>CM042912.1:600000-1015000 GCA_023653625.1 Triadica sebifera
AACCGAGTTTGTAAAATGTGGACCACAGAAATGACAAGTAAAACTATGAATATAGCGTGTGTGAATATATATATATATATATATATATATATATATATATATATATATATATATATATATATATATATATATAACCTCAGAAATTCCACACAAAGGAATTGACTCGTACCCAAATCTCAAAACTGCAATCACCGCCCTAAACCCCTCATCTTCAAGTAACCACCATCCGAATGCCACGTGGCATACTAAATACTCTGCCTATCACAAATGCCATAACCTCATCAACAATTCCATCTTTTTAAATAAATATTACAAATATCTACTCCGGTTTTTGTTTTGAGACAATACAATTCATTAAAAAAGAAAGAAAAAAAAGAATTTCCAAAAGACATTTATACCCACAGTTTAATTGTTTATGGGCATTTATACCCTCAGTATTCCCACCTTAATATTACCTCCAAATTTGTCCAAAACAAGGGGTAGTCACAGAAACCCATAAAATAATAAACAAGAAGACACATCAGCCTCCCATCACCAGTTTTTTCTTCCATACAAACTGCCATCTGTTTTCTTTTTCTTTTTGCTATTCAATTCGGTTTCGGCCCCCATTTGTCCTATTTTTCTTTTTGATAGTATTACAAGCAGAAGTATTATTGCATACCCTCTTTCTCTCTTGTCAAAAAAAAAAAAAAAAAAAAAGAAGCCTTATTAGCTAGCTGAAAGAATTTCGCAAATTTGAGAGGAAGAAAATAGCAATGTACTCAATATACACAACCCAATCTCTAAATTCAACATGCTCAGTCTCCACGCAATTGGGTTTTATGAACCAAAAACAAGTAGTGTTTTATAGCACAAGTAGTAGCAGTAACAACAAAAGAAGCAGCAGCAGCAGAGGGAGTAGTAGCTTGATAACATGCTCAACGTCAGCAAATGAACCACAGACAGTGGTGATTGGATTAGCAGCAGATTCAGGGTGCGGAAAGAGTACATTCATGAGAAGATTAACAAGTGTATTTGGTGGGGCAGCAGAGCCACCAAAGGGAGGAAACCCCGATTCCAACACACTTATTAGTGATACCACAACTGTGATTTGTTTAGATGATTATCATTCACTTGATAGAACAGGAAGGAAAGAAAAGGGAGTTACTGCACTTGATCCAAGAGCCAACAACTTTGATCTTATGTATGAACAAGTAAAGGCTATTAAGGATGGGATTGCTGTTGAAAAACCTATTTATAATCATGTTTCTGGTCTTTTGGATCCTCCTGAACTCATCAAGCCTCCTAAGATTCTTGTCATTGAAGGTCTTCATCCTATGTAAGACTAATTATTATTATTATTTATCTCTCTCTCCCCTATTTTTCTTATCCAAAAGGGAAGGAAAAAAAAAAAGAAGCAAACCGAGATTCCATGAAACTGAATTTGTTGTTTTCTGAAAATTAAATAAGAAAAACATGTGTAGCTTAATTTTTTGAGTGAAATAAAATATATAAAATATTATACTGGATATTTTATGGGAGATATTGATAGATTCGTATGATTATGATAAGGATATGTTATATGTCTAATCTTAATTGTAAGGCTACTCTCAAAACATAGGCCACCCATTCAACTGATTTGAATTGTTTTTAGCAAAAAAAAATGGTATTAATTTTTATAAGATATGGAATTTGTATTTTTTTCCTCTTAATGGTAAAGTAAAAATTATATATATATATATATATATAATTATATATTATTAACTTTACTCTGATAAACAGTAGTTGAGAGGTCTATATTGATATTATTTGGTGTATTCCCATTTTTTTTAACAAATGAATTTCCAAAATATCCATAAAGTTAGGATAATATGAATCTTTGATTTAGTGACTGATATATGCAAAATATGAGTGTAGGTATGATAAACGTGTAAGGGACCTTTTAGACTTCAGTATATATTTGGACATAAGCAATGAAGTTAAATTTGCATGGAAAATTCAGGTATTTAATTAACCTTTGTTTTTTTTTATTTTTTTAATAATTTCTAGCAAATTAGTCATTTTTTTTAATGTTATAAAATTGCAGAGGGATATGGCAGAAAGAGGACACAGTCTTGAAAGCATTAAAGCCAGTATTGAAGCTCGCAAGCCTGATTTTGATGCTTATATTGGTAAGTATTAATACAAATGCAATAAAAAAGTATCTGGAAGTTATATTAGTTTTGCTTACTAAGAAATTAAAATGTGCTTAACAATTGAGATGCGCAAGTAATTGCCTCTTTATGAATGTATTAATGCAAAAAGACAATGAAGGAAACTAACTAATGTTGGGTTTGAAAAATGAAATAGATACACAGAAGCAATATGCGGATGCAGTGATAGAAGTGTTGCCAACGCAACTGATACCAGATGACAATGAAGGCAAAGTTCTAAGAGTGAGATTGATAATGAGAGAAGGTGTTAAGCATTTCAATCCAGTTTACTTGTTTGATGAAGGCTCTACTATTTCATGGATTCCCTGTGGTAGGAAGCTCACTTGCTCTTACCCTGGCATCAAATTCTTCTATGGCCCCGACACTTATTTCGGTCACGAGGTATCTGTCTGTCTATCTATCTAGCTATCTATCTATCTATCCATCTATCTATCTATCTATAATTACTAGCTAGCTAGCTAGTAATTATATTAAATTTAATTAAAACCAATGTTTATTTTGGGGTGCAGGTGTCTGTATTGGAAATGGATGGGCAATTTGACAGATTAGATGAACTGATATACGTGGAAAGCCATTTAAGCAACATATCCACCAAGTTCTATGGAGAAGTAACCCAGCAAATGTTGAAGCATGCTGATTTCCCTGGTAGTAACAATGCCACTGGTCTCTTCCAAACCATTATTGGCTTGAAAATCAGAGATCTCTATGAGCAAATTGTTGCGAGCAGGGCCAAAACTCCTGTTCAAGCCAATGCCTAACTAATTTGTCGAGTCCACTTCTTCCTATCCTTCTCTCTCTCTCTCTCTCTCGCTTTTTTCTTCTTACACTACTTAAATAAGCCACTTTTGGATTCTTCTTCCTTTTGGTTTCAATCGAGTTTTGGGAAATTGCTCATATAATCTGTTTGATGTTGTGATTCTGTGGTGATTTGTGTAATAGAGAGAAACAAATGCAGTCATGAAATTTAGTTAATTGAAGACCACAGCCTTTTGGCCATCATCTTCCTCCGTCATCACCCACTTATGCATTTATGCTATGCTACATACTTTATAGATATATGGTTGATCTAGCTAAGAAAGCCTTAAGGATGGCTCCACATGACTTCCTATATAATTTTATGTATTCAATTGGAGTTATAGGATACAAGAACTATGGATTATAGTCTTCTCATTTTTTTTTATTATTTTTCCTATTTCTCGCTTGTTTTGAAAAAAAAATTATTATTATTTTTTTTTATATATATATCTCATAACATGAAAAACTGCTACATGTTATCAAAACAATAGATAAAATACAAGAAAAAATTGTACGTGTCACTGAAAAATAAGAGAAGACAAAAGAGGAGGAAGTATGAAAATATAGTTTGATCCTTGCTCTTTAATCAAATAAACCCCCCTCCCTATCCTTTCACAGCAAAATGCAAGCAGTACTTTCAATCAATCTCCAAACAAACAGCACTGTTTCACAACAAAATTTCGAAAGTGTGATTTTCTAATTTTGCTGCTCATTATTGCATTTTAGTCTCAAATTTGCAGCAGGGAAAAAAAATGTCCTTTCAGCATAGATACATAAGAAGACACCATAGACCCTTCCTGTACAACTACAAATGGACGATTTTAGTTCCTCTAATCAAGTGCTTCAATGATTATAGGAAATGTAAATACGAATAACTTTAGATGCATCCTTTGTGACATTAACAATATTGTTCAATAAAATGAAAAATGCAGTAATATAATCTTCATGCGAAGAATGTTTCCTCAAGGCATCCAAATAAATCTTATTTTACTAGCAAATTCGTTGTGGAACAATTGTGAAAGATAAAAAAAAGAACTTTCTATTCAATATTTCATGCATTTCTAGCGTCCAACAAATACCAGCCTGATGAACTCTAAAACACAAGCAGAAGCAATGACAATCAGATGTTCTAGTTTATCCCTATGATATGTGCCATATAGGAAGCTAGCAAATAAATAAATAAATTGCACGAGAAGCACTAACAATTGCAAAAATAAGCATGTCATCTGATAATCAAAAGTATCTGCCTGCAAAACACAGCTTCAGGAAAAATAGAGAAAAGGATCCTAGATTCTAAGAAAGCGTTAGGGAAACTATATATTGAACTACATAGCAACATCCTTGATTACAACTTACAACAAAAAGATGGGAACTATACATACTGTAATTGACATAATCTAACCGCCAACTTTCTGCTTTTCTACTTGATTGTGACGAACTTGTTAGTGCCATGTCTAGCCCAGTGATTCTTCAAGTCAACTGGATGTGAAAGATCATAACCTTCAGCTAACAGTTTCATCAGTAGTTTCACATATGCTCCATTACTCATTTTCCTTCCAGCCAAGCGAGCCCCTGGCCTTGTGGTACTCATGGGGAGAGGATACTCAGATATGCTAAAAGTGCAACATGAGGATTGCCATCCACCAGAACCCCATTTGTAACAGACTCTGGGCATGCCAGTGCACGAACAAAAAGGAGAAGGCACCCCAGATAAATCAAAGTTCATGCTATCGATATCCACATTGAGATTCCTTTTTTCACGTTTTGCTTCAGGCATGCTTTGACCCTTCTTTCTGGAAGAAATCTTTTTGGGTTGCTTTGACTTCATAGTCTTGGGTGGAATTTGATTAGAACCCTTTACATAAGGCTTTGTCTTCCTAGTCTTTGCAGTTTTAATTCCGGAGTTGTTGTTCTTCACTGGCTCAGGTGTAGGAGTAACAGAATGAATGGGAGCAACAGGAAGACCTGGTAGTGCATCAATTTGAGTTCCTTGAGGATGAACCAAACTACATTTTGGCTCAGAATAAAAACTTCCAGGATAAAACCAGGCAAAATGCGGAACAGAAGCTCCTGAGATAGCTTCTGGTATCATATGGTTTCTATTAGAGTATGTCCCCATCATGGACTCTGAAAAGGGAGTTGTCTCAGCACTGTATGTACTATCAGAGCACCTGCTTCCAGAAATCAAATTCCAACTACTTGTAAGATATTCATTGCTACGCCAGCCAACACCATCTAAAATCAATATATTTTGTTGAGAGATACAGAGTATGTCCACATCGAATGAAGAAGTTCCTCATTATGAATAAATAGAAACACATTCAAAATTATAGAGAACATCATAATTCAAGCAAGAACTAGATCCCTCATAACCAAATTAAAAATGTCTAAACCCAAACTACCAAGCTAATTTAGTAAAACAGATTAAAAAGGGTAATTGTGCTACATGCATATCAAAAGTCTAACAGGTGATCATTTCACATTTTCAGTTACACAATGAAATTCCAACGTAGCAAATAGACAATACAACCACACTATAGCTTGTTCACAGCCTAGCCATACAATGGGTCATCATTTTTCTCCCAAATTATTCCTGGACTTTTAAGAAAACAGGTTCCCTGACAAAGATGTAAATATTAGATGGTAATAATTTACAAAAAAAAAAAATTGTATTTAATAACATAATCAGGAAAAGAAAAAAAGAAAAGAGCATTCATGCTTTCTCAGATTAATAATTAAAATATAATGTAAAACCTCAGCGAGTTCTCAGGTAACGAGAGCCATTTTAGCGGTGGAAGTCTGGAAGAAAAAAAGACACAAGCAAATATTACTGAAAACACAGAGCATGAAAATCGTCAAACACTCTAAAAGCATAAAATTTGACATTAAACTCTAATAGACAGATGAAACCCAAAAAAGAGCAGAAATTTTGAGAGGAAAATCCATGTAAGAAACCGAATTAGGTCTTAAAAAATCAAAGCAAAAGAGGCAGAGCAAACATCAACAATTCAAAAATATAAGAAACAATTGAACGAAAAAAAAAAAAACACAGAAAAAATAAAGAAATCCAATAAAAATGTTAAAATTTTTTTTGAGGCAAAGTAGCTTTCAAGATCTATAAAGCTTCATTTAGTAATAGAATTTCAGAGCAAAATGGAAGGTGGATATATCCATATATTTTACCTGAAAGAGTGTTTAGAGTTGTTAGATTCGCTGCATTCCCGACAGAATCTCACTCACCAGATTCCAGAGTGGACTTCACACTTTTCTCAAATGCCAAAGGGCCGAAAAACCCGTGTTGGCACACGTGCGCATCATTCTCTAATCATATTCGGGCTCAGTAAAACCAAAACTCAGCCGACACAACCGAAGAGGTGGGTTCGGGGTTATCAAGTCAGGCGAGAATATTTTTAGGAGACTACATTCGTCTGATCTGATAGGTCATGTTCGATTCGAATTGAAGAATAATTTATCGAATCAAATCAGAATTCTAATTATTTGGTTAGATTAACTTTTAGAAGAGGTATCGGACCGGCTCTGCGAATCCCTAAAATTATTATATGGGGTTGAGTTAAGAGATAATAGCAATGCCCTTTCTGTATTCTAAAGAAGAAGAACCTCTATGCCATGGGGGTTTCTTTGCTGCTCTCCCATTTAGCTATTATGACTTTCTCAGGGTAAGCCTAATTCGCTTCTTCTGAGACTTGCTTTTTTTTTTTTTTTCTTTTATTTGGTGATTAGCCAAATTGAACCCTTCGAACTCTTTATCAATAAACTCATTACTTTTCCTTTCTCTGTAAATTCGTTTGATGGTCACTGAGAAAATGTTTGCTTCTTCAGGTTCTGTTTCTGCTCTACCCATTCCTGTTGTTCACTCTCTACCTGCATTTGTTAAAGCAACGGCGGTCGAAGCGGGGAAAGAAACACCGAGAGAAGATGAATAAATGAATTAATATTTGAATTTAGATCATACACCTGAATGATTCAAATAAATAAATAACTCTCGATGTCAACAACATATGTTGATAATGTTGAGATAGTTTGGGGGAGAAACATTATGGGGCATGGACATGGAACCAACTCAATCTTCTTTCATCTGCTAGAAATCTGTGCAAGTTCCTGTCATAGAACTCAATTGCCTGGGGATCATTCACTCGCTGTATTTTATGCGAATGGAGCATTTCAAGTTTATTTTATTCAGTAAGTTAAGAGATAATAAAAAGAAAAAAATATATAAATTAAAAAAAATGACCATCTTCTCCTCTGCATGTATTTGCCAATTTGGTACCATATAGAATATCTTGAAGCCTGAAATGGAGAGCACGCACTCGCACACACGTGATATAATTTACTTTCAAAGCACTATGATTCGCCGTAAGTGTGATCAGTGTAACTCACCCTAAGTGATGATGGGTAAGGAAGGAGAGAGAGAAAAGAAATAGATGGATGCGTGCCTAGAAACTTGGCTGTCTACATCCTGGTCGATCATCGTATATATATACATCATGCCACCAACTATGAAAACAAAGCGATTGGGGTTGGCCACTCCTTGGAAAAGAATAACCAAACAATTAATGAAAATGGCTACAAGGGAAGCAAAAGTTATTGATTCATTCAGCCAACTATCGCAAGCAAGCTTTGCCTGACTGTCGGAATTGAGCAGAGTAACGAGCCAAATATACCGGTCAGAGCATAAGCTATGGCACAAAATGGAAGTGCCTCAGGTTCCTTGGCCGACAAGGCTGCTGTTCCCAGTCCATGTGCACTGTAACAATTTAACAGGATAAAGCAAGTTTGGTTGAAGAAATCAGTTCAACCTTAAAAAGCTTCATACGGCTTGATATGCCAATTTTTTAAGTTGAGCAAATTCAAACAATGCCGGAGATGGTTAAGATTAATCGTTTTGCCTAGTGATAATTGGTGGGTACCTGGAAGCTGTTGCTATTCCTCGAGCAATAGGATCACGAAACTGAAATTTATCAAGAGTTGCTTGCACAAAATTTGCTCCAATAAGCCCCGTTACTACAACTACCGCAGCTGTGAGAGATGAATTCGCACCTGCATCCATTTTTAAATATTAATTAATGCTAAACTTAATATTCCCAAGTGTTTTTTGTTTGATATTTGATTGTCTTTGTGAGTTCAATCTATACCTTCAAACAATGACACTATGCTGAGTGCTAAAGCCACAGTTATACATCTGGGCAGTATTGATACTGTCAAGCTTGGTTCTAACCCAACAAGACGCCCCACCAGAGCAGTTGAATACAGTGAGAATAGTGTTGAGATTATGACCGATGAGAAAATCTCAGCTGCATGTCTCTTAACAAGCTGCATATATGCATACAACATACTTTTTACGTTTCATGACAACTAATACAAAATTCGAAAAAAGAAAATAAATCACTAAGCTGACTGTTAGAAGCAAGTAAACACCTTTCTTTGCTTGAACATTGAGAAGGCAAAAGAAAGAATAACAGAGCCTAGAAATCCCATCAGCACATCACCAGCTCCAGGATTAGATGATGCCTTCGTAAGGTAATATCCTGTGCGCATAGGAACAAAGCATAGATTATTATTAATGTACTAAGATGGGAAGTTTTGAGCAGAAAATGGCTACAGCTAGGCAGAATTTTGGTCTTAATTTTTATTTCCACGTGCGCAGTATTTAGATTTGATTTGCTGAAAAGTTATTAGAAATTGTATTATCAATGATATAATTATATGTTCTAGGCTATTGGAAATAATTTTTATTGAAAACACTAGCTTGATTACCATATTACAGAAATCTCAACCAAATAAAGAAGAAACACTTTAAATGTACCTAAAACAGGATCAAGTCCAGAACGGGAAAGATATCCAAAAGCTAATGCTGCTAAATCTGCAGAAACTGCACAACAAATAATAGGATGGAAAATATTCTTCACACTAGAAGGCAACCTGAAAACCACAAGAGACGATTAAATTTGAAATCATTGCAGTTTGGAAATTACAAAAGATAATAAAAGGAATGCAATGTATTTTAATTTTCTAACATATATATTCTAGTTACTACTGAATTTCTATGAAACCAAACTATGAAAACAAGCAGTCGACTTCAAAACCATCAAGCACAAATTACAGAGAAAAATAAAAATTTTACCCAGAACCAACCATGAAGCCTAACACAGTGGAAGCAAGTAGGAATGGAAGACATGTTCGAGCAGTTGTCCCCAGTGAAGTTGGGTAATATAGTGCAGAAATAAATGATACAAGGAATATTCCACTCCAACTCCATATTTCCACTGAAGAAAAAGGAGGGGGTTTCTTCATCGGTTCAGCTTCAGTCATTTCTGTCTTCACAATTTTCCTCACAGTAATAGCTGTAAATCCCGCAACACAAAGTGAAGCCAACCAACCTCCAGCTGAACAAAATTGACAAATATAAAAGATTTATTCCAATGAAAGACATAAGGGTGGAATTTAATAATGAGTTAGCATTAATTTACCTCTAGAGATACGCACCAATTTGATTAACTTGATAAATTCAATAGTAGGGGACTTTGAAAATGCAGTAATTTCCTTTTCAGATTCAAAAATTTACCAAATTCTGATTAATTTCAAAAGTTATAAAGTATTTGGCTTTGTTGTACGTGATCACAATAGATTAAGCAGAACTATCTGAAGACTTTTTTAACCAAAGCACATAGAAGGACAAATTTTCTCGTTTAAATTTAAGAAATAAAAGCATACAGTATTTTCTTCTTTGTGTCTTGTACAGAGAGAGATATGGGGAAGTCCTCTCCTCTTTGCATCTATTGTGAGATTAATTATGGTGAGAAAACAGTTATTTTCACTTTATTCATTGGGAAAAGAAGGTTTCTGTGTACTTGAAAACCAATAGCTTAAGGCTTATAATTTACACTACCTAGGTTATTTCCTGATTACATATGAATCATTTCTTTTTGACTATTCACGTTGAGATTCCTCCAAAGACAAAATTTAGATTTTTCTTCACAGTTGAGAATGTAAAATAAAGATATGTGCACTTGACGCTTAAAATGTGGAAATACATCAAAATGATATGAAAGACAACTAAAATTCACAAAAGCAGTTGAAAGTTTGAAGAAAGAGCAAAAGAATTTTACTTGCCTACAATGAAGCAAATCTTGAGACCTGAAGCTGCAGGGATATCTTTAACAGAAAGAGGCAAAACAACTAATGAAGGAACATAGAACAATGGAAGCCATCTCTGAATGAACAAAAGGGCCGGTTCGAAGAAGTTCATCAAGCTTGTTGCAGCAGAAGGAATGGTGGAATCCAGAACCATTAAAACTGAGAATATGCAAAACATACCAAATAGGGCACTTGGGAACTTAATTGCAGCAGCCACAAACGCCCTCCTCAATAAGTTATCCATTGCAACTATAATCCCAAGCGAAACCAAGAAATGCAAAACCCCAATCACCTAATAGTATATGATCAAACCATTCCATGAATAATTTTTTTTTAAAAAAAAAGCCATTATTGTAAATCCATAACGTAATTAAGAAGATATAATACTTACAGATTGATAGAGAGTGGAAGATGTAGCAGCACTGCCATCTGAACTCATGGACTTGATGGAAATTATTCTATTAGAGCAAGTCTCTTGAGAATCCATTTGCAAGAACTTTAAATTAGGCCTAGAAACTCCAGTGGGTAAGCAAGATTTAGGGATATTGGATTGATAATGACAAATTCGAATGTTTTGAAGGCCATTTTTTTGGGTAAGATATGTGGAGACAGAAGGGTGTGAATGAAGAGAGATTCGGTTGGAGGGACGATGATTAATGTTGGTACGAAAGAGTGATGAAGAATGAGGAGTGGCTAAAGGTACGGCCATGGACAGTAAGAAGAAAGAAACTTGACTGAGAATTCAAGAAATTGAAGAGAAAATTATTGTATTGTATTTACACTTTTGTGGAGGCTTACAAATTATAAGATTACATTTGGCAATTGAATGTGTCTTTTTTATTTATTTATTTTATTTATATATTTATTTTGTATGGACTGAAAATAAGGTAATGTTGATATCATAACAGAAACCTAACACGTAACGGATAATACACTTTTTTAAGGAAAGGGTCAAAATTTATTTATTATAGTTTATTTATTTTCTTTTGAGACATCCTTTATAATTCTTTTATTTACATTAGTCACTAGTCAATTTTCAATATTTTTTTTTGAAAGAAAAAGACAAAAATCGTGTTAGTGTCTATATGAAGAATATATATACTATATATCTTAAAAAGAAATCTCATATAATGATATAAATAATTAAATATCAATTAATATTGCATTTGAGTAGAAGAGGCCAAAGCTCTAATTGAATATTTTTGTTTATTTATTGGCACTTGCAAGGTTTTTTTTAAAAAAATATTTTTTATTTGAAATTAGAAATTAAAATATCATTTCATGTTAGATTTTGATAAATTAAAATGTACAAATCTTGGCCACATTTCGACTGTTATTCCAAAGTATTAGCTGGTTTAGGCAAAATGTAAATTTTAGCATGAGTTCTTTTTTATTTTTTACTAAGCCCATGATTGATTAAATATTATTAATATTACCGAATTGCCTTGCCAAAAAAAAAACAAAAATTATTTCAATTGGATTAGTAACTTAACTCCATTTTTTTTAATTAGTATTATAGTATATGTATGATTCCCATCTTCAAATTCAATTGAATTATCTCATAGGATCTTAGCGCTACGTACTTCATTGAGAGCATCAACTCCCTTATTAGTTCCCATATCCATTACTCCTTGAGAAACTTCAAATTTCTTGTCCATCCCTAGATTTAGCATTTTTCTTAAGTTATGCATCCCCATTCACTGAAGAAGAGCTTTTGTTTGTTCTTTAGGACTAATTTTTTCAGTCTCTGAACTTCAGGATTGGTATATGCTAGACCCTTATTAGTTCCCATATCCATTACTCCCTGAAAAACTTCAGACTTCTTGTCCATCCTTAGATTTAGCATCTTCCTTAAGTTATGCATCCTCATTCACTGAAGAAGAGCTTTTATTTGTTCTTTAGGACTAACTTCTTCATGATTGGTATCTGTTAAACTCTTTTAGGATTGGTCTTTTTAAGCTCCAATATGACATATTACAATTTATTTATTCTTTCACTCTAATCTTCTTTTACATTTTCTTTGTCAGGGATTTCCACTTCTTATGATAACTTTAATCTAGAAATTCAATTTAAAGTTGGCAAGTCCTTTCTAAAATTGCTTTACATTGTTTTTAGGAAATAAACTCTTAAATTAATTTCAAATTCAACTGGTTTACCCCATTTGCATAAGTGTTCATAAAGTTGAGACAATGTGTGTGCATTGACATTGAAACTGCCTAGAAATAAGTTTTGTGTGTGAGTAACAAAATGTGGAGAGGTGCTAATGCATATAATATGTACTATATAATTAGCATTGTTAAGTCCAAAACTTGAGTGTATATCCCATTTTAACTCAATAAGAGGGAACAAGTGTCCAATACATATCTAATTTTATCTTGAATAGTTAAAATCAAATTAAACTAATTCCATTTTCTGTTATAAAATAGTAACTATATATCATAATTCAGCAAATGTATTAAATACTTTTATAAAGATATATTATTCTAATAACAACCACTCACTCAATATAATTTTATTAAACGTAAGAATGTTATCATTTATTAGTTACTAGTTACATTTAACAATTAAACAAAATACGAACATAGTTTGAACATACGAAGTCATACTTAAATAAAAAGTATTCCCTTTTCATTTCTTTTCAACTCATTTAGATCTAAACTCTTCTTTTTTTTTCTGGCTCGGCTATCCTGAAAAACATTTGAATCTATCCACATTGGCAAACCAAACCTATCATATGAATTATATATTTTTTGACTTTTTTTCATTAATGCTCTTGTAATTTTTATTACGAAAATTTGAGCCGTATAAATCATTTTGTAAGCAGTTGACTATTTGTTCTAAGTTTTTCGAAAATTAAATTAATGTTGTTAGTCTATTAATATAAATTTGACTTTTTTTTTATTCTATTTGAATTGATTGTGATGCGAATTGCAATGTTTAATTCAGGCATACTACAT
Source organism: Triadica sebifera (assembly GCA_023653625.1). NCBI lineage: Eukaryota > Viridiplantae > Streptophyta > Magnoliopsida > Malpighiales > Euphorbiaceae > Triadica > Triadica sebifera. The sequence goes on from CM042912.1 coordinate 613,100, forward strand.
AAATACTGCCTTTAACTTGTCAAAAAACGTAAATTGCACATCTTAAGTTAAAACTTTATTTACTTTGTACAATATGTATTTTTAAGCTTTTTATGACACGTGACAGGTAGGTTATTTTTACTCATTGAGAGTGCATAAAGTGCTTAAATAGAAAGCCAATATGGATAGTTTTTGACTTTTCAATAATTTTTTTTTTAATTTGGACTTAAACTCTCTCTCATCTTTTATGTCATTGGTAATAATTGCAGACGACAACATTTCAAATAGGAAACAAGGATCCTTGATCTTCTTAACGCCTAGGGTTTCTGATGGAAAGCTCCCTCTGTCATCGGTGCCATACAACAAGAAGAGGTGCCACGAGCGCAATCATTCGATGATGCATTTGGAAAATTTTTCGGATCCTCCAATGACAAATGTCATTGCCACAAGGGAAGGTACACAATGCTTTTTGCTTATGTCGTATTTTAGCAGTTAATCATGTCCATTTCTTAGCTTTTGATTGTCTGCATTAATTTATATTTAGCGAATAAGAAGAAGAAATAAGAAAAGAGAAGCGATGGGAGATGTACCATGGCTTTTCTTCAAGAAATTTTTTCATTTAAAAATAAAACTTTAACGAGCTAAATACCCCATGTTAGACATGCATGAATTCTACCCCCAATTAATTTTTTTATTTTAATTTTCAAAAGTAGAGCTTTGGATTGAAAAAATTTTAAATTTTTGAATTTTAATAATTATATTGTTGATTATATAGTTTTCTTTATAATCATTGTTTATTCAATATCCACAATACATAAAATTAACAATTAATTTTCAATTTTATTTTTTACTAAATATTGACAATTTATTTTTAATTAAACATTTTCTAGTTTTTTTACTATGTTTATATTGAATTTTTTCATATATATTATATGTATAATAGTTCAAGTTTATTGAATCAATCATTTAATTTATAACAATTATATAATTTTTACTATATTCTTTATACAATTGGTGACATATGTTATTTTTTATGATTGACTTTGATGTTGGTTTGCTCTGATTGACTTTGTATGGGTGTGCTACTCTTCATGTCAACTCCTATTTACGGCTCCAAACCTACGTATGAAAAAATACCTACACTTTAAGTAATATAATGCTTAGTGGTATATATATGCATAAAAATTCATACGTACATTCTTATATTGTCATGATCATTAATATACTCATGTTATCATACTCATATACATGTTTAGTTATGTGTATGCATGGCAATACACATGTCTTACATATTAATATATATTCCTCTCATGCATGAAAGCTTAACAAGTCATAATCATGCTCATCAATATTCATAGCAATACATCACATATTTCCAAAGCATATCATTCATTCATAACATCATAGCCTTATCACATTTCTTTTTATCATATCATTTTATGAACTTACTCTTTATCATTTATCATGTAAAATTTTGCCTGAAATTTTAAACCTAAACTACCCGGATAAGGGTTGTGAAATAAAAGCACTCATAGATCTTAAACCACTATGCTCACTAACTATGTGTAAACACTCTCATATCTTAAGTCACATCGACTAAGTAAAGAAAATATTGCGTACATCTTAAGATCAATGACACTTCTAGAGCATAAGCCACATTATCGTCATATAATCAATTGTATGTAACTTAGAATCAATGACACTCCCAGAGCTTAAGCTACTTTGTCCTTATATAAATCTTACGGTACTGTAAACTCGCTTAATAACATGTTATCTATCATATAGTTAGTCTTAGATTAGAAAAATGGGCATTTACTTTCATATCCTTTTAACCTTTGTCATAATCATAACATTTATCTTGTATCATCATACACATGAGAGGATTCATGTATTCATATAGCTCATAGCAAGTGGTTAATTATATCCACCATGTTATATCATTATCAAAATCTACATATTATAACTTTACTAAGCTTCATGGATATGAATACCCATTCACGGCCTTGAAGGTGTCTTTTATGAATTGTTTACCTGTGAAACAAGATATGAATGCTACTGAACTACCTTCATAGTTATGAAGCATGCCGTGAACTCAACTGTGAATTAAGTCACAAACACTACTGTCTGATATGGGTATTTTTTTAGATAAATGTTTCACGACCGTGAATCCCTTATCACAAGAGTGAAATTTGGATTTTTTAGGATTTAAATCATGCCAAAAATTGACCATATTCAATTCACATACAATGACTCTGAAGATTGACCAATAACAATCATTGCTATCAACATTTAAAGTCCTTTTTTCATGCTTGAAACATTTCATAACAACATTGAAATACATTTGAACAACATTTTAGCCAAAATGTCTATTTAAATCTTATTAACTCTATAACTAACATTCATGACATTTTACCATCAATTCTCACAACAACAAGACATTCTCATAACCAAAAATACATTTATTTCCTTAACATGTGTTTAAATTTTTTCATAGCATAAAACATGCCAGAATGCAAGAATTGGAATTTAAATGTCAATATGTTTATACCTCTAAACAATGGAGCCTTAAACTTTACTTCAAGCTTTTTAAGTTTGCATATCCCTTTGGTGATCCTCATCACTACCTCTAGTAATACCTAACATCACAAAAACATTCTTATAAAACCCTTATAACAGAAAATGAACATAAAACACTCTTAAACTAAATTTTAGTTCAACCTTTCAAAATACTATTCTTTCCTTTTTATTCAAATTTCAACCAAGATTTAACATTGGAGTATTTGTGTTAAAAAAGGAAGAGAAGGTAGAGAAGAAGAGTTTGACATGTAAGAAAGGATAATAACAGTAAAGGAGGAACATGTTATGGAAAAAAATAGGCATAGAAAAAAGAGAAAAATACGACTTTATTTCTACTCATGACTGTTAGGCATTCACAAGCGTAAAGCTTCCTTCACATGCATGAATCACCATGTCATAGCTGTGAAAAACTATTCATGGGTGTAAACCTTAAACCTCGACATTTACAATAATGACAACCTGTAACACCCTTATAACACTTATTCTATATGTACGTTACGTGGGTAAATACGATTACAGTCGAAGTATGCCAAATTTTTTTTCCTTAATTTAAGGACCATAATATTATCAACACTTAATTAATCTTTTTTACTTTTCCAAAAATTTCGGCAACATAACAGCTATAAACTAACTCACCCACCTACAAAGCAAACAATCCACAACTCATTTTTAGGCACAACAATTCACATATAATATAAAATATTTTACATTCATCCACAAATCATCATTTCATTCTTCACACACATAATAATTTACAAATATCATTTTATCATAATATTTACAAAGTTCATTCTCACAACTTCATATCTATGCATATATATACATGTCATTATTAGTAATATTATATTACTATTTTGTTCTTCCATCTGCTCCCAAAATTTGTATACTTGCTCCTGTTTTTTCCGCTACTACTTGCACGCAGTCAAATAACTACGTGCTGAGCATTAATATGCTCAGTGGTGATTACTAATCTAAAAATTTTCACTAATTATATTTTCATGCAATTATATTTTTAATATACTATTCAAATTTTCTCATTAATATATAATTCATTTTATTATTTTTAAGTACTCTTAATTCACTATTTAATACCTTAATTAATTTTATCAAAAAAAAAATTTCTCAATAATTTTTTTTCTTTTTAATCCTTCTTTTCTTTCTTCTTTTCAATTTTTTTTAATTTGTTACAAATTTCACTTAAAATTCTAAATTTCCATTTATTTACAATTATGACATTAACTATATATTATTTACACTTTTGCCACTAATATTATTATTTTTCATTCATTTATTTATTTATATTTAATTAATTAATTAATTATCTCTACTACACAATTTAATATCTATCTTCCACTTATTTTTCATTTTTCAACTTTATTATTTTTTTGTCACATTAATCATTATTATGATTATACCAATTTTTTTATCATATATTTTTTATCATTTATCTTGTATTTCTTACTTTCATTATTTTTCTTATATTTTTCACTTATTTCATGTTTATCCTATTTTTCATTTTAATCACTTTTTTCATATTTTATTCATAATTGTCACTTTAATTACTTCATTCACACTTGCCCCTAATTTCAATCCGATAAAAAATCTTCTAACCGGATACATAGGAAGTGGATCTCAAGAGTCCACTACACTGAGAAGTAATCTCAAAGGATCACCCGAGCACTATATTGTACATTGAATCACTGAAGTAAACCATCATTGGCCTACATAAACGAGTCGCCATGACCCGCACTGCGGTAATAGTGTCCCTATGGTTAGCCAATTATATTCTGAACTAGATTTAACTATCAGAAAAATAACTAAGAGCATTATTTTATTTTTTCAATTCAATTTCTATTAAAGTCATAAATTCCATTACTTTTACTTTATTAATCACTTAATAATTTATTCTTAAATTTTGCTTACCTCAAATTAATATCCTAAACTTTCACCTTTGATTTCCTCCTACTTTAGCCTTCCAAATGAAGATTAAAAACTTCTATTAGCTATTAGAGAAGTTGAAATTAATTTTGGATAGTTGATTTGGTGTGAGAATTGAAGGAAAATGAAGAAATTTTGAAGAAAAACAAGGAAGATATGACACGGGTAAGAAAGGGGAAAGAGGAAGGAGATGAAGCAAAATTATCTAGAGAAATCTGATAATTTTGGTTCATTTTATAGTGGTCTTAAATGGGTGGGCTTGGATCAAACAAAGCCCAACCCATTTAGGCCCAATTATGCACTATAAATTATTTTTCTTACTTTCCAAGTTCAATTTTACCCAAATTTGATTCCATAATTTATAAAATATTTTTATATATCTACACAAAAAATTTCAACTCAATCGGAATTCATTTTTTGTCCAGCTCATTTAAATCGGACAGATAATTCAATTTTCGATATTATCGTAAAATTTCTTTTTCACTGTCAAATAATCATAAATATTATTTAGAGTCTATCCATATCTTAAAATAAATTTTTGGATGTCATTTGCTATTTTTCATAGTTTGGTCATTTTACGGTCAATCAACTATTTAATTAAACCGGATCATTTTTTTCTTAATTTTGATTTTTGATGACTTATTTGACCTCATTTTCACTCCAAATTTTACCTTTAAACTAGTCATAACCTATATTTTCCGATGATCAAATAAAATATTTTCACTCACCTGTGTATTTTTGACTCCCAGATATACTGATCAATCTCGGAAACTACAGTTTACAACTAACCCGATATTTGAGCTATTACACAACCCATTCAGGTTTTGTAAACTTTGCCATTTTGAAACCATAACACTTTTACGAGCATGAATAACCCTTTCACATGTGTGAAAACACTTTCATTACTATTTTTAACTTTTAAACCATAATCTACCTATTCCCTCTATTTAATCATCAACATCTCTTATAAGTCCTAATTAGCAAACTTCACATTTCTTTTTCTCTTAAAAAATTTTGTCCTCAAAATTTACTTGTGGTTTTATGTTAGAACAACTGAGGGTATTGACTATCATCACTTTCTCATTTTTCCATGTTACCTCTTTTATAGCATGATTTCTTCATAGCACTTTGACTAATGACACTTGATTGTTTCAGAATTTCTAAACTTTTGAGCCAAAATTTCAACTAGTTCTTCCTCATAAGATAAGTCTAGTCTCATCTCAATGCTTTTAGCTGGAATGATGTGAGAATGATCTAATTGGTACCTCTTCAATATGGACATATGTAAAATATTATATATCCTGCTCAAATTTGGTGGCAACACGAGTCTACAAGCAATTGGTCTAATCTTTTCTAAGATATTATAAGGTTCAATGAATCTAGAGTTTAACTTACCATTTTTTTGGAATATGAGAACCTTCTTCCATGGTTCCAACTTTAAGGAACACCTTGTCTTCTACTTCGTATTTTTTTATCTCTCTTTTTAAGATTCACGTAAGACTTCTGTGTGTCTAAAGCTGCTTTCAACCAATCCTGGATGATTTTCACTTTATCTTCTATCTTTTACATTAATTCAGGCCCTACTAAATTCCTTTCATTAAGCTCAGTCCAACATAACAATATTCGGTGCTTTCTAACATAAAGTGTCCCATAAGAAGCCATTTTAAAGCTAGACTGACAGCTGTTATTGTAGGCAAACTTCATCAATGGTAGATATTTGTCCCAACTTCTTTCAAACTCTATGACACAACTTCTTATCATGTCTTCCAAGATCTGAATTGCTCTCTCTAATTGACTATCTATCTTAGGATGAAAAGTCATTCTAAAATTGAGTTTGGTACTTAAAACTCATAGTAGACTACTATCCCAAAACAAGGATATGAATTGTGAATCTCTGTCAAATATGATAAAGACTGACACTTTATGAAGTCTTACTACCTCGTTCATATACAACTCTGCTAACTTGTTTAAAGAGTAGTCCCTTCTAAAAGACAAGAAGTGAGTTGATTTCGTTAATCTATCCACAATGACTCAAAAAACATCATAATTTCTCAATGTCAAAGGCAATCTAATCACAAAATCCATAATGATTCGTTTCTATTTCCATTTTGGTATTGTGATTAGCTCTAATGGTACTTGATATTTTGCCTTAACCTGCTAACACATCAGACATCTGGTAGTGAATTTTGTGATATCTTTCTTCATTCCTGACCACTAATACTTTATCTTTAAATCTTGATATATCTTGTTGCTTCATGGGTACATTGCACACTTTATCTCATGCACCTTTTTTAGAGTCTTCTATCTCAAATCCATAACATTAGGCACACATAACCAACTTTGGTAGTACAACCCATAATTTGGCTCAACTGCATAATCAAGTCTCTCATCCTTAGAGACCAACTCGACTATCTTCGCTAATCTGGCATCATGTTTCTATGTATCTCTTATCTTTTGATTCAAGATAGGTCTGATGTGCAAATTTGATATGATCTTTCTACTCAAAACATTGGTTATAACATTGACCTTACCTAAATGATAATAGATTACACAATTGTAATCTTTGATCAACTCCAACTGTTATCTCTATCTCATATTCAACTCTCAATGCATAAGAAGACACTTCAAACTGTTGTGGTCAGTGTAAATGAAACATTTTTCTCTATACAAGTATATCTTGCTAGGATATACTTTAATTCCCCCCTACTGAGACTATATATCCAAATAAAATCACTTCATTGAGCTAAAACTCACATTTGAAAAGCTTGACATATAACTTATGTTTCCCTAAGGGATTGTAAGATAATATTCAAATGCTAATTATGTTCTTCCTTATTCTTGGAATATAACAAGATATTGTCGATGAAAACTATAATGAACTGATCCAAGTATGACATGAAGATCCAGTTCATTAAGCCCATAAAAGTTGCTAGGGCATTGGTCAATATGAAGGGTATAACTAAAAACTCGTAATGGTCATATCTGGTTTTGAAAGCTATCTTAACTATATCCTTTATTTTAATCTTTAATTGATGGAATCCTAACCTCAAATCCATTTTGGAAAAAACTCATGCACCCTTCTACTGATCAAACAGATCATTAATATATGGTAATAGATATTTGCTTGATGGTTGCTTTATTCTACTGTTTGTAGTTTATGTACAATCTCATAGACCTATATCTCTTTTTGACAAATAATATTGATGCAACCAATAAAGATGCACTTGGCCTAATGAAACCCTTATCCAACAGCTTTTGCCATTGTGCCTTTAACTCTTTCAACTTTGAAGGTGTTATCCTGTATGGCGCTGCTGATATAGGAGTTGTACCTAGAGTGAGCTTTATGGAGAACTTTATCCCCAATAAATTATTTGGGAACATATATGAAAACTTTTCCACTATCAGTATATCTTAATATATGGACTTCCCTTTCTGGTATCAATCACATGAGCTATGTAGACTTCACACCATTTTCTGATCATCTTTTGAGCCTTTATCATAGATATCGCTCATTTTGGATGCAACGGCCTTTCACCTTTTATTACTACTTCTTCTTGTTCTAGAATTCTGAGAATTACCTTTTTAGACTAGCAGTCCATTACTACCTCATATTGAATAAAGGAATTCATGTCCAATATGACATTATACTCATACAATGACAACTCAATTAAATTTGGGGAAGTTTTTTTCTCGTGAATAACCAAAAAGCAACTCTTGTATACCCGATTAACAATTACATTGTGGCCTATGGAGTTCATAACCTCAATTTCATATTTTAGATTCTTTATTGTCATATTGTTCTGACTAGACATGCCATACATCCATATGAATGTGTAGAGCCCGAATCTATGAAAATACATAAAATTGAACCATGAAAAAAAACATACACACTATAACATATGTGGTCTAATGGTCCTACATGCCCTTTATGGCATATGCTCTATCTAAAGTTATGTTGGGTCTGTTGACTGTCTCTAATGTGATCTAACTAGGTCCTACAATCTCTTTTGATTTGATGCTAATTTTAGACCTGGGCTGATCTCACTATCTGAGTAGGCACTGAACTAACTAACAACAAAAAATCTATCATCAAATGGGCTCGAGCCCCATATTTGAAATAAGCATCTGATGCCAAACGATACTCTTCTTTGTGATTCATATGACATGAATCACATAAAGGAGCATTTTCCTTAATATTATGTGTTTGAGTACTGATAGTGGTAGATGTGGTTTGGAGGGTGATCCCTTTCTGAAAAACTCGATTGTGAAAAGCTCTGACTTCGCCTATTATTAAGTGACCGCCATGAGAAAAATTGACCTTTTTTTACTAAAGCTTAAGCTATACTAGCCGATGGCTTCCTAAAGGACTCATCTATCTTATTTCTCTTTATTGTCTTTGCACTGATGACTGAAGACACTAGTTTTGTGAAGTCTTTATGCTGGTGAGAAGCAACTTGATAGCCAATATCCTTAAGTCATGCCCAAAAATCCTGATTGCATACCTATTAAGCCTGATAACCTCTATCTCGTATTATGATAATGACATATTCACCCGATCAAGTTTAATAACTCTATTTTCTTCTTATCCACATAAATATGTGGCACATACTTTATCTTGAATTCTACTATAAAAAAAGTTTCAAGTAGGTGGTTGTAGAGTCTGAGGCTTAAAAATAATCTACTTCCACCAATCGTATGTATGCTCGTGGAGAAGAGATACTACATACCTAACTTTATTACTCAGGCTCCTCAAAGATCCTCTCGATCTTCTCCTACCAGAACTCTTTGGTGGTTGGATTGTCATCTCTCCTACCAATAAAATATGTGGCCTCATACTTTCTGAGTTTATCTATCTAGATCTTTGGCCTTAGTGGTGGAGGTAATAGAGTTATCTATGACACTACCTATGCTATCTGCTGTAGCAAACTAACCATCGATGTTGTGTTGTGAAAAAACTGGAGCATTACTCGGACCTCGAATACTCACAACATTAGGCTGATCCTGAGCCTTAATGTCAAGAGAGTTGTTGCTCTCAGCAGCATCATGCTTCTTAATCTATATATCCCTTCATTCTAATCCTACAATTGATAGAGAAGTAATCCATGTTAGAGTTATATGAGACACACTATGTATATATGACAAACTCTTAGCTCACTCAGGTATAGAAATACCTAAACTTAAGTTCTAATACCAATAAATATAACACCATTTCATATAATCAGGATAATCCTAACTTTATAACAAAGTGTTGCAGGATTAGCTACTGTAAAACAAGTTAAATTAAAACTTTTTACTTTCTTGTGAAACTTTATCTCATATAAATTTTTTTCCATAGTTAACCTGTTCAAACACTTATAGGTCACACATTATAAACTTGATCCAAAGATAATGATCATAAAACAAAAACCATGTTGGGTTTTCATTAACATGGTGTTTATAAAATAGATCAATGAATATCAAATACGTGTTTTTGAAATAAAAAGACATAGAATCCATATATCCCATGACATGTACAAAAAGAACAAAAATATGTCATGTATGTATCACGAACTCTCTAATATGGGTTTGCTCTAACTGACTCTTTATGGGTTTGCCACTCTTCATGCTAACTCATATTTATAGCTTCAAACTTGCATATGGAAAACACTTATACACTAAACAATCTAATAATTAGTGGTACATATGTGTATAAAAATTTGTGCATTCATTAATATATTACCATGATCATTACAATACTCGTGTTATCAGACTCATATACATGTTTAGTTATACGTATGCATGTCAATACATGTGCCTTACATATATTCCTTTCATGTATGAAAGCTTAACAAGTTATAATCATGCTCATTAATATTCATAGCCATACATTACATATTTCCAAAGCATACCATTCATTCATAATATCATAACCTTATCACATTTCTATTTACAATATCATTTTATAAATTCGTTCTTCATCATATTTTGTTTATAATCTCTTCCAAAACTCTAAACTTAGACTACTCAGATACAAATTGTGAATCATGAGCTCTCCTATAGTTTAAACCACCATGTTCACTAACTATGTGTGTTTGTCCAAGCTCTCTTAGAACTTAAGCCACATTGACTCAGTAATAAAAATATTGAATGCATTTTATGATCAATGACACTCATAGAGCTTAAGTCACCTTCTTCTTATATAAATCCTACAGTACAATAAACTCTCTTAATGACATATCATCTATCCTATAACTAGTCATATATTAGAGAATAAGACATTTAATTTCATATCCCTTTAACCTTTGTCATAATCAATGCATTCATCTTGTATCATCATGCATATGAGAGGATTCATGTATTCATATAACTCATAACAGATGGTTAATCATATCTAACATGTTACATCATTATCAAAATCTTCATAGTATAACCTTACTATGTTTCACGAGTGTGAATACCCATTCGTAGTCATGAAAGTGTATTTCACGAGTAGTTTACTGGTGAAACAAGGCGTGAATGCTACTAAACTAGGAGTACAACCTTCATATGAGTGACACATCTTTCATGGGCATAAAACATACTGTGAACCCAACTGTGAACGCTACTACCTGATCTTGGCATTTATGGGTAAGTGTTTCATGACTATGAAACCTGAATTTTTCAAGAGCATAAATGGCACCAAAATCAGAGCATATTCAATTCACATACAATGGCTCTAAGGATTGACTAATGTCAATAACTTCTATCGATATTTCAGTCCATTTTTTCATGTCATAAATATATTATAACAACATTGAAATACATTTGAACAACATTTAAGCTAAAATACTTCTTTGAATCTCATTGACTCTATAACAAACATTCATGACATTTTGTCATTCAATTCTCACAACAAGGTATTCTCATAACCAGAAATACATTTTTATTTCCTTAACCATGTTTCAAATCATTTTATTACATAAAAACATGTCAAAATGCAAGAATTTGAATTTAAATACTAATATGTACATATCTCTAAACAATAGTCTTATATTTTACTTCAAGTTTCTTAGGCTTACCTATCCCTTTGATGATCCTCATCATTGTCTCTAATAACACCTAACATCACAAAAATGTTCTCATAAGACCCTTATAATAGAAAACAAATATAAAACATTCTTAATCCAAACTTTAGTTCAACCTTTCAAAATATTTTTCAATCCATTTTATTCAAGCTTCAACCGGGATTTAAAAATATATAGTTTTTGTGTTAATGGAGGGAGAGAAGGTGGAAAATAAGAGTTTGGCATGTAAGAAAGGATAATTGGGGTAGTGTAGGAGTAGGTTATGACAAAAATAAGCATGGAAGAGATAGAAAAATACAACTTTATATTTGCTTATGACTGTCGGGCATTCACAAGCGTGAATCACCATGTCCCAACCATAACAAACCATTCACAGGAGTGAACCTTAAACCTCAATATTCACAGGAGTGACAACCCATTTATATGTGTGAAACCTATTTGTAAACTATGCTATTTTGAAATCATAATACTTTTTAAAAAGTGTGAAAACATTTTCATTATTATTTTTAACTTTTAAATCATAGTCTATTTATTTTCTCTTTTTAATTACTAATATATCTTACAGACTATAACTAACGAGTCTTATATAAATTTTCCAAAATTCACAAATTTTGACATTTTTCAAGTAGTCAAACGATAAATTTAATGTAAATTTATAAATTATTATAATTCACTCATTTTAAATCTTTCAATCCAAATGTTAATTTCTTAAGTTGCGATGTTTGAATAGGCTTTTTGAACAAGTTTACCATTAAACTTATATATTGGGCCGTGTAATTTATATATTATTATTTGTTGAATTGTAAATAGAATTTAAGATATCACATACTAAACTATAAAAACAATTTTATATTAACAAAATAATTACATCAGTCTAATTTTTAAAAAAATATTATTTTTTTTTATCATCGATTAAATAATAATATAAAAGATCAAATCATCCAAATACAAATATGAGAGTCCAACCTTAAAAATCATGAATACCCAACGGATTAAACTTTCCTTATAAAATTTTTCTTATTTCTTATTTTATATTTATTGTATGAATATTATTAATCTTAGGAGACAGTTGTGCTGTCCCATTCGACGATACAGAATCATTTTTCCACACCGCGTCTCCTCAATCGTGCCCAACATAACATGTATAATAATCCTGATTTCTTTGTTTTTTTTTTATAAAATAATCCTGATTTCATATATAAGTTTTAAGGCTTTAATTTATTCTAAATTTCTAATTCTAATATGATTAGTTACAAGTTGAAAAGAAAAAAAAGTGTCGTAAATGAAACCGAACCCTAAAAAAACATATCTTCACTCAGTTTTGCTTCTGCGCCTCCTCTCTCCATTCTCCATTCTCCAACCACCGGCGACCGGCATCTCCGAAAAGAAAAAGATGTCGCGGCTCCTCTCTAGACTCCAGCAGCAAGGAAGCAACTGATCTACGCTCCCACGACGCGGCTTCTTTTCCTCCATCTCTGTCAAGGTCCATAGCTAGCCTCCCCGATCTCGGACCTCCGTAACTCATGCTCTTTCCTCTTATTTACTTGTCTATTTCTGAAATCTTGCAAAACTCTCGCTGAGTCTGCAACAGCTGATGACCGTGAATTGTCTCGCCGCTCTTCTCACTGCTGATTTCCTCGAGCCGGCTCTCCGTTCATATTCCGGCGTCACTCCGGTGACCCGCCGGCGGACGGAAGGAGCTCATATCAGGTGATATTTGATTTTTTTTTCTTGCTATTACTGTTAGTTGTAATTTATAGATGCAAAATGACACAGCTACGAATCAAAATGCTAATGATTCTCAAGACTGAAAAGATAATTGCTGGATGAAGTGATTCAATCAACCATGATAGCCCAACTGCCTCATCGATTTACATGTCCAACTGATGTCAGCACCTTCACATATATTGATACTCACTTCACATCTATCCAGCAGTTTCACTATTTTTTCTCAGCTTGCTAAGCTCATATTGGTTTTCATGTGTTTAAAAGAATATATTATATGGTGAAGTTGACTAGATTTTTCAAGATTAATTCTAATGTTTTGGCTGTCCTATTTCCTTCTTGTAACTCACGGGGTTAATTATGAATAAATTGTATTTTATTTTGGACAATAATTGATTGAACCATGGTGTTTGCTGTTTGTTCAGACTATAGTAAGTCGTCTTGCAGGCAGGAAGGTCTAGGGTTTGAGAGTTGCATTATCAAGCGAGTATTTTGAAGGTAGCTACTCTTTTGACGTGTGAAGAAAGAAAGAAAGGCAACCAAATAATGTGGCCACTGTATTTGTTGAAATTTAGTGGTGCACCTCCAACAGTGTATGAGAAAGAATAAAAAAGAAGACAAAGAAGTTAAAAAAAAAGAAGAAACTTAAAAGGCGGAGAGAGGGACATGGAATGCAATAAAGATGAGGCTGCTAAAGCAAAAGAGATTGCTGAAAAGAAATTTTTGGCAAAGGACCTTGCGGGGGCGAAGAGATTTTCTTTGAAGGCTCAAAATTTGTATCCTGGGCTTGACGGTGCTTCGCAGATGGTAGCAACACTTGATGTGTATATCTCAGCAGAGAACAAAATTAATGGGGAAGCAGATTGGTATGGGATCCTCGGTGTAGATCCACAAGCCGATGATGAGACAGTGCGGAAACAGTACAGGAAGCTTGCTTTGATGCTCCACCCTGACAAAAATAAGTCAATAGGAGCCGATGGTGCATTTAAGTTTATTTCGGAAGCATGGAGTTTATTGTCTGACAAGTCTAAGAGAGCGGCCTATGACCAGAAGAGGAGAAATGCTAAAGTAGCTCAAAAGGTTTCAAATCCTGCTGGGGGTTCATCAACAACACCAGCGTCCAGTGGTTTTTATAATTTCACCAAATCAAGTCCAAAGGCACCCAAGAGTACTCCTCGAACTAATCAACCTTCACCTTCAGTTTCATCTCATAAGTCGAAGCCCCACACCTTTTGGACTGTGTGTCACCGATGCAAGATGCAATATGAGTATCTCAGAGTTTATCTTAATCACAATCTCCTATGTCCTAATTGTCATGAACCATTTTTAGCTGTTGAAACAGCACCCCCAAATTCAAATCTTTCTAAATCTTCTACCACATGGAACTTTTCACAGCAGCGGCAGAGCTCAAACCATCAAGCTACCGGTAAAAACACATCAAATTCTAGGGGTAACAATCTGGCCCCTCCAAATTCAGGGTCAGGAGGATTCAAAGGACCAGATTCATATGGTCAGACCAACTACCAGTGGGGTCCATTTTCCAGAGCAGGTTCTGCCTCATCTGTTGCTCAAGCTGCAAGTGTGGTTCAGCAGGCATATGAAAAAGTGAAGAGGGAGCGTGAGGAAGCACAGGCAGCCACAAAAAGGGAGGAGGCCGTTAAAAGAAAGAATCATGTCTCCAAAAGGGTGGGTGGTTTATCATCAAGTGGTGCTAAAAGGAGGAGAAGCATGGAAGATGTTGGTCTGGGAAACTGTGGAAGTAATGTTGCAAATCAAACAGCAGCATGGGGAGAAACTAGCACACGTGATTTATCTGGATCTAGGAAAGCCAATTTTGAAGCAGGTAGGGTCAATGGAATCACTCATCTCTATGGCGCAAGGGAATTCTCCCAGGTTGGAATGCAAACCATACTGATGGAGAAGGCTAGGGCAGAAATTTGTCATAAACTAAGTGAATGGAACTCATATACAGTAACTAAATCTGCTGTTAAAAATGGGATGAGCGATGTAAAAGAAACTGATGGAGGTGAAAAATCTCAAGTAATGCCGGTTGTTTGTGATCAAAATAAGTCTACCGAGTTACCAGATACAGTGAATGGTAAGTTTTCTTCTGGCAGTTCTGGTGCAAAGGCAGTAGTAGAAACTCTGGAAACACTGTCCATTGATGTTCCAGATCCAGATTTTCATAATTTTGACAAGGATCGAACTGAGCAATGTTTTGGAGAAAACCAGGTATGGGCTGCATATGATGGTGATGATGGGATGCCTCGATACTATGCCATGATCCATAATGTAATCTCGTTGAATCCATTCAAGATGAGGATCAGTTGGCTTAATTCAAAGACTAACAGTGAACTGGGCCTGTTAAACTGGGTTGGTTCTGGCTTCTCAAAGACTTGTGGTGAATTTAGAGTAGGAAAGTATGAGATATATAGCTCACTTAATTCCTTTTCTCACAAGGTCAAATGGACAAAAGGCTCTCGAGGGGTAATTAGCATATACCCAAAGAAGGGAGACGTTTGGGCTCTATATCGGAATTGGTCTTCTGACTGGAATGAACTGACAGAAGATGAGGTAATACACAAGTATGACATGGTGGAAGTACTTGAAGATTATAGTGATGAGCAAGGTGTAACTGTTACTCCTCTTGTAAAGGTTGCTGGTTTCAAGACTGTGTTTCACCAGCATTTGGACCCTAGAGAAATCAGGTGTATTCCGAAGGAAGAGATGTTTCGATTTTCTCATCATGTTCCTTCATACTTGCTTACTGGTCAAGAAGGTTCAAATTCTCCAAAAGGTTGTCGGGAGCTGGACCCAGCAGCTACTCCGTTGGATCTTCTTCAAGTAATAATAGATGTTAAGGATGAAGATATTTTAGACAATGAGCAAAAGTCGAAGGAAGACAAAAGATAGCAGATGATGCGGAAACAATGATGACAAGATGGAAAATAAATTTGTAAAAGCTGGGAAGAAAAAGAAGGGAAACTTTGATGTTTAATGTGGATAGATGCGTTGATAGGACATGAAATTGCATCTGAGCAGACTGTTTTTGCTGCAATTTTTATTTCAGGTCATGTGGGCTAAATCTCATAATAACCATGGCAATTTCTTTATTATTTCTTATCTATACTTTTGGAAATTAACTTCTGGATTCTGATGTGGAAGTTATTATGTTGATCTTCACACTGGAATCAGAAAATATTAATGATCAGTAAATAGGTCTGTTGTGAAAATTTTCTTTTGGTTTGTTAATGTTATGGTTTCTGTTAATACTTTTGATGGTACCATAGATTAATTCGTTAACCATGTATTTTCATTGATAGACCTTTGAATTGATGTTTGTTAATAATTTGATAGAATTGTTTTTTCTTTCTTTTGCATAGTAATAAGCTCATTTCAATTCTTAAGTTGCCTTTTCTTTGTCTATGCGCGCTCAATTACTCTTTATATAAAGTGATTGTTATGTTGGTCTTAACAATTAAATATCTTAAATCTTATTTACTGTAAATCATCTTTTGCAGATTTTTTTTCTGTTACCTCATTGTTTATACCTATATGTTATTTAAGATTGATACAATATTGATTTAAAAAATTTACATCAAAGTTTTGAGTAGCCATTGAAAGTCATCTTTTGGGTTTGCAAATTTTTCCTACGGAATATGTCTTCTGCAAAAAGGGATAAACATTCTTCTCTTATTTGGGATCTGGCTACTGTTCATTTTTAATTTTCTAAGGACTCGAAATTTTCTAGCAAGAATTAAAGAGACTAATTTTCGACTTTACTAAATTCGAGACAGTTGATGCTTTTTTTTCCCTGACACAAAGATAGTAGATGCTTAGTTATTATTTTTATTCATGAGGATGGTCCTGTAATGGGTATGGCATCAGCACCTGAATGCACATTCCTAATAAATATTTTCTCTATTGGCAACTACTTAAAGGAGGGCTTACCCTTGAACTTGTATATCGATGATGATTACCACCATATATTATGGTGGAGCTGGATGAGTGAATTACTTGAAAGGACATCTCTTGCTGAGAGGGATGGGAAACATTGCCATAATCAAGTCAAGTAAGTGATTTCAAGTCCTCTTTTTACTCTGTTTGTTATATATATATATATATATATATATATATATATATGCTGGAAGTGAAACCCAAGTTCCAGGTATTCATGCTAAATCTTTTCCTCTTTACTTTACAATCGCTCATAAGCATGGCACGAATAAGAAAGTATGGGACACGTGCTTAATTCTGACATCTTTATACCTAGATTGGTCAGGGATGGAAACGATGGCAATTTTGGATAAACTGTTTGTGACACAATATGCCCACATCTAATTGTTTTCAACTAATTTACCTATTATTTTACATATTCAAATTAATTTGAACAGCTACAAATATTTTTGATAATCACTAATGCGGTGCAAATTATTCTGTCATTTTAGTATCTCTCAGAATTATGCAATTCAAGGCCTCGATAATCTCTCTTTCTCTCAAATTACGGTTCTTAGAGGAAACTGTTAGAGAGACAGATCAATCAAGTGTAAGATTTTTTTTCTCTGTCGAATTAAGTGATTATATTGTTTCTTTTGAATTATGATATTTTCTCTTGTTGAGGAGCATTAGTTTTAATTCTTACCAGCTTTTATCTGTTGATAAGCTTACAAGTTTCTACAATTATATAAATCGTAGAAGAGCATAAAATGTTTAACTAGATTTTCTGTCCTATGCCACATGGTGACACTGCTTTTGTAATGTCAGCATTGAAACATATGGAGCCCGAGTACAATGGACATATTTCTGGCCTTGTGAGTTCAATCTGTCAGACATAATTGGTTTGTGATATTCTGGGAATCGTAATATAGATAGAAAAAGATGAAAGAAATGAGTGGAGGAAGAAAAGCAAGTTATGTTCCTAGAGTGTGTGTAAGGCAAAGCATTTGCTACTTATGTGTAAAGCTAAGAGAGGATTGCAAAATTTATCACAGATGTAACAATGACCCAGATATAGGTCATCTTTTGAAGGTATGGATTCACCATCAAATCATTCATATTGCAAGTAATGGTTGGAAATTGTCTTTGATCTGTTGGTGTATACTTTAAAAATTTTCCATTGGTTCTTTTAGTTTGTAGGTTGTTTTTATTCCTGATTTCAGTGATAGGCAGCAGAAGTACTAATTCCTGGCAGTGAGCTTTCCCATCATATTAGGTATCTAATTTACAAAAGAGCTTTCTTGTATGAGGTCTTTCAAAGTGGTTTTAGTTTCCAATCTGCTGTATTTCAATTTTTTTTGTTCTTTTCTTGAAATCGATTCCTTTTTATTCATAGGTGATATTGTTAAATTGGTTAGTACCTGTGGAACGGACACTATGGAGTCTGAAATGAATGTGTGCGCTAATTAAAACCTTAGATTGTGCAAGTATTGAAATAAGGGAAGAAGTTGGAGAAGATATCTTTTTCCTCTTAGGTGCAAGAGCCAGAGCTCATGAAATTGCAACACCAAGGAAGGAAAGAGCAAAGGGAAAGGTAATCTGCTTATCTTTCTTTCTTTCAAAATGAAACTGAAAAGAAAAGGACATTTGGTCAATAACTTATCAAGTATTCTTCCACTTGGATTCGGTTGCATGTGTATTTCATGATAATTTGCGTTGTTCTGTTCAAATATTATATTTAAACTCAAGATGATCTCTTGGCCTCTGCATGGTGGTTGGACAGCAAATGGTGGTAGTAGATTAGACAATTGCACTCATAAATGTCCTTTTTTTTTCCTTACTGGATTTGACTAATGTTGGAACTCACGGCTTCATCGAACCCGTAGATACAGACAATTCAGGTAATGGACCTATATATTAATTAATCTTTTGCCATTTTTGCAGGTCAGTAAGTGGTATCAGCATTTTAGATTATTTAAGTGATTATGGTGTTATATATTGAAGAAAGTTTTAGATAAATTTAGTTCATCATACCAGCTCTGTATTAAATTAATAGAATTTTGTCATTGTAATGCACTAATGGTTAAGTAAATTTATAAATTAATTATAATCATTCTTAATATATTTTGGCTTTAATATATATATATATATATATGAAATTACTTATTATTATTATTATTATTATTATTTAATAAAAGTATCTTATAGGTTTTATACGCCATTTTACTTTATATATGACAAAAAGAAAATTTTGTTTTATTAAGATTCTGATATATGCCTACTAACTTAATTTATTCACGGGTTATGAAACAAATTATTAATAGCTCATTGAACAACACTGTTAATGTACAAAATAAATAAATTAAAAATTAAATGTATTGTAAATATTGTTATTGACCCATGTTTAGGGTATTCATGATTCATTAGTATACTATAAACTATAATTTATAAGCAGGGTATTCTAGAGTACTCTTAGAAGGTTGGTTTGGGTGATAGTTTATTTATGTAAATGTTGCTACATTGATTATATTTGTTTGTTATTAATAAAAAATTGTATTATTTATTTTAGTTAATTATATTTGTATATTAATTTATTATATATTTATCAAAATTTATACGGTTAATTGAAATAGTATATTTCATCTTGATCCTCTTCAATATTTAATCTTGCATTTGCCTCTAACTATAACTTAATACCTAAACTTAACACCAGGATGTTCTTTTTCCCTAAACATATTTTCTCAAATCTATTCAATTTAAGTAATACTGAATTTTCTTTCAAATTCAATTCTAAAAGAAGCGTAAAAAAATCTGAAAATTCCAAAATTCATACAAAAAAAAATCATTTTTTTCATGATTTTCTTTAAAGTATAAATAATAAAATTATCGCTAAATATGTTATAAATGCTTATTGTGCAATAAAATTAGAACGTGACCTGTTGCACATCCCAACTTGTAGAAACCATTAAATTAATTCACTTGAATAAATCTATTATTTGGTTATATATATATTTTTTAATAGTTTTTCTAGCATCCTTACTATAAAAAAAATAAAAATTAGAAACGCATACGGCCATATAATTGAACGTGTTTTTATTATCTAAATTTAATCCATACATTAATAAATTCAGAAAATATATCTAATTATAAATTGATATATATCCATATATATGAAAATAATGAATATTTTGTATAATGAATATATTTATTCTTAATTGCTGCCTAAAATAATTAGTTCATGAACCTTATTTAGATAAGTATTTTTTGTAACCGTATATAGAAGAATAAAAAATGAGATATATAGAATTACCATGAGAAGCTGTCCTTGGGACAATGTTTTGTTTTTTATTTTCTAAAATTTTAATCATTGATATGAACATGAATATAAGATTTAAAAAGCTTAATTAATTTTTTGGAAGGTATTACCTAATTAATGTTAATCAATGAAAATATAAATATGTATTATTAACATTAAATCAATGAAAGTTATGTTTGTTAATTGTAAGAGAAGAAGTCTCGTTGTAAAAATAAAGAAAAAAAGAAAAGAAAAAAGGTCAACCAATCATTTTACCGTTTGAAAAGCGTTCAAAACGACCTGCCGAAAACTCCGCATCTCCCTTCCTCCAATTCTCCCTCTCTCTCTCTCTCTAAATTTCTTTCTTTATCACTCGCCACGTGTCCCCTTCATCTTCTCTCTCAGTTTTTCTCCTGAATTTCTCTCCCGCGTCTTTTCCCGTTCTCTCTCTCTCTCTCTCTCTCTCAACAGAACAGACTGGCACGCTCTCTCTCCTCCATTTTCCCCCGTTCTCTGGTTACCCCTCCTGAATGCTTTCATTTTGTCTTTCTGTACTGTTTTTAGTTTCCCTCGATAAAATCTCACCTGGTATGGTATTGATTTTAATTCTTCAATTCTTTTGTTTTCTAATTAAAATTTTGATGTTAGAAAATTTCACCATTCTGATCTTCTCATTTTCTCTCTAATAGTATTTCTCTTGGCTGAGAATTGTGCTCCCGGAAAATTTAGATAATTCTACATTTTAGTTTTTCCACTACTTTTTGTGAGTTCATTTTACGTTGTTTTGCTATGCAATATCTGTTTGACCGTTTGGTTGGTGAGAAACCCACCGGGATTGTAATGAGAGTTGTTATTATTATCATCTAAATATGAAATGAACGAAATAGATAAGCAGAGGACAAAGTATGTTTAATTTTTTATAAGAGTCATTTGCATGTCTATTATTTCTCTGATTGTTCTTAAAAATGAATATTTCTTAATTGCTTCCATTGTTCTGTTTCTCCTCTTTTCTTCATTTTCTCTGAGCTCGAAAGCCTAACTTAATAATCGATTTTCTCCGCCTGCAGGCTTTTCATTTATACAGGCTTCTCTACAGGATTGGCTTAACCTGGTATATTTCAGTGTAGAGAGATAGCTAGAGTCGCAGAGAGTGAGTGTTAGCTCCTGAGCTAGCAATTGATTGATCATCAATGTCGGCCCTAGAATCGGGCCAACATACGCTGACGCGGCGACCGTCCCGCAGTGCTGCCACCACCACCTTCTCCACCGAGGTTTTCGACAATGAGGTTGTCCCTTCCTCTTTAGGGTCCATCGCTCCGATACTCCGCGTTGCCAACGAGATCGAACATGAGCGCCCTCGCGTCGCTTATCTCTGTTCGTACCTTGCCATTTTATTTTTTCTGCGGTTGTTTTTAGACAAAATTATTATCTGAATTAAATTTTATGGTATATATGTCGCTGTAATTTATTTTTCTCCTGGTGAATAGGTCGGTTTTACGCGTTTGAGAAAGCGCACAGGTTGGATGCCAGCTCTAGTGGACGAGGTGTGAGGCAGTTCAAGACATCATTGCTGCAAAGATTAGAGAGGGTAACTTTCTAAATTATTCAATGCCTGAAGTCCTAGCCGATTTTCTGGTTATAACGAATTTTTGTCTGCACATGCATGGGATAATGGATATTGTTGTTAATTTCATATCTAACTAATTAGGATGATCAAATTTACGCTTTTGGGTCTTGGGGGTGTCATGAAGTAAATATATAATTAATGTCGGACGCGCTCAATTTGGAATTAGGATAATCAATCAGTTTTTCATTCTTCCTTTTTTGTTAATTGAGGATTAGGGGTGCCGCAGTGGAGCAATAGTTAGCACCAACCTCAGGAAGGTTTGGATTCTTGTTTAGATATAATGAGTTAGGGGAAGGTTTTTACATATTTTGTTTATAACATATATGCGCTACTTGCTTCCTGCTCATACGGTGTTTTTCGAAAATATACAAATGCTTAAATACGTTAAGAATCCAGCCATTTTGTTAGTGCTAGCTTGAACACTGTGTTATGCAAGGTGATAGCGCTGTTAAAACTCAGATTTGATTGAGTTATATTCGAAATTTGGCTCAACTCGATTATATTAACTTATATTATGTAACTCAAATCATTAGAATCGAGTTGTGCTCAAATTCAACTACAATTCAAACAAATGGTATTTCAAACATATATCCAGTTGATGAGATGAAAAAAATTAAAAGAGGAGATCTACGCAAATTCAATGAACATCTTAATTAGCAGATGTAAAAAAATTATATATATTAAGAAACATTTATCATGGAGAAACTTTAATAATCTCGTTTTATCCAGAAGAAAAAAAAAACTTCAATAATATTAAGTGGGTGAACAATGTTCCACATAAAAAAAATATAAAGAGGATCATAGATTTATTGGTATGGACAACATCTCCATTGACCTAAGATCTTTTGGGCAGAGTCCAAAAGCAAAATATGTGAGCTTAATCCCAAAGTGAATAATATCGTAGTGGAAATTTGTGGTGTTTATACTTTCTGTAATAAATAATCTCTTCATGCTCTGATTTGATGATCTGCTTAGAATATTTAAATTAGAATTCGTAAAATTTACATATTGGATTATACTTAAAAAGAGATATTTCTATTTGATTATATTGCCTTCTATTTATTTTGGAGATTTTTATAAAATCTGTCTAGAATTATTTACTCCGGACAATTAAGTTCTGTTTAGAAGTTTGCTATGGAATGTCAAAAATCTTAATTTACATATAAAAAATTGCCTTGCCATTAATGATATATCACAAATGTACTCAAATCTACAAAAATTCATAATAATTGTGCCCATTTTCATAATTATGATTGAATATGAATGTGTCCATATATATCTACGTAGTCTGTGAAAATAAAAATCACATTTCTTATTTGTCTATTTCTTTTTTAAAGTATATAGTGATTGGACACTTCAAATCCCCCCTATAAACAACAGAAAACCTAGATTTCTATTTGGTTTATTTATTTATTTATTTTGGTTCTTATGAGGTCAAATGGTGAAACATAATTTCTGATTTATTTATTTCCTGGCAAGATCAGTTTCCTAGCGGAATAAGCTTGGTGATTATTGTGGGATATAATTTTTTAATCTCCTTATATGGTGGAGCAAATTCTGAACTGAAAGAAGTCTCCTCTTACTGCAACCTTTTTTTTTTTTCCATTAGCCGATCACCATTCTAAGGAGCATACTCCGGGTGTAAACTTTGTTTCACTTTGCTCATCTATATTGTCACCATACTGTCTAGCTCGTACATAGTGCCTTCTTTTTGTTTGTACAAATGTGTCTTCTGCGCTTACCTAAGCCAAAATCCGATTAGGTTCTTACCTAAAAATCCGATAGAGCGTTACAATCTCCATGTTTTCTTTGGGCTTGTTTTGTAGCATTGGGAAAACTCATGTGAAATTTTATTCAGGATAACGCATCCAGTCTTGCCTCCCGAGTTAAAAAGACTGATGCGCGGGAAATCGAGAGCTTTTATCAGCAGTACTATGAACATTATGTTAGAGCACTTGACCAGGGAGATCAGGCGGACAGGTAATGGTATACTTATTGTCATATTGTTCTCCATTTTCACATTATTTTAACTCTCTCTCTCTCTCTCTCTCTATATATATATATATATATATATATATATATATTTCCCTGTGGGTTGAATCTTGGCTATTTTCTTCACAGAGCTCAACTTGGGAAAGCTTATCAGACAGCAGGAGTTCTTTTTGAAGTGCTTTGCGCTGTTAACAAGACAGAGAAAGTTGAAGAAGTTGCTCCCGAGGTTAGTTTCATTTATAATCTTTCAATTTGAGGTTGTTGTGCTTGTAGCGTATCCGGTTGCATTTATCATTTCCATTGCCATATCGATGGTTCGATTTAATACGGCATTTTCAATTTTTTTTTTTGAACAGATTATTGCTGCGGCTAGAGATGTCCAAGAAAAAAAGGAAATTTATGCACCGTACAACATTCTTCCCCTGGATTCTGCTGGGGCTTCACAGTCCATCATGCAACTCGAGGAGGTAAGGCCTAAGATATCTCCCTCTTTGCCCATGTGCGAATCATAGGGTATTAGTAGTATCATTGTGTGGTTTAATATACTGTCTAAAATTTTCATCTCTATCAGGTCAAGGCTGCTGTTGCTGCACTGTGGAACACTCGTGGCTTGAACTGGCCTACAGCATTTGAGCAGCACAGACAAAAAGCTGGGGACTTAGACCTTCTAGATTGGCTGCGGGCCATGTTTGGCTTCCAGGCACATCTTTGACCCCAAAATCTGAATAAAGAAAAAAGCAGAAGACATCTTCATATCTTAGAATTACTTCATGGTATTCTCAAAGTAATTATGACTTTTTAATTATTTCGGTGATTGCAGAGGGACAATGTCAGGAACCAGAGGGAGCATTTGATCTTATTACTTGCCAACAATCATATAAGGCTTAATCCGAAGCCTGAGCCTCTCAATAAGGCATTTCCAATTTTTTCATCTATGTTTACATCATTTCACATATTGTACATATGTTTGCAAGCTCTTGATTTTGGAGCATCTGATATTTAACTGCTTTTCAAGTATTTGTTGTTTTGAATTCAAAATTTTATTATGAATAGAGCATATCATGTCTGTGAATGTGGATCTAGAAATTATTCAGACAACTTTTTCAACTTCCTAATCAATTTTCATTCATTTCGTTATCTTTTTCTTTTTCTCTCTTGTATTTTGTATATATTCCTTGCAAAAAATTTTCACTGCCTGAGTTATTATTATTATTATTATTGTCTTTTGTATAAATTCTCTATGATAAGTTTTCATGCATGGTTGAAGATATCATTATTTGTTGAGCAATGCTTAAAACTTTTATAATGAATGCAGCTTGATGAACGAGCTGCTGATGCTGTTATGAACAAACTTTTTAAGAATTACAAAAATTGGTGCAAATTTTTAGGACGAAAACACAGTTTACGGTGAGACTAACAATTTATGCTCTGTTTCTGTTTTGTGGAATATTTGAGTATGTTTATAATTAAAGAAAGTTTCTTTATCATACTCTGTAACTTATTTTATCAACATCTATATGTCATTTCTTATAGCCTCCCTCAAGGCCAGCAAGAAATACAACAGAGAAAAATTCTGTACATGGGCTTATATCTTCTCATCTGGGGTGAAGCAGCCAATGTTCGTTTCATGCCAGAATGTCTGTGCTATATTTTTCACAATGTAAGTTCTCATTGTGATGTGTGCACTCCCTTCTGGCTTTTCTTTGCTATCACTGTTGTGAGATTTCATATGAAAGCTCTTATATATACTCAGATGGCATATGAACTTCATGGCCTGTTGGCCGGAAATGTCAGCATTGTTACGGGAGAAAACATTAGGCCTTCTTATGGTGGTGATGATGAGGCATTTCTGAGGAAGGTCATAACACCAATTTACCGTGTAATAAAAAAGGTAACCTGTGCACTCATAAACTAGTTGACATACTTTCATCAAATTTCAGGTCTTTCAGAACATAAGATCTTTCTATCTGAAATATGGAAGTTGTGCTTCAATTTTTTCAGGAAGCCAGTAAGTGCCAAAATGGAAAAGCTTCACACACAAAATGGTGCAATTATGATGATCTGAACGAGTATTTTTGGTTAGTTTGGATTTAATAAAAAATCTCTTATTGATGATGAAGAATTTATTATTTTAAACTACTTTGGATGGTAAGTACTTTGTTTTGCTCTATGCTATTCAGGTCAACTGACTGCTTTTCCCTTGGTTGGCCTATGTGTGATGATGGAAGCTTTTTTAGATCAACACATGACATGGTACAGGTATTCTTAACATTCTGAGCAGATGCCACTTTAACATTTTTCTTGAATTATCATTTAGTCTCCTCTAAATTTAAATGTTGTTGAAGGGAAGAAAGAGTACTTCAAGGAAATCTGGAAGCACAGGCAAATCAAATTTTGTTGAAACCCGGACCTTTTGGCATATCTTTCGAAGTTTTGACCGACTGTGGACCTTCTATATACTAGCTCTTCAGGTATTCAATATTCAATATGATGGAGAAGATATTCTAGATTTTATCATCTTGC
The DNA here is from genome assembly GCA_023653625.1 of Triadica sebifera. NCBI lineage: Eukaryota > Viridiplantae > Streptophyta > Magnoliopsida > Malpighiales > Euphorbiaceae > Triadica > Triadica sebifera. Next base: position 639,735 of record CM042912.1, read on the forward strand.
CAATAAATTTGACCATCAGGGGATAGTTGAATCAATACATGAACTGTTTATTGCAGGGAATGGTCATCTTCGCTTGGAGTGGGGTCTCAGTTTTAAACATTCTCCAAAAGGATGTGTTATATCACCTATCCACTATCTTCATTACTGCAGCTGTTCTTCGCTTTCTTCAAAGTAATATATCTCTGCTTGAAGCTCCTTTTGTCTAACTGTTACTTCTTCTTTTGCATTCAATGTTTTAAGTCGATTCATAATCGTTTTTAAATGTTCAAATGTCTTTAGCTTTCATAATCTGATCCGTTATAAACAAGGGTGATATTGTTAACTTCACAAATTTGACATCTTTAGAATTGGTAATGGAGAACATCTTGGAAATCTCAAATGAGAAAGGTGAACTAGTAATTCAGCAAGGAATGGCTGTTTTGCTTGATTTGAAGGAAATAGATTTTCTTTTTCCTTTTCTGCAAATGTGGCAAGGGTATAATTTTAACTGCCCAGTGTTGGTATTTAAGATTTCAGAGGGCTCTTAGCAACTGAAATTCATGGTCTAAGAAGCATGACCTTGTTATGATGCTTTAGTTGTAGTCCTGGAGGTGCTTTCATCCACTGAAGATTAATATCAATCAGAAATATCCTTGTTCTTGTCATTAAAATCTATATGCTTCTAAGAAACAAATAAAAATGGGGGAGTTGCTAGGTGAATCAGTTTTGATGTGCTAAACAGTTAACTAGAAGCCAAATAGCTACATATTGTTTAGACATTTGTTTTGCTTTGAAATACTATGTAACTGATGTCCAGAATAATTTTTCATGTTCTTTTTGATTTTAGAATCTATTTGTTCTATTAATTTCTTTCTATTCCTTATCATGTTTTCAGCTATAAGTTGGTTAGAATACTAGACTTCAAAATATCACAGATTTGTAGGATTCTGAAAGCATAAATGTGAAACCTCTGAATGCAGAATCTACATATTGTCATAAATCATAATAGATAGGAGTTCAATAAATAGAAAATATGGAATGATACATGTTAAAAGTTTAGGAAGAGAAGGTTTTGAAATCATAAACTGTTATTTACCGTGCTAGTTACTTCTGAATATCAGCTTTACACAGCCATGTTGCTAAAATAGTACCTTAATTAATCATCATAAACGTTTTGAAATTGTTATAGAGCCTGTTTTCTGATTATCTGGTATAAGAAAAAGTTCAGCACCAAAAGAGTAGTAGCTAGGCATAGCCAATAAGGCTTAATGTTCCAATACTTTTTTTTTTTTTCACTTGTTACATTGTTAGTATCTTTGATAACTGGAATAATACATTATTAGTTTCTTTGATAAACTGGAATGATTCTGACTGTACATGATTTTGTTGCACATTATTGCTTTGCAATTTTGTTTTTATTAGGGTATATATGCTATCCAGTGGAAGTTTCTTACTCATTGGACTTTTCATATTTTTGTCAACTATTGATATTAGTTGGACTTGAGGGACAATGAGATTGGTAATAAGTATTTCAAATAAGATCTGATGTGTTGATCTTTTTTTTTTCCTTTTTATTGTTGCTCAACAGGAAAAATAGTATGCAGTTTGAGCCCTATTTTGTTCTGGCATTACTTCAGTAGCTGCTTTTGTTTTGCAGAAACATATTATTATTTCAAGTTTGCTTCTCATCTCATTTTTGCTATCCTTTTCTTTTTAGGTATTCTGGACTTTATTCTGAATTTCCCAGGGTTTCATAGATGGAAATTCACTGATGTGATGCGAAACATTCTCAAGATAATCGTTAGTCTTGCATGGGTCATTATCCTTCCACTGTGTTATGTACAGGCATTCAATCTGTCCCGTAACAGTATCAAATCATTTTCATTCCTTAGTCAAGTAAAGGACATTCCTCCTTTGTACATTGTAGCTGTGGTCATTTATTTGATTCCAAATATTCTAGCTGCTGTTTTGTTCATATTTCCCATGTTTCGGAGATGGATTGAAAACTCAGACTGGCTTGTAATTAGATTTCTTCTATGGTGGTCACAGGTATGTATGCTGCCCTTGTTCTTTTCTCTCCTTACTACTGCATTTTTCTTGTTTCTAGTTTGGCTCGAAAGCAACAATTGTATCAAAACAGAACCTATCCTTCTCTTTTCCCTCCTTCCCTCTCTCTTTCTCTCTCTATCTGAAAGCTCTATTAGGTATGAAATAGAGAGAAAGATGGTATTCTGTGTTCTGGCTGGGAAAGGTTACTGGCTTTGGATCACCAGTATGTTAATATGAAATTGGAGTCATATATATAACATTAGCCATCATTGAACTTCTTGCCCAGATTTTGTCTACAGGGAATTAAATACTCTATCCATGCATATAAAGCCTAAATGACAAGATCAAAAGGTATCAAATATAAAAAGGACACTGAAAAATGACTACCGCCTTAAGACAGTTTGTTTCAATTTGTTTTTTTTAGTGAGCGTTTCCTTGTGTGTAGTCATGTTATTACCAGCTAATTTATTGCCCTACTTTTTTTATAGTTGTGGTTTAACAGTAGGAGTTGGCAGAATTTAATTTCCAAGTCCTATTTGTTGACCATAAGTATTGGCAGTTCACAACTCAAAAGTTTTTTTTATCCTTGAGCTGAATATAATTAATTCAGCTCAAATTTACTGAAAAATATTAGGAACATTGGTTTAAAGCTGCAACACTGGATGCAAATTATGTTTCTTTCTTTTTAGTTAGTGTATCTCACTGAAGCAGAAGGTGTAACTTGAAGCTATTTAATCTTTAACCTGCTAGTTTATTACATGCGACTCTAGGTTTACAGAATGCAATTTCAATTCTGTACTCATTATGCCACTAGTAATTGATTCATTATCGTAATACTAATATAAACATTCCTTCACTCTCATTTGTCCTTTTTGGTACAATTATCTGTTCACAATTTCCACGTATATGTTCTCAGATACAAGAGAATGTAATATTATCTCTTGATTTACTTCATTTACTTGTCTGCAGCCAAGAATTTATGTTGGAAGAGGAATGCATGAAAGTCAATTTTCACTTATAAAGTAAGTTAAGAAAGCATTCATGCTGTTATAATTCAATTGTATGTTTTCATGATTTTCTATGTTCAAATCTGCTTATTATTTCAGGTATACCTTTTTCTGGATGCTACTTTTGGCTTCAAAGTTCACCTTCAGCTATTTTGTTCAGGTTGGCTTCAGTTGATATATTCAGCATCATCATCATCATCATCATGATTAATGTTACTCCAAAATAGATATTATTTGACACTTTTGCCTGTCTTGTCTGCAGATAAAGCCTCTAGTGGAGCCAACTAAAGATATAATGAAAATTAAGCACATAGATTACACATGGCATGAATTTTTCCCAAATGGTATTTGACTGCTCCTACTTCTTATGCTTTTCAACTGATTTCAGTCTATGCTAACAATTGTCTTGTGAAACACAGCAAAACACAATTATGGAGCAGTTGTGACTCTCTGGGTACCAGTAATCTTGGTGAGTACCCTTTATATGATTGATATTTTTAGTTTAGTATTAACATCTTGGTCATTTGCATTGGAAGATTTATTGGGTCTTTCACGGTAATATATTTCATGATGCATCTACAATGTAATGCAGGTTTATTTTATGGATACTCAAGTTTGGTATGCTATTATCTCAACTATATACGGTGGTTTTATTGGAGCTTTTGATCGCCTAGGGGAGGTAACTCCACAAATAATTTTTTCTTTATAAATATTCTTTCATGTTTGCATCTAAAGTCATGAGCCATCATACATTTTTCTTGTGAGATTATGAAGGCATTCTTCATGCATGCTTGTTTTAGTAAAGGCCTAAGACATAATTTGCCCCATATTTGTAATGCAAATTCATCTAGCCTTCTCAACTTTGAGTTAATCATTTAAACACCTGAATTTGTTAATTCTATAATTTCAAACAGCTAAGCCAAGTGGTTTTATGCAGGTTTCTATGAGGTTAAACTCAAAGTTTATGTTCCAAAACTTATTGAATTTATGAGTTCAAGTATTAAACAGGTTAATTCAGAATTTAGGAGGCCAAGCCAATTTTTCATGCAATTGTATGGAGCAAGTTATGCATAGTCTTAAGAAAACTATGGTTTGTTTTGCTTAAAGTTGAGTGGATTATTAAAAACTCAATATATATTTTGGGTAGGCGATCAATCATTTTGTTTCCTCCGCCTCCCATTTGAGAAATATTTTGCCATTATAATATTATTTTGAGGATGCAAAATGATGCCATGAGATTAGGCATTATTATGGTCCTTATTGCTGCTAATATAAACAATTTATATGCTATATTTGGCTAAATTGCTAATTTCATTTTGGGTAGGTCACCAATCATTTTGTTTGCTCCACCTCCCATTTGAGAAATATTTCACCATTATAATATTATTTTGAGGATGCAAAATGATGCCATGATATTAGGCATTATTATGGTCCTAATTTGCTGCTAATATAAATAATTTATATGTTATATTTGGCTAAATTGCTAATTTCATTTTTTCTGAACTTCGTCTGTAAGACATACTTTAGCTACTGGGGTACAAGTATCATTTAATTTTTTATTTTTTGTTTGGAGTGGCTTTGGGTAGTAGTGCCCTCTTTTGGGCTACTCTTCCTTATCCAATGAACTTCCTCTCCCATGTCAGTGGGATTTGAACCAAAAAAGTCATATTTGGATTGCAATATCAAACAATATGGTATCCTCTTGATAGGATAAAATTATGTCACAGAAATGGTTTCACTGATTTGCTTGTTTTTGTGACCTTGCAACATGAACTATTCAGGGTCTTAATTTTTACATTTTTTTCTTTTTTTTTATTCTAAGATTCGAACTCTAGGAATGCTAAGATCACGATTTCAATCTTTACCTGCTGCATTTAACACATATTTGGTGCCTTCCGATAAGACTAAGAAGAAGGGTTTCTCTTTATCAAAGAGATTTGCTGAGGTTTGAACTCATCTTTTGAAGTGCTTATAAAATGGGCCATATCTATATACTTCAATGACTATAATGTTATGTCTGAGTAGGTTTCTGCAAGCAGGAGAAGTGAGGCTGCAAAATTTGCTCAGTTATGGAATGAAGTAATTTGTAGTTTCCGTGAAGAAGATCTCATCAGTGACAGGAAAGGCCCCTTTAAAATGATATATTGTAGACTTTGCAACAACAATCTTATTATTTTCTCTTTCTTCTTGTCTTTAAGACTAACGTGGTTATTCTTCTAATCCAGGGAGATGGATCTGTTGTTAGTTCCTTATTCATCAGATCCTAGCCTAAGATTAATTCAATGGCCACCCTTTTTGCTTGCAAGCAAGGTCTGCAAATTCTTCTCTGAAAATGTAAGCACATGTTGGTTGATTTTAATTGCTGATCATTGTCTACATTTGCAGATCCCAATAGCTTTGGATATGGCAGTTCAGTTCTGGTCAAAGGATGCTGATCTCTGGAAACGTGTATGTGCTGATGAGTACATGAAATGTGCTGTGATAGAATGCTATGAGTCCTTCAAACATGTCCTGAATGTTCTGGTAGTTGGAGAAAATGAGAAAAGGTTGTTCTTGGTACTTTGTTTATCTGTGACAATGCATTCCATTTTCTCGTCTCTTTGCTGTTATCTGAGCTTAAGCTACTTGCATATACGATTAGACCACCACGCTGTGGCTGTTAGAGTCCTCTTTTTTCTGGTTTCAATTGTTATGATTTCTAATTAGAGATTTTAAGTTGAAAGATATATCTTCATTTACCTCAAAGGGAGTATTTATATACATAGGTACAATCTACTTTAAGAAAGTCAACTATACAGCTATACAACTATCAACCATACGACTATACAATCTATCATGTAGTTATATAATCAATCATACAATTATACAAATTATTACCCTAAATTTAAGGCATCGATTAAGGAATAAAATGAAATATTAATATTTTACAGTTGTACATTAACACTCTCCCTCAAGTTGGCGCATAGATATCGCATGTCCAATTTGGATAGAACCATATAGAATGGACCACTAGGGACCGCATGAGTCATTACATCAGCTAACTAATTTGCCCTTTTAATATAAGGAATCTTTATCTTCCCAGAGTCCTAATTATCTTTGATGTAGTTCCTATTCAACTTAACATGTTTAGCTCGATTGTGTTGCACTGGGTTAATTGCAATTTCAATAGTTGTTGTGTTATCACAGTAGAAAGTCATAGCTGTTTTGAACCAAACTCGAGCTCGCTAAGAAGTATCTTTAGCCAAGAGAGCTCTGTGGTTGCATGATGTAGGGCGCAATATTCATTTTATGCACTAGACAATTATATCACATTTTGCTTCTTGCTTCTCTATGACACTATATTGTCCCCAACAAATGATACATAACCTGATGTAGGTTTTCTATCCAATTTATATTCGGCAAAATTAGAATCCGTATAACCCACAATGTCCAGATGACCATGTTTTGTGAACATATACATTTGCTTAGAGAAGACTTAAGATAAGCTAAAATACGATTTACTGCACCCATGTGTCGATCAATTGGGTTATGCATGAATTGACTCGCAACGTTTCTAACATGAGGCAAATCAGGTCTAGTGTGAGTAAGATAAATCAATTTTCCCACCAGCCTCTGATATCTCTCCTTGTTTGTTGGAATTTGATTTGGATATATACTTAAGCCATGATTCGGCTCTATAGGTGTATCAACAGGTTGACAAGTTGAGTTCTCAATTTCAGCCAGGAAATCTAATACATACTTGCGTTGGAAGAGAAAAATACCATGTTTACATTGAGATGTTTCGATGCCCAAGAAATATTTTGAAGCTCCTAAGTCATTCATCTCAAACTGTTTAGACAAGTAGTTTCGAAGCCCATCTATCTTATTGAGATTATTACCTGTGACTATCATATTGTCAACATAAACACTGAGCAAAGTAATACCATTCCCATCTCTCTTATAAGATAGTATCATCTGCCATAACTTGCTTAAAACCATACTCTTTCATAGAGGTGCTCAATCTGCTAAACCATGCTCTAAGAGATTGTTTCAATCCATACAATGTCTTCTTCATTGCATACTTCACCTCCTTTTGATGTAAACCGATGAGAAAAATACATATATACCTCTTCCAAGAGATCACTATGTAGAAAAACATTCTTCGTATCAAATTTGTCAATGACCAATCTAGATTAACTACAAGAGATAATATAACTTGAACAATATTCATTTTTGCCACGGGGAACAAAGGTCTCTTGATAGTCAATTCCATAAGTTTGAGTGTATTATTTGACGACCAATCTAACTTTATATTTGTCAATAGTTTCATCTGATTTGTATTTTATAGAAAACATCCACTTGTATCGTCTTCTTACCCTCAGAAAGCTTGACCATCTCCTAGGTATAATTTTTTTTTTGAGAGCATTCGTTTCTTCTATCATAGCTAATTTCCATTTTGGATCTTCAAGTGCTTCTTGAAAACGACTAGGAATGGATACATAAGATAACTAAAGAGCAAATGCAAAGTTAGTATTTGATAGATGATGATATGACACAAAATCAGTGATAGGATACACAATATTAGAGGATGATTTTGAGAAACCAAATATATCAGGTGTTTTTCATTCACGAAGATGGTATCGCCTAATTTCTTTGAAGATTCAAGATAGAGATTTCAAAAATCAAAGAGGATGAAGAAGAATGTACCTTTAGATTTGTCTTAGAAAAGTCATCTAATGACATAGTAGTATCATTGAGAGGAGTATTGGAGTTTAGAGGAGATATAACATCAATATCCTTATTTCTCCTAGTATAATGTTTTATGAAAAACAAATCATCCCGTCTCTCCATTCCTTCAATGGGTTTAAGTTCAACCTTTAAAGGCTCCTAAACCTTAGTTGAGTCCTCCCCCTGACTTCCTGTAATTCAAAATTTTTTTTCTTCAAGCCACAATTTTTTCTCTTACATACTACTAATCTCCCCTAATGAGAAACTAGAGAGACATCCTCAGAAAAAAAAGATTGATATTCACAGAATTGAACATCCATAGAAATATAGTATTTTCCTGTAAGAGAGTGGTAACATTTATAACCTTTTTGAAATGTAGAATAACCTAGAAAAACACATTTAAGAGCACATGGATCTAGTTTATCTCTGTGGTTTGAGTGAATATGCACATAACAGACACAACCAAAGACTTTAGGACTAAGATTTAAGGTAGAAGGAATAGAGTGAAATTGAGATAACATACCAAGATTTAAGGTAGAAGGAATAGAGTGAAACTGAGATAACATACGCAAAGGAGTTTGGTAGTTAATGACACAAACAAACATACGATTGATGAGAAAAACAGCTGTCATGATAGCATCGCCCTAGAAAATTTTAGAAATACGCATAGTAAAACATAAAACACGTGCCACTTCAAGAATGTGGCAATTTTTACGTTTTACTGCATCATTTTGTTGGAGTATATATGAGCAAGTTGTATGGTGAATGATGTCATTTTCTTTGAAAAATTTAGCAAGAGTTTGATTAACAAACTCATGACCATTGTCAGAATGAAAAAACCTTAACCTATGTTAAAGTATGTGACAATCATTTTCGAAAATTGAGGAATGATTCTTATTACTTCATTTTTAATTTTCATCATGTAAACTCAACTCACACGGGTCCAATCATCAATAAAAGGCAAAATATCTATGGTAGCTAGGGTTTTAGCCAAAAAATGCAGGGAGACAGTAACAAAATAATTATTTTTAGCTCTTCTCGAATTCCAAATTAGAGATTTTAGGCTGAAAATATATTTCATTTACCTCAAAGGGAGTATTTATATACATAGGTACAATCTACTTTAAGAAAGTTAACTGTACAACTATACAATCATCAACCATACAGCTATACAATCAATCATACATCTATAAAAATTATCCTAAATTTAAAGCATCAATTAAGGAATAAAATGAAATATTAATATTTTACAACTATACATAAACTTTTCTCAAAGTTGCTACAATAGAAACCAGGATCTCATCTGATAACTATTTCCATTCTTTTATGTACCACTACTGTTCCCTCTCCTCCAAAATGTGAAACTTGAAGTTATGTTTGTAGATGTCTCACCCATATTGTGGTCTTTTTATTTAAATTTTTCATTTTTATTTATATTAATTTCTTTTAACACCTTTCAAGTGTTAAATCTAATATAATTTTTAGCATGAAAATATCTGCATTATTGCTTCTTTTTAATTGTTTGGTTTTGATATTTGTGGATGTGTATTGTTTAGTTTAGGAGGATATATTGTCCTCCAGTTTTTCTTTCCTCCTTCCTTATAGAAAATAAAATTATCTGTTCTTTGGGTGTCAGCTCATTTAATTTTGAGATTCTGTGTAATGTCTAAACCATATTGGGCTTGAATTTACCTTCACATTTTCCATCATCTAAAATTACTTATGAATTGGAGTCTTGCTTTATTTAACCTATTCTTTTTTTTTTTCCTGGAAAGTATATTGAATTGAGTTGATATTTATTATCAGAAAGCATGATTAAATTTCACTCCATGGTGCTATGTAAGCTTTGTTACAATAATTTGTTTCTGCAATGTTACAGGATAATCAGCACCATCATCAAAGAAGTTGAAAGTAGCATTTCAAAGAATACATTGCTTACAAATTTCAGAATGGGTCACTTACCTGTTCTTTGCAAGAAATTCGTGGAGCTTGTTGAAATTTTGGTGAGTCATTAGACTTGATGATGTCTGTGATTTGCCTTTTTAGTTCTGAACTGTTTCATCATATAGTGTACACTTACCAATTCCTTCCATTTGCAGAAAGATGGTGATCCATTGAAGCGAGATAATGTGGTATTATTGCTGCAGGACATGTTAGAAGTAGTCACTCGGGATATGATGGTGAATGAGAATCGGTTGGTAAACCTTGTTGTATCTTGTTTGAAGTTAGTGTTACTATCTCTCTGTTTCTTATATGAAATTGATAATGCTGCTTTTCCCTATATAATAATGCAGTGAGTTGGTAGACCTTGGACATGGTGGAAAGGATTCGGGAAGGCAACTTTTTGCTGGAACTGACACTAAACCTGCTATAATCTTCCCTCCACTAGTTACGGCACAGTGGCAAGAACAGGTTTGTTTGTATTGGCTTAGTGATCAGTGAATATTAGAAGGCAACACATCTATTTCAATATTTCATTATGTGTAAACTTTTACGAATTTTGCTTTATGTTCTTTAGATAAGTCGCCTTCATCTCCTTTTGACTGTCAAAGAATCTGCCATGGATGTACCATCAAACCTTGAAGCTCGTAGGAGGATTGCATTCTTCATGAATTCCTTGTTTATGGATATGCCACATGCCCCTAGGGTCCGTAAGATGCTCTCATTCAGGTGCAGTTTATATTTTCAATTAATAGGCGTAGAGTCATGTAAAGTTTTAAACTATATGAGGATTGACTGTTAGGACAATCATCCTCTGGTTAGTTAACATTCATAAGTATCATAAAATTAGTTTCTGTGCTTGGCTATTATTTTTTTGAAAACACATCTGAGACTTCTAAATAAGCTAGGATTTGAATTGGTTTAAAGCTTTCAAGGAGTTGAAGTTCTGACGTGTTTCTTCAAGCAAAGTAAAAATTTGAATAGTATCAACTTTTGGTTAATCAAGAATGCTCTTCTGGTCCTGGGCAGCGTCATGACCCCGTACTACAGTGAAGAGACTGTTTATTCTAAGTCTGACCTTGAAATGGAGAATGAAGATGGTGTTTCAATCATATACTACTTGCAAAAGATATACCCAGGTAGTATAATTTCTTCAAACTAACAGGGCATGTTTCTTTTACTTATCTTTGTTTTGAATGGAACCAGTGTAATTGGCATAACTGATATGGCGACCATTTCACAACTTTTAGATGAATGGAACAACTTCATGGAAAGACTAAATTGTAAAAATGAGAGTGAGATTTGGGGAAATGAAGAAAACATCTTGCAGATACGTCATTGGGCCTCCTTAAGAGGTCAAACTCTCTGCCGCACAGGTGATTTATGTATTCCTGTTTCCTTTGCCTAATCTTTTTATCAACTTCTTGTGTCTATTAGTGATAATTATCGATGTTGCAGTTAGGGGGATGATGTATTACAGACGAGCTCTCAAACTTCAGGCATTTCTTGATATGGCTGATGAAAGTGGTAAGATTATAAATGCTTTTTCTTTGTAATATTTAAGAACCTTTTGTAGACGCAAGACATTATCTTAATTTTCTGTTTTGGGCATCACGAGCACATTGATTGATAGGATTATTGCAAAGACAAAAATGAGCTTTGCTGGGGATATTTAATTCTTGAAAGATTGGAATGACCTTAGAAAATAAAAATCAATGATTGATTGCATGCCATCTATTTAAGCATTCAGCTTTAGTGTGTCTCGCATTGATAGAAATATTGCAAAAAATAAAAGGCTAACCTTCTGCAATGAAAACGTAATTCTTGAACCCATAGAATCTTCCCAAGGAGATAAAATCTGACTGCTACAGTGTTGTTTTCAGCTTCTATTTACATTTTGAATTGCTTAGTTGGGCTAAATGTAATGGAATTACATATAGGATGATAAAGGTCTAGTAGGTAAGGTTTTACATAAATGGTATAAAAAGAGATTTTCAGCCAAAAGTCAAGCAATTGGGAACTAAAGCTAGCATATACATTCAATCTAGTGGGATGCAAAAAAGAGCTATGATCATGTACTGATTTCTTTTTTGATCTTGTTAACACTATGGAATTTGAAGTCTTTTTGCCTCAAAGTTGTGGTCAGTTAAGCAATTCTAGTTTTCCAATTTTTTTGATTACACATTAAGAGTAAAATCATTGCTATAAACATTATGATGAGACACTGGAAACGTCTGTTATGAAGAAATTGATTCTTCATTTATTGAACAATTGAGATTGATTAACCCTAAACTTGAATTAAGATGTTGAAGAAGCAGTTTTAAGCATTTAATTTTACTGCCTTGTACTTGGAACATGAACCATTTCTTGGTGTACTTATTTCATTACACTTATCCTTGCTTCAATGAATGGGATAAGTTCAGAGAGGTTGAGTTCTTACTTATTCTTATACATGCAGAGATACTTAAAGGCTACAAAGCAATCACAATTCCATCTGAGGAAGATAAGAGAAGTCAAAGATCCCTGTATGCTCAACTGGAGGCAATGGCTGACATGAAATTTACCTATGTTGCTACCTGTCAAAATTATGGAAATCAGAAGCGGAGTGGAGATCGCCATGCAACAGATATCCTGAATTTGATGGTTAAGTATGTTCTGCCTTTGATAATATGATCAAGTTAAATTTCTTACAATGTTTAATTGCTGAGTTCATTTGGTGATCGCTGCTGACTTGTGTACAGCAATCCCTCTCTACGTGTTGCATATATTGATGAAGTTGAAGAAAGAGAAGGTGACAAAGCACAGAAGGTTTACTACTCTGTGTTGGTCAAAGCTCTTGATAATCTTGATCAGGTGATTATTCTTCAACCTCTTGAACACTATTCCATTGTGTACCAAAATACCTGACTGTTCTTCTATCTTTCGCAAAGGAAATTTATCGTATAAAATTGCCGGGTTTAGCAAAACTGGGGGAAGGAAAACCTGAAAATCAGAATCATGCCATAATATTCACTCGAGGAGAAGCTCTTCAAGCCATTGACATGAATCAGGTAAATCATGACAAAGTAGTATCTGTAGGATTACGTTATAAATTCTGGGACAGTCCTGAATATCTGTTGCTTCTGATACTTGTAGGATAATTACTTAGAAGAAGCATTCAAAATGCGAAACCTTCTGGAAGAATTTCATGAAGATCATGGGGTGCGTCCACCTACTATTTTAGGTGTTCGTGAACATATCTTCACTGGAAGGTTGGGAGGAATTATTAACTTATCTGATTTCATTAAAATTTTATGTTTTGTCACCTGATATTTCATAACTTATTTGCTGCAGTGTCTCTTCTTTGGCTTGGTTCATGTCAAATCAAGAAACGAGTTTTGTCACCATTGGTCAAAGAGTTCTTGCAAGACCATTGAAGTACAATTTCTTTTTTTTTTAAAAAAAAAAATTTTAGTTCCTTTTCTTTTGTTGGATAATGAAATAAAGAAAATCTATACTGTATGGAAGCAATCTTCATTTGCTAGACTTGTTAGCGAGATTAGTTCTCATGTAGTGTCAATATGAACATATATTGATTTAAGAAGTAATTTATCACCCAAACTATATCACACTAAATAATAAAATGAATCTTCTTGCTGCTTGCTCAAAAGACACCCTTAAGTTGCTTTGTCATGGGCATTGGTGATTTTGATATTTGGGTAGCTAAAAATTAGCTACAAGTGATGTATCTGCTTTTTTTGAAATTAAACCACACAGATGGCTTTGTCACTGTGTTATTATCAAAGTTGGTGTTAGACTATATGTTAAATTTCTGTTGGTTGGTTTTAGGATTCGGTTCCATTATGGGCATCCAGATGTGTTTGATAGAATCTTTCACATTACCTGTGGAGGCATCAGCAAGGCTTCTTGTGGCATCAATTTAAGCGAGGATATCTTTGCTGGTACCATTCTTAAAGATCTTTTTTTTTTTCTTTTAATCCAGACAAAAGATTAAATGAAAGAGAGAAAATGTTGTAGCATCAATTTTCTTAGGAATAAACAATTTCATTCACTTTCCAATTCCTTTTTCTCTATAGGTTTCAACTCAACATTAAGACGAGGGAATGTTACTCACCATGAGTATATTCAAGTGGGAAAAGGTCGAGATGTTGGGCTCAACCAAATCTCGCTCTTTGAAGCAAAAGTAGCATGTGGTAACGGGGAGCAGACGCTGAGCCGGGATATCTATCGATTGGGTCATCGTTTTGACTTCTTCCGTATGCTTTCATGCTATTTTACGACAATTGGATTTTATATCAGTGCAATGGTAATTCCTTTAACATGCATAATTCAATATGAAAACAATTAGAATAGTAGTGGGGTCAAGGCAAACTGAAGTTTATAGTTCGCACTTTACCTAAGATCTTAATCTAAACATTGTGTAGGGCAGCTAAAATAATCTGAACTAAGAATTTGTTGACTTAATAATGTTCAAATGACAAATGGGTAAAATATTTGGACAAGAACAAGATTTTAAAACTAATTATAACTGGTCATCGTACTCTGGTAGGCAACAAATCTACTTATTCTTTCTTCTTGATGAAGTATGAGGATGCATCTTATATATCACTGAATTTAAGTTCCAAATGTTAGGCTACATATGAGATCTATAAGAATTGCTCCACAATTAAATTTGATTAATAGCCTTGATGATATAATACTTCATTTTTGCATAAAACAATTATTTTAATGTATTGTGTAAGGGTATCATGTAGCTTTTACATTAATATTACCCCTCATAATTGTTGAAACACTTAAAAAGATTATCATGCGCATCGAAAGATCATTTCGTTTCATTTCTATTAGAAGATAACATTTTGGGCAGTTTTTTTCAGAAATGCATAATTTTATCTTTGGTAACCTCCTTTTGCCTCTATGAAAAACAGGTTTGCATGTATATCATTTTCCTTTGACTATTTTATGGTCTATTTTTTTCAGATTTTAAAAAAATGTTGATGCAATGTCTCCCATTGATGGAGACAAACCATTTTCATATGATTCTTGGAGAAAATTCCATTCATCAGATAGCTTGTGCAAAATAGTAACAATTCAGTTGTTAATATTTAAAATCACACTATCTTTTAATGTACACAGATGCATACACGGAGATTTTTATGAATTTCTCCGCATGTTTGGGAGGATCAGCTGACTCGACCCTTATTGCTATTTTGCAGATGGTTGTTCTTACAGTCTATGTATATTTGTATGGCAAGCTTTACCTATCTTTGAGTGGAGTAGAGGGTTCAATAATGAAGGTTGCAAGGAGTAAGGGAAATGATCCGCTAAAGGCAGCCATGGCCTCTCAATCGCTTGTTCAGCTTGGCCTTTTGACAGCATTGCCCATGGTCATGGAGATTGGACTGGAGAGAGGTTTTAGAACAGCATTAGGTGACATAATTATCATGCAGCTTCAGCTTGCTTCTGTCTTCTTTACTTTCTCCCTTGGGACAAAGGTCCATTATTACGGACGAACTATCCTGCATGGTGGGGCAAAATACAGAGCTACTGGGCGTGGTTTTGTTGTCCGACATGAGAAGTTCGCTGAAAATTATAGGATGTACTCTAGGAGCCATTTTGTAAAAGGGCTAGAACTTATGGTATTGCTTATTTGTTATCAAATATATGGAAAAGCAACTGTAGATGGGACAGCTTATGTACTTCTCACATTATCAATGTGGTTTTTAGTGGTGTCTTGGTTGTTTGCTCCTTTCCTTTTTAATCCATCAGGATTTGAATGGCAGAAGATTGTGGATGATTGGGAAGATTGGACAAAGTGGATAAGCAGCCAGGGAGGTATTGGTGTACCAGCAAACAAGAGCTGGGAATCATGGTGGGAAGAGGAACAGGAGCACCTGCATTACACCGGTTTTCTGGGACGGTTATGTGAAATTATTCTTGCCTTGCGCTTCATCCTGTATCAGTATGGTATTGTCTATCAGTTACATGTGACAAGGGAAAGTTCAGCTGGTAGATCCCGGAGCATTGCTGTGAGTATATTAGTTGTTTATCCTGCTACCATATCTTATATTTTGGATGTGCACAGTTAGCATTCAAATTGGTAAAGCCATTCTAGATCCTATTTCCTTTTTGACCATTGCTAAAAGCGTACAATAATCAAGCATATCATGGAAAATTTTTAATTTAAGTATTTGCCTCTGTAGAGCTAGAAAGTGCTGGCTTCTAAGTTTCAAGCCTAATACCGGTTAGTTGAAGCATGGCAGTGTGCAGAAAAGAAATCACTCATAGCAGTATGTGGTAATCTAAATAAATTCCTACCACATGCTGGATATAATAAGTAGAAAAAGAAATAATCAAAAAGGAGAGTCTGCTGGCTTCGTCCAGATCAAAGATGCATTAGAAGCCCTTAGCTTCATGCTTCAGCTTTTATGCCTTTGTCTTCTAATTTGCTTTTATGATTTCAGGTTTATGGTCTATCCTGGCTAGTAATTGTTGCTATGATGATCATCTTAAAGGTTAGTGTTAGAATTTTTCTGGTCATGGTTTGTGGTTGTGGCCCTGATTTGTGATTTATTGACTTTGGTTGAGCTCTTAAACTGCAGATTGTTTCCAAGGGCAGAAAAAAGTTTAGTGCAGATTTCCAGCTGATGTTTAGACTTCTCAAATTGTTCCTGTTTATAGGGTGCGTGGTCACTCTTGTTATCTTGTTTACCACCCTTCATCTCACAGTTGGAGACATCTTTCAGAGTCTTCTGGCCTTTCTGCCATCTGGATGGGCACTTCTGCAGGTACACATACCCATCTTCTCAAACAAATTTGGCAGAATTTGCGGTAGAATAACTTTGAATAGCAATTCTCTCCATTCATTCAATGTGATCATTACTACATGATCCAGGGAGGATATTTTCACTCCCCCAATTAAATTTGACAGAATTTGGGTTAGAATGTTCACTTAGATCCCAAGTCATTTTTGAAGTTAGACATAAAACCTGGATTTTGCAGATATGAAGAAACTTGGGCATTGGTTTTATTTTGGTTAAAAAAAAAAAAAATTTCTGTGATTCTATATATTTGATTTGGTATTCCTTATATTTTCTGAGTATTCTAAGCAAAAACTGGTTATAACAAAAGTGTCACTGTGATCAGATATCACAAGCATGCAGACCATTGATAAAGGCTTTTAAAATGTGGGGTTCTGTGAAGGCTCTTGCCAGAGGGTACGAATACATGATGGGGTTAGCCATATTTGCACCAGTGGCTGTACTGGCCTGGTTCCCATTCGTGTCAGAATTCCAGACCAGGCTTCTATTCAACCAAGCATTCAGCCGAGGGCTTCAAATCCAGCGTATTTTGGCTGGTGGAAAGAAGAACAAGTGAGAGAAAAATAAAACGAAAAAGGAAATGCTAGTTCTGCTTCATCTTTGATTAAATGAACAACCTAAAGCTGTGCATCTTCAGAGGTTCATGGACCAGAGAGATGGGCCATGACATGAGAACCTATGCCCCAACACTTGGTGTTTATTCACATTCGGTGGTGCTTCAAACTCATCGGTGTTTGGTTCCTTGAATTCCTCACGATCATAAAAAAAAAATGTCGCTTCAATCTTATATTTTTGGTTTCCATGAGTAAACCTGTTAAATGTATGGTGCACAAGATAAGCTCTACAATAAAAAAATCTTGTCGATATGATGTTTCCTGTTAAGATTATGCATACTTGAAATTAAATTACATGAGAATGGAATGTGTAGACATCGTCTAAACTCCAATATGTTGGTTTGAGGAATGATAGCGATGAATTGGGCGGTTATTGCGCAGGAGGAATCATGTTTGGACCAAATTGGTAACCTAATGAAACTTAATAAGATTAAGTTGTAAGAGTTTGTTTTCTTTACCACAAAGTTTTGATACCTCAAAGCATCAACATCTATTCTCCTCCCGATATTTTACCATATAATCAGTTCTGCCTATTTTAAAATCAAATCATTTAGATAATCAAAATCCAGCGTTTGGTTTTTGTTTCTTCTTCATGATTATATTTTCTCGTTTGGTTTAATTTGTACAATGACAATCGAATGAAATAGAAAAATTGAAGTGAATGTTTTACTCAATTGGTTCTTTTTTGGATCGGTATCTTTAATCAGTTAACTAGAACTACACAAAAAACTAATTCTGTTTGTACCGAATAGGATATCAAAAATGACAAAATGTTCTTCCATGAGTTTTAAGATAATTGTATATATATGGCTCAAATTTGATGCATATCATCTCATCTACACCTTTATGAGTATTTACTCAATTGTTTTGTGCATAGAGATTGAGAATTTTTTTTGAGGTAGAAATTAAATCGGTATAAAATTTTCATAATTAACATAAAAAATATAAAAATGAGCATTTGAAATCTAACTTTTCAGGTATCGACTTTGATAAAATTTAAAGTTTGACCTTAAATTTTATGTAATATGATTATAAAATATGAGAATGTTCAAATATGTATTAGCTTACGTTTTAAAAGATTTAATCTTAAATAATATTGTTGAAAACTTGAAACATGGAATCAATCAGTCAGACCTGTTAAATTGAAAATCAGTTATTGCTTTAATCTAGTTTATTGTAAATTGATTTGAACAAGAAAAAACGATCGAACTAGATGACTCGGCTTAATTTGGACAAATTATGGCTTTGTGTAACGATGCCATTTTGGACTATATATATACATATATATGCCCTATTTTCACTCCTAAAGTTGTTGAAGTTTAATTTCAATTTGAAAGTCATTGTATGCTGCTGGTCCTTGATGGGTGTGAGTGATCGGATCCGATTCCGTTTCTGATTCGCCATTTGGTTTGCAACGTGAAAAGCATTTACATGCTTCTACTTTTGGTTAGTGTTTGTTGTTTAAGTTAATTGTACTATCTAATCTATTTGTGTGCAGCTATATAATGAGCTATATGCCTTTGGTTTTACAAATTTGACAATTTGTTTGTTTTAACAAATTAAATTGGATAGCAAAGATAAGGTTTTTGCACCATGGGTTCTAAGGCTTGGCTAAATAACGATAAAGGTTAGACTCAAGTCAGGTTCGGCCTTAGCAACTTTAAAGGCATGTGTAGAATGTGAGCTGAGCACGTCACTAGTAGTTGCAAGAAAATAAGAAGTGAGCAACTAATGGATAAGAGTACCACTCCACTACTTAAGTGGCTAATGACATTATAAATAAACCCTTAGGTAGAAAGCATTTTTTCTCTTTCTCTACCAAAATATCATTCTTCTTGTACAAATATTCAATGTTAATACAATTTCCAGAGAGTATTTTTCAATCTTTATTGCATATTTCTTGTTTCCATATAGCAAATAAAAGAAATCCAAATTGTAATTGTTATAATTTTATCCATCAAAATTAATTCATGTTGGAAACGTGCCTTAAATGCTTTCATTTTTTAAATTTGCTAAATAATTGGTCAATGGACCAAGTCTTTAGGAATTTATTTTGATTTATTTGTTGGCTTGATATTAGGAATATTTTGTTGAGATGTGGCTTGATATTAGGAAAATTTTATGTTTTTTTCTGTTATGTTTCAGCTTTATAAATGAGCAAATGCAGCAAATGAAATTTGGGTGTTCCAAATAGAATTATCATCATTCCTCTCTTTATGTTATTTTGCTATTATAAGTTTACTGATTTGTTTTGAGATATACACCAACAGGCCGGCATCAAAAGATTTCTCCAAGTTGAGTGAATCCAAATAGAAAAAGGAAAATCAAATACAAAACTGCCAATAAACACAAACACTTTCATACATGGAATCAAAACCAATTTCTTCCAAATTGCACCACCAATGTTTGATGGTGAAAACTATCAAGCTTGAGCTGTTAAAATGATAGTTTACCTGAGACTTCAGACCTTTGGAAAGCTATAGAAGACGACTATGATATGTTAAAGATGTGTTCTAAAGACATTCGCTTTGGACATTTGATGTATACATTTATTAATTAATAAAAATATTTTTTTATTAATTGGTATTCACTAATTATAAATTTGATGTAAATTCTTAACTTGGTATGTAGTACAGTATAAAGAAAATCATAATGAGATCATGATAGTGAAATTCCTATCATTTGCAATTATATTTATACCTAAATAACCTTTAGTTATAGGTTTAACAAAACATGACATTATTAGTCTTGATAAACTAACACATATTATATTCATTGACTAAGTCTAATAGTTGATCTCATAAACTGTAGACATGAGATATTTAGAATTAACATATAGATATTTACTATAGTAATCAAGTATATTGGATGACTTAGTTACGAGACAATCACATGAATATTAGTAATAGTATAATCATAGTAATGGTTCAAGTATTTTTACACTTGAGATATTAAACGTTATATTGGATATTGAATCCTATAATTTGACTTAATTTTTTGTCATCTTCTAGAGGTCGCTCATATGGTGGTAATTAGATACAACATGAGGTATTCGAAACTAGTTGAATAATTAATAGATGATTCACTTATATAAACAGAAAGTCATTAGTCTGATTATAAACTTTTCCATAGACAATTGTGTGGTAATTTTCTATGAAAAAATTTGTAGTTAGATTAATGACTTTCTATTTGTTTTGATGGTCATGGTGTATTGTTAGATACCGTTTATAATCTGCTCAAAATTATGTAATAATTTGAGCTGTCAATATAACTGGGTACTTAATAGGTCACACGTATAGAATGAATGAAAAAAATACGAAATGAGCCTTAAATTAGATCCAAAATATGAGAGAAAATTTTGGGTCGAACATATTTACGGATGTGAGAGTTTCACGATCATCAATGACTTATAGCACACCGTGTGAGCGAGATATAAGCTTAAAACATAAGGTTGCACTTGACAGAAAAAATCTCTACCATACTCAACACTACATTGCATACAAGATAGAAAGTGTTGTGTCAAGCAATAACAGAAAGCTCTAGGTACGTCCCGTGCACTGTACCCTTGTCACAGGTGCGATGCTATGTGATTCTACATAATTTTAATCGGAATAGGAAACATAACCTAGAGTTTTATTTGTCCAACTCTAAATATAATTATAGAACATATAAATACTTCTTTTAATGGTTATTTTTGTGATTGTCTCATTTTAGAAAATAAGAGTTATTTTCTTCTTATTCTCCTTCAAGTGGATACTATTAGAAACAATTCTAAACTTTGGATTGTTATGGTTTAATAACTCAACAAGAAGGAAAACTCATAACCTTGAAGATCAAGTTGCTAAACTGTAACACCCTTATAACACTTACTCTATATGTACGTTACGTGGGTAAATACGATTATAGCGGATGTATACCAAAAAAATTTTTAATCTTAATTTGATGACTATAATATTACAAACACTTAATTAATCCTTTTTACTTTTCCAAAAATTTCGGCAACATAACGGCTATAAACTAACTAACCCACCTGCAAAGCAAACAATCCATAGTCCATTTTTGGGCACAACAATTCACACATAATGCAATAGATTTTTCATTCAACCCCAATTCTCCACATATATAATAATTCACAAATATTCATTTATCATAATATATACATAAATTCATCCATACAACATCATATCTAAACCTATATATACATGTCATTTTATATAATAACCTATAATTATGTCAATATTTTGTCAACTCCCAAAAGTTGTATGTCTGCTTCTGCCTTTCCTGTCGTTACCTGCACGCAGTCAAATAACTACGTGCTGAGCATTAATATGCTCAGTGGTGATTACTAATCTAAAAATTTTCATTACTTATATTTTCATGCAATTGTATTTTTAATATACTATTCAATTTTTCTCATTAATAAATAATTCATTTTATCAATACTTTTTTTTATTACTCTCAATTCACTATTTAATATCTTTGTTTTTTTTTATTTGTTACAAATTTCACTTAAATTCCTAAATTTCCATTTATTTACAATTATGCCATTAACTATAATTATTTACACTTTTGCCACTAATATTATTACTTTTATTATTTTTTTATATTTATTTATTTGATTATTTATCTTTACTACACAATTTAATATCCATCTTCCACTTATTTTTTATTTTTCAACTTTATTATTTTTTTTAGTCACATTTATCACATTTATCGTTATTATGATTATACCATTTTTTTTCATATATTTTTTTTTTCATTTATCTTGTATTTCTCACTTTCGTTATTTTTCTTATATTTTTCACTTATTTCATGTTTTATCCTATTTTTCATTTTAATCACTTTTCTCATATTTTATTCATAATTATCACTTTAATCACTTCATTCACACTTGCCCCTAGTTTCAATCCGATAGAAAATATTCGGACCGGATTCATAGGACGTGGACCCCAAGAGTCCACTACACTGAAAAGTAATCCCGAAAAATCACCCGAGCACTATATTATACACTGAATCACTAAGTTACAATCACTGAAGTAGACCATCATTGGCCTACATAAGCGAGTCACTATGACCCGCACCGCGGTAATAGTATCCCTATGGCTAACCAATTATATCCTGAGCTAGATTTAACCATCAGAAAAATAACTAAGGACATTTTTTTATTTCTTCAATTCAATTTCTATTAAACCATAAATTTCATTATTGTTACATTATTAATCACTTAATAATTTATTCTTTCATAACAATTTTATCATCACCAATTTTTTTCACATTTTTCATTCTAATATATCAATTGAGTTATAAACTCACTAAATATATTGTATTCATTATTTTTCATTTCATACATAATATCATAAATAAATAGAAAAATATTCAATATTTAATTTAAAAATTTTTCAATCAATTTCTACACATTTAAAATCATATCTTTTTACATTTCATGGCTAAATTTTCATTTAATTACTAAAGAAAATATAAATTTCTCTTTTTTTTCTTTTTTTTCTTATATTTAATTTTCATCTTTAAAATTTTTCTTTGAATTCCTAATTATTCATTTCACTAATTAATACCTTCATTATTCCATATATATCATAATATTACACTAAAATGTATTTATTCCTTAATATTCATTTTTCACATAATAAAGTCAAATTTTACAATTTCCACTGATTAATTTTTTTTATTGAAATTAATCCTCCTAATTCACTTTTCATAATCCATTAATCATGTTTTAAGCATTAATTAACAATTACATACAAAACACACAATTTTCTAAATTTCCATAACCCTAATTTATACTTACTTAATGGAAATAATTAGATTAAGGAATCACTAACCTTAATTGCTTATTTAGGCCTTCCTAAATTTCCTTTTCCTTTGCTTTTTCCTTGGAAGAACCTTCACCTTCTCTTGAACCTACCATGGACAAAATTTTTCCTTCATTAATCCACCATTAATTTACTTCCTAAGCTCAAATAAACTTCATATTTATCATCTACATATCTTAAATTATCTATTTGAACAATTAAATTAATTTTAAACCATAAATTTTGCTTACCTCAAATTAATATCCTAAATTTTCTCTTTTGATTTTCCTCCACTTTAACCTTCCAAATGAAGATTAAAAACTTCTATTAACTATTAGAGAGGTTGAAATTAATTTTGGGTGGTTGAATTTGGTGTGAAAATTGAAGGAAAATGAAGAAATTTTGAAGAAAAGAAAGGAAGGCATGGCACGGCAAAGCAAGGGAAAGAAAGAGGAAGAAGATTAAGCAGAATTCTGTCTAGAGAATTTTACAAATCTGGGTCTTATATAGTGGGTAAGTTTGGGTGGGCTTGGGCCAAACAAAGCCCAACCCATTTAGGCCTAATTATGCACTATAAATTATTTTTTTCACTTTCCAAGCTCAATTTCATTCAAATTTGATTTCATAATTCTTAAAATATTTTTATATGCCTACAAAAAAAATTTCAACTCAATCGGAGTTCATTTCCTGTTCAGCTCACTTAAATCGGACAAATAATTCAATTTTCAGTGTTACCGTAAAATTTTGTTTTCATTGTCAAATAATTCTAAATATTATTTAGAGTCTATCCATATCTTAAAATAAATTTTTGGATGTCGTTTGCTATTTTTCATAGCTCAGTCAAATTACGGTCAACTAACTATTTAATTAAACCGGATCCATTTTTTTCTTAATTTTGACTTTTGATGACTTATTTGACCTCATTTTTACTCCAAATTTTACCCTCAGATTAGTCATAACCTATATTTTCCAATGATCAAATAAAATAATTTTCACCAACGGGTGTAATTCGGAAACTACAGTTTACGACTAACCCGGTATTTGGGCTATTACATAAACAAAGGTAATTTACTTCAATTTTATTGATGGTTGCAATATGATTTTGAATTACATAAGCATGATATTTGGTTTTTAGTTTTGTAAAATTTTAAATTTTCATTGCACCATATATGAGATTCATTTTCAAAACCTAAAATGATGTGTCTCTTTTGCTTGCAAATCCTATAATAGCTCAACTTAAGACTCACAAATAGAGGAAAACTAGGAAGTCCAAACCCAAAGCTTGTTTTTTTTTGTTGTCTCAAGCACTGTTATTACAAGAATTATGAATTTGGAATCAGCAAAAGATATTTGAAAGTACCTCAAAATATATATACACACACACTAAGTAAATGAAAGAACAAAAAATATGCAAGTACTTAACTTGATCAGAGAGTTGGAAATGTTGAAAATGAAGGAGACAAAAATCATCAAAGACTACTTTAATAAACTACTGAGTATAATAAATAAGGTAAAATTGTTTGGTAAGGATTTCTATGATAAATGAATTGTGCAAGAA
Source organism: Triadica sebifera (assembly GCA_023653625.1). NCBI lineage: Eukaryota > Viridiplantae > Streptophyta > Magnoliopsida > Malpighiales > Euphorbiaceae > Triadica > Triadica sebifera. The sequence goes on from CM042912.1 coordinate 664,218, forward strand.
ATTCTTGTAACTTTGCTTGAAAAATATGAGTCTAAAATTTCTTTATTAGAAGAATCTAAAGATTTATCGAACATTTCCTTGACATAATTGTTGAATGCACAACATGAACAAAAAAAAACCTATAAGACAATAAAACTCTGTGGAAGGGGCCTTTTCAAGTAAAGTCAATGAAGAGAAAAAACATATTGGAAAACAAGGAAACCATCCAATTTGCCCTCATTGTAAAAAAACAAATAATCCACACTACAAGTGTTGGTAGAGACTAGATATCAAATGCAATAAATGTGGTCAAATGAATCACATGGAGAAGGTATGCAAAAATCAGCAAAAAATGAAATCAAAGTAGCAGTGAATATCCAACATGAGGAGGAAGAGTTATTTTAACTCACTCAAATTTATGCTTATGCAATGAAAAAAAAATGCCCATGTCCATGTAACGACAACAAAAATATGTCCATATCTACGCCTATAACAACAACAAAAAAAATTAATGTTTATGCCCCATAACCATACTTATGCCTTATAACCATAAACCATATATGTCCATATGCCTATATCCAAGACATGCTAAAAAATGCATTTACAGCAATCACCCTAATTCTTCTTCAATTAAAGCTAAGCTTTAGATGGAAAAAGTTGGATTAAAACAAGATCAACAAGAAAGTGAAGCAAAGTGAGCAAAACAAAGGAAGATGAAAGAAGAAAAGAAGAGAAAAGGAGAAGGAAGATTTTGGTCATTTGGAAGATCTACAAAGGTGATGTTAGATTTTTCATCTTCTCACTTTTCTTCTTCTCATTTCTTTGATTTTGGGTTAGTTACCATTAAGATTGGTAATTTAGGGTTATTATTATGTTAATGGTGATTAAAAGTTGATTAGTGTGTTTAGTGCTTGAATGGTGTGAATTTTGTTGTTATGCCAAGGAGGTGAACAATCTTTAAGCCAAAATCAAAGAGGAAGTAAGGGCAATGAGAAAGCTAACTAGGAAAAAGAGAAAAGTAAAGTGAAGTAGATTTGTTGAGGTATGTACATTTGACAAAAATTCAATATGAAAAATGTTGATTTTTGATTTTGTGAGATTATGTGTAATTGTGTTTGTAATTCTTGATATTTTGATTGAGGGATGAGTTGGTGATTAAATGATGTCATGAATTGACATTGGTTCTATTGGTGTTAATGGTACTACTTTTATTAAGGATGTCTTACTTGTTGATGGCTTGAAACATAACTTGTTAAGTGTAAGTCAATTATGCGATAAAGGAAGAAAAGAGGAGATTGTTGGAAACGTGCCTTAAATGCTTTCAGTTTTAAATTTGCTGAATAATTGTTCAATGAACCAAGTCTTTAGGAATTTATTTTGATATATTTGTTAGCTTAATATTAGGAATATCTTGTTGAGATGTGACTTGATAGCAGAAAATTTTTATATTTTTTCTGTTATGTTTTCAGCTCTATAAAGAGCAAATACAATAAATAAAATTTGGGTGTTCCAAATACAATTATCTCCGTTTCTCTCTTTAAGTTATTTTGCTATTATAAACTTACTGGTTTGTGTTGAGATATACACCAACAATTCCAATAAATAAAATATTTTTATTATAAAAAAAGTGATATTTATCGCATAATATTAAACATTTTAATAAAATTTATATCCCCTTACTTTTCATATAGCAGATAATATTTTGACTTGGTAGATATTATTTAACCTGCTGATAACAGATAAAAAGAACAATGATAAGGAAAAGTTAATGATTTCCCAGTCAGTCATAGTTGAACAAAAATCTGTAAATATTGGTGTGGCATTATGGAAAATTTTACAGTTTGGAAATGATAATGTGTCGGAGCTGTCTTCGGAGGATCTTCCCAGCTGCAGACTTTGGTATTGATTCAACAAATATCACCTTCCTCACCTTCTTATAGGGTGCAACCTGATATACAAATACAATGCCAATAACTTAGCAGAGATCGACCCCAAAAACCAGCCACATTATCTCAGCTTTGATTATCCGGATATCTCGAGATTTAACCGAAAAATACCTGCTTAGCTACATGCTGAATAATAGCTTCTTCTGTAACCCTGCTCCCCTGCCTCTTCACCACAAAGGCCACAGGTATCTCCCCGCATTCTTGGTCCATGCCCCTAAAAATATGGGAACAATAGAAGGTCAATCATATACACAATGCAGAAATTTGCAGACCTTTAAACACCATGATAATCAAAAATTTCAGTAACAAAAACTATATCAGAAGCAGTTAGTTCAAGGCATGTATTATATACGACCCACAAATGCAAAATATTTCAGCTCAATTAGGATTGAAGCACAAATTGTTGCCTCCATTTCCCAATCACAGGCAAATAATAATCTATTTTTCTATTTACACTATAATCAAATGCACAAAATTTTCACACTCACGCTGTTACTGCAGCATCAAGGATATCAGGATGGGAAAGTAATGCAGCTTCTAAATCAGCAGGAGCAATCTGCAAAAAAAAAAAAATTTAAAAAGAAGGGTACAAATCCTCAATGAACCACCAAATCTGTGGCAATCTTGAAAACGATGTTTATTGAAGTGATTTTCTACTTTTAAACATTAACAAACTGTGGTAATCATGTCAATTTCTCCTATTGAGAACATCTTTTATAGAAAAAATAAAAACAACGTAAACTCAGGAGCAAACTGAAATCATCCACAGGACACATCTTGTTTTATTTAGATAACTAAATTATATCATGCCGAACAAAGACCAATACTTTCTTAAAGCGCCACTCCTACTAAATAGTTATCTATGGTACAAATTAGAAACGTGGAATGTTAAAATCTACCTGAAACCCCTTGTACTTTATTATTTCTTTCAAACGATCGACTACATACAAATAACCATCACTGTCAATATAAACAATGTCCCCAGTACGTAGCCAACCGTCTTCATCGATGGTTGATGCAGTTGCCTTACTATTGTTCAAGTATTCTGAAAATTTTATGGAAAGCACACAAATTCAGTCATGGAAATGTAAGAGGAGACATATTGTGAACAAAAGATAGTACTTGAATTGTTCTGCTATGAAATTCAGAGGAATGACCAGGTGATGAAAAGAGATTAATATGATATAAAGTAATATAAATTTACATAATCAGTATGATTGCCACGGTCACAAATGGAATTGTCATGGGGATAAATACATTGTGCAGACAAATTCATTGAATGAATGAAGGTAGATGGATTGATTTTCACCAACTCTGAGCAAGTATGCAAACTGCAAAGCAAGACCTTCGATGCATCATTTTACCTCAAACAGAAAAGGTAAAATGGCTAGGCAGTGGAGCAGTATACAGAAATGCAGAAGCAACAGAAAGAAGAATTTTAACAATGAGAAAACCACAAAGGCCAAGAAAAGATCATAAAAATTCTCAGGGGATGGATGTGACTGTGATCATTTAAAGGCTTTACCACTCAAATGCATATGCAATACCTCACTGACACGATCTGAAAAGCTTACATGCATGTAGTCATCAGCTTAGAATGTCCTCACATGAATGAGTATTTTAAGCATGAGAAATATGTTTTTAAGTGTTTCAAAAAGCTATGAAATTTACCACCTTTCATTACTGCAGGTCCTCGAATCCAAAGCTCGCCACTACAGCCAGGAGGCAAGAAATGACCAGTGACCCAATCCACCACTTTAGCTTCAGTATTTGGAGCCAAAAGTCCGATGGAAGAGTATTTGTTTGAGTGTTTAGAATTGAAGCCACGTGTTCCGACAGCAGTCGACTCTGTCATGCCATAACCCTATAAAAGGAATTAAGAAATAATGAAAAATAAATGAGAAAGCATGACACTCTTATAAAATCAAGAAACGAACAGGACCACTAAAACAGGAAAAGGCACAATTACCTTAAAAGCGTAGTATCAGTATGCAAAAGCCAGATAACTAAAGAAAGGTCAGTTTTAAATTAGGCCTATGTACCTGAATGAAATCAACCTGGGGAAGGGTCTCTATAAAATCTTGTATAGTTTTTGCAAACAAAGGAGCTGCTCCACATGAAACCTGCTTCAAACTTTTCAAGCTATTTCCAACAACATTCTTTGCTTTCTTTATTAATGCTTGGAGAATGGGTGGAACAACAGGAAAATGAGTTATTCCGTACTTATCAATTGTTTTCAAAATCTCATTAGCATCGAATTTCCTCATTACAACAATGCTAGATCCCAGTGACAACAACCCCAACACAAAAAGGGATAAGCCATATACATGAAACATTGGCAAGACAGCTAAATACACATTCTTTGAACTTGAATACTCATACTGTGAGGCTTCAAACCTTACAAAAAGCTCAACCATAGAAATAAAATTCCTGTGTGTTAGAATAACCCCTTTACTAGAACCAGTAGTACCTGATGAATACAATATTGCTGCTGTATCTTCCTGCCTAATTACTGGCCTCAAAGCCATATCAACATTACAATAAAGTAGCTTGCAAAAAAATTCAAATTCCGCATTCTCCTTAATCAAGGTCGAATTTTCTGGTACACTAATAATGGGAATCCCCAATGGTTGTAATTTGCCGGCATTTTCCAAAACAGAGAAAACTATACATGGATGGCAATGAACAATTTGCTTCTCAATTTCAAATACAGTACTAAGGGGATTCATAGTAGTAACAATAGCACCCAAATAGAGAACTCCTAAAAAGAGAATGGGGAAGTATATGGAATTAGGCAACAAAAGTAAAACAGTATCACCTTGTTTAATACCAATGCTATGGAGGCCAGTAGCCATGGATTTGACCAAAGGGAAGAGGTCAGAGTGAGAGATGGAAAACCCAGATGCAGAATCAATAAGAGCTGAAACACCATTGTGTTTGTGCGAGAAAATGTGGGAAACAACATCAAGAAAAGGGTCGGAAGGGAGCGGAATGCTTGGGTGTTTGCTGCAGTAGATTCCTGTGTGTGGAGAATACCAGTGAGGGAAGGTTGGCTTTGAGTTTTCATGAAGATTCTGCATCTCAGGGGTGTTCAAGATTCTACTGAGCTGCTCTTGAAATGAAAATGAATGTTGCCGCCAAATGAACACAGGAACCCAAAAGCAAGTGAAATCTGCCGTAGGTTTCGATACAACCCATATTTGATAATATATTTATATAATTTTAATTTATAGCTGTTCATGGCTCTGTCCTGGTCTATCAGTCTTTTCTTTAGTTTAGGCTGCACCAATCGAAGCCTACAAAGCCTGCCTTCGGCTCTGTACTTTTGTATTCAGTACCTACAACCCAATAAACTCTCGTGGTTTTTCCTTTTTTTTTTTTCTTCCGAGAAATGGTATCTAGAATTCCTAGATTCGAATAAATTCAGTTCGAATAGGGTTGGATCTCACGGTGCAGATTTTCTTCATCCATAAAGGTCGAATTCAACACTTTACTTGAGAAATAAATGTCGAACCACTTGAACAAACTTAAATAAGGTGGTTCTGTTTTCTATATCTAAAGAGTTTAGTTCTTCACTTGGCAATCCGTATGAGTTTGGATTATATTATATTTTGAATTATTAATTTTAGATTTTATGCAAACTTAAATTCATTTGAATTTTATTAAATTTCGAGCAGACATTTTATTGAACAAAACAATTATCTAGTGCATGCTTAAGCTTCATTTGGTTTAGTTTCATGAATAAATTTATTTTATTTACAAATAAATTTCTTTATTCAATATAATTTCTACTAAATATGAAATCATTTCAAAATGAAATGAATTTTATATTTAATATTAAAGTTAATCCTTTTAAAAGCTACTTTTCCATATCTATTATTGTGGGATTATCATTTAAATAATCTAAAAATTAAACTAATTTACCATTTTAAATATGATTTGAACTCTATAAATTTAGACAGAATGAGATGCTCACGGTTAAAAATGACAATTGAATCCATCCTTGCAGTATTCCTCTCCGAATGGGAACAATTTTTTTATAATTTTTATTCCTCGCCTCAATTTAGGAATTTTTTGTGATAGAGACGGAACGAAAACAATATATATATCCCTCGTCTTGATTCCGTCACGAATATTTTTTTATTTAAATAATTATATAATTAACTAAAATAAAAAAAATAATATTGAAATAAAAAAAATTTAATAAAAAATTGGAGAATGAGGTTGGGGTTGGGAATTCCTGTCTTTGTGTGGTGTAGAAATGAAAATGTAAAAAAAAATTCGGATAATGCTGGAAAATGAAACAGAATTTCAGGATCAAGAGTAGAGATCCGGATTTTCTAAATCTTATGGTTGATTATATTTAACACAAAATACAAACTGAACAAGTTCAACCGCTACAACCTCAAACTCCACCTAAAATGAAGTTGATTTTGGAGCAGTTAAAGAAATTAGGAGCTGGAGAATTTCTCCTCCAACTTGCCTGTTGGCATTTTTACTCACAATGTCACCATTGTAAAACCCAGATGGGACCAATATAAACCGATTCTTCTCCTTATTTTGCTTTCTTTCCATAATTTTTTTTTTTCTGTTTCTACTTATTTTGGTTTAATTAAAAAGTTAAGGAAACATTTCCATTTTCATCTTTTTCCTTTTCATGATTTATTTTTTTTTTCCATTTTCACTTTTTTGTTATTAATATGATTAACAAGTTTTTTAAAAAAAAATCAAGAAGATGTTTCCAATTCCACTTTCTTTCAATTTCCTCGATTTAGTTTTTCTTTTCATTTTCACTTTCAACCCAATTGTCAAACTGTATAAAAATTTAAATTTGTAAGAAAAATGAACTAAAATTTATTGTATAGTAGGAGATTATAAAACTTTATTGCGAAAAAAAAAATGGGTTGAGAGATTATATCTCCAATTATGTAAATTATAGAAAAAAACTAGATTTTATTACATGTTAAATATTTTAAAATATTTTTTTAACATATTACATTCTTTTTATGACATCAAATAGTTAATTTTTAAATATTTAAATTTTATTATAAATCATGAATAATGAATTTACATGACAATTTTATGTTTAGTAACTCAAATTTAAATGAAAAAATCAAAATATTTGACATCATTGAATATTCAAATTAATATAATCTATTAATTTATCTTTCTACTTATTCGATTCCAATTGATCCTCTAACTTTCTATCTTTACCGGTTGTTTACCAATTTCAATTTTATACTCTTGAACAAAATGAATAATGTGTAGATAAAAATTATAAGATAGTTTCCCAAATTAAATTTCTTTGTATAATATATATATATATATATATTATTTATAAATAATTTTTAATTTGGCATAATTTAAACTAAATATGAAATTCATTTCAAATTGTATTTAGCATGAAAGCTATTTCCCTTAAAATAACATTAATTTATATATCTCTCACTAGGTTTTATTTAAATAATACAAAAATAAAATGAATTTACTACTCTAATATGTTTCGAAGGCTATATATAAATTTAATATTGCGTCGAAAACTTTGCTAAATTGTATAAATTTCATGGGAGCTCAATGTGACGCCCCACTTATATATTAGGAATAATCTCACATATATAAGAAGGATGCCACAAGCTTAACTCGATAATTTGCTCAAATTAAATTTTTTTCATTTTAAATAACTCAATCTATTTATTTATATTGGTTTAGGCAAGTTGTTCTAATTAACAATATATATTTATCCTTATATTGTATACACATATGACACCCGATTATATTACATAATTATTTACATATACAATATTAATATATGAGACATGTCTATCATACCATATACATAGTCAAACTAAAAATAATAATAATAGATAACCAACCCTCTAATTATGCTTCTTGTGTCTCTGTTAATATGAGCTTATACGTCTTCCTGATCAACTCCACTATCTACTATTTACAACTTCAATTCCTGCGTGAGAAGAACTCATGCTAAACTATCTCTAGTTTAGTGGTACATATAAGTATTAAAGTTTTTTTCAAGCAGTCACAAAAATGCATGTCTCAAATAAAATTATGACATATCAAATTCTATTGCATATTTGTCATATAAAATAAATAAATAAATACATAACATAAATAAAATAAACAAAATAACATTATTCAATAATTAAATTTGCACCAACTCATGTAAGCATTTTACACTTTGTTACTTACATCAATTAATTAAATTTCATATTTTATTCTATGAATTATTAGGCCAAAATCTCGTTCCTGGACTGTCCGGATACGGGGTGTGAAATAGGAGCGCTCACGGAGCTTAAGCCACCCTACTCACTATAGTCTTAAGTCAAGAGCGCTCGCGGAGCTTCAGCCACCTTGACCTTGTAAAATCATTTATCTGTGTGTAAATAAGAGCAGGGACACTCTCGGAGCTATAGTCACTTTGTCCTTAAATCATATCAATATTGGTACCGAACTTCCCCCTAATGGTGCACCATCTATTTTATGTCAGTCCTCAGGTAGAGAAATGGACAATTAACATCATAAATTACTTGTTTCTATAACCAATACTTATTTCATATTAACATAATGATATACGCATAATTTATTTCAACACCATATAATAGCATGATATTTTATCAAATATTAGCATAATGTTAAGTTCATAGTTAATAATATTTCTATAATATTAAAACATGTCATAATATATTATTTTATCATGATGACAAATAATTCATGTCATGCACTTACAATCATGCATAAGGGCCAAACTAGAATAATTATGTGTACAAACCTCAATACGATTTTTCTTTTTCAAAATATAAGCTCAGAGTTTGTTCACTTTTGTTGGTCTTCTTCTTGTTGAAATCCTAAATTAAAAATATAATTAATTAATACCTTAATAAAATATTTATTCTTAATATAATTTAAATAAATAACTAGAATTTCTTTTAAGATAGAACAAGACCTTTAAGGACTATTGGATCAATAACTTTTTCTACACTTATCCAATTTATATGATTCTTAATCCTGATTAAATATAACATGTAAAACTAAAATATACTAAAATTTCAGAATTTTTGAAACTTTACATAATTTTTGGTGTAATGTTAAATATTGTCCTGTTTTCTACCCTTAGGCAGTTTCGAGGTACCCAATTCAAAAATTCATAGCTTTCAATTTGTATTTTCAATTATTCTGACAATTTTTACACAGTTATATAAGTTAATTTGGAATATTTTTCATGTTAACTCATTTATAGATTCGGTCTCTAAGGTTCTCATATATTAGAGGATCTATAACTGGTTCAATATAGAGTATCAACCCGACCAGTTTAATTGTTCAGCTCGTAACTCAAAAAATACATGACATTTTAAGGTGAAACTTTCACAGATATTTAGATAAGACATAGGAGTAAAACTTTTATATTTTAACTTTGGCTAATTCTATCTAAAAATAGGTGAAATATAAGGACGAAATTACTGGAACTGCACAAATATATGAAACCAGCTCAATCAAGGAACAATCATAGTTCATTTCAGAATAACTCAACCTACGAAAGAGCAATTTATACGAAATTTTGCAGAGACCTAAATAACATACATATCTACAATTTTCATGTTTTACAAAATCTCAGATTAAGTCACTAAGAAGATCAATTTGTACAAAAACCGTAGGTTATTTAGTTGATACTTCTCCCTGAACCAGTTTCACCCAAATAACCATATCTATTTATATACTCAAAATCATTCAATAAAATTTGACAGAGAGATACACAAGACATAGATAAACAACTTTTATGTTTAACACATCCCCAAATTAGATTCACAAGAGAATCAAAAATAGAGTGCAATATCTTGTAAAAACATAACCTAAAGAGTCCTAATAACACAATAATCATGAAAAATATATTTCTTACCAATATCAAATTTATTTGGACTGATTTTTTATGCAAATCTTGAAGAAGATGATGAATAATTTGAGCTGTGATATGGAGGAAGAAAAATGGATGATGAAGAAGAAGGAGAAAGGAGATGAAATTGGAAGAAATGGCAAAAAAAAAAAAAGACTTCAACCCCTTTTCCCGTTTTTGGTTTTTTTTTTTTTTGCTGCTAACCATTTTACTGTTCACTTTTCTTTTTTTTTTTAAAAAAAAATTTCTTATTATTATTATTATTATTATTATTATCTTCACATATTTCCTTATATCTAATATCTTTAATTTTATTTTACCAAAAATAATTTAATTATGTGGTCTAATTTATTCAAATTCATCATGACCATCAATTTAATTTATTTTAATTTCTAATTTAATCATTTATTCTATCTATTTTAATCTCTATTATCTATCATGTTTTTCCTATTTATACCACATACTTATTCAAATTAAACTCTAATTAGTGGGTGTTACACTCAAAGATTGAAATGATATCAAAATAAGAATCATAAGACAGTTGCCGAAATTAAAATAATTCGTGTAGATTAATTGAATCTGCTGAGTGCTGATTAATTACTAATAGAAATATTTCCATATATAGTTTGCTAATTAGATCTTATGTTTTGTGTTATTTAAATAATTAACTCTATTATTACATATATTTTCCTTTTTTTTTGAATGAAAGTATGTGCTTTTAAAATAGTCATACAAATAGAAACATTGTAATGTTTTTTTTTTTTGACACACTATAATTTTATTTATATTTATTGATACATGCATATTCTTATTTTCTTTCAAAATGAGAATTTTATTAAACCATAAAAGGAAACTAATCAGGAAAACATACACTTGGAAATAGTATCAGTTAATACAAATTTATATTGGTAATTTCTATATAAGCTTAAACCAAAAAGTTTTCTATATTTTAAATGTATGCTTAAATGCTAAATCAAAACATTTTCTATATGGTATAAATCAACTAAAATTTGAAATTTTTTGGCATCAGAAAAATTTGGTGAAAATTTTAATATAAAACTAAACATTCTACCAAAAAAAAAACCCAAAAAATAAAGAGAAAAATGCCAAAGTAAATAGCAATCTCTACTAATCACAGATGACTGTGGCAACTTAAATGAAAGTTAATTACTGAAAACAAATGCTTTGCTCAAGATTTTCATAGAGTTGAATCATACACATTATAGGGAAAAAACTTGATATAAGTTTAGAGCCAACTAACTGCAGCAACTTCCTTCTAGCTTTCAAAAAAAAAAAAAAAAACTGCAGCAACCTTCTAAATTTCATTGCAACTTCCTGGAAATCCAAACATACACAATTACAAGGGAAATGGAGTTATCTCAATGGACAATGGTAAGTGGTTGGAAAAGGATTGAAATAGAAAAGAGTTAGCATTTCTTCTACTTGGTTTAACAACGATTTTATGTTCAGGGCTCATTGTCATAGCTATAAGCGTAATGGGGTGGGGAGAAGGGATGATATATATAATCAGGCAACAACGAAGGATGATAGACATGTTGAGGTGGAGAAGAGTGATGACATACATGTTCAGGCGGAGGAGGATGATATTGATGTGGCGGGGAAGAAGTAAGGTAGATTTTATGGGGAGGGCAAGAATGATGGACTTGATGTGGTGGAGAGGGGGAGCTAACTTCGCTGGCCAGAGCACTGGCAACCTGTGATTGATATTTGTCCACTCTGATCTCAACTTTATCTTCTTCTTCTTCTTCATCAAACGAATGGAAAATCGGGTGCAAGTATGCATCAGCCAAATCTATTTTTAAGTTCAGATCAGGTTCTGAGGTTCAATCTGCAATGTCTTTTGCCATTGCTTCCTGAAGAAGAGCAAGACAAAAAACAATTCATCAGAAGGAAAAATCATAAAAATGTAAAGCCACCTCCAAAGCTGAAATACCAGTAATAGAGTCAAGAGTATAACCCTGAACTATAGAACGTTGATTATACCATGGGGAAGATGAAAACAAATAAAAGATATCTTAAAAAAGTATTACAAAACCCCTGATTGACGAAGTGTCCAAACCAAACTTACCTCAAGTGGATACTTTATAAATGCAGGTGCAAAACGATTCTTGCAGTACTTGTGGAACCACAAGGTCAATACAGGCAAGATAACTAGCAAAGGAGTGGAATTAGCAGCTTTTTTTGTACTCAGTAAGCCCAATAACAGAAGTTGAGATATCAATAAGCTTGCTATTATGCGGCTATGAACATGTGGCCAGAATGCACCAGCACTCTCATATTGTTGATTGTAGACATTTATTATCTGCATGATTAAGTAGGAATAAGATATAGTAAACAAATACAAAATAATAATAATAACACATCGACAAATAACATAAAAAATGTGACTAAAGTATTTAACATCTATTTTTTTCTTTCAGTCTACATCAGTTTTGGATCTCCATTTATTTTGCATTGGAACAAAACATCTTTAGTATTGGATCATTACAGTGCTGCCTCAGATCATGTATATGTGTCTATACTAAACATAGATATCACAAATTAGCATCCTTAAACCACCAACGTTCAAAAGAATCAGAACAATCATAATGATCACTAAAGCTAGAAAATCGACTCATTTATAGTTTGCAAGAAGTTTTTAGTATAGTAACATGCTGATATAAATTATTGAAACATATTGAAAGCTCTGAAGCTAAAAATGGCTAAATGACCCAGAAAGGAGCCAAATAACTCCGATAGGCTGAGATTTGAACACCTTTTTACTTTTAGTACAATGACATTGACAACTATGAAAGAATTACATATCAAGTTGACAATAATATTAATGTTGTGGTTGCAAATAAAGATTCATTTTTAGCAGATTTGACAAATATATATGGTTCTATTCACAATCCAATTTCTCCCAAGAGAGATTTATTTATTACTAAAATTTTGCATAAGGATCTAAGATTTCTAGTCCACATAATTTCCATGAACAACTAGCAATACAATGATGTTTAAATCTGCAAGGGAAAGAGGAGTTGTAAGGGGAGAGAAGATTCCACTAGCAATACAATGATGTTTAAATCTGCAAGGGAAAGAGGAGTCATAAGGGGAGAGAAGATTCCACTCCAATTGAATATCTGGGAGACAATTTAAAACACAATGTTGTAATTATTTCTTGAATTCTTGTAACAATCTAAATCCTTACTGATGGTTTTGAATGTTTACACCTAGTATTGTGTCCCACTTGCCAATTTACTCAAACTTCCATTTCTTCATAATTAGAACAATAAAAAATATAAAAAAAACTGATGGCAGTAAACCAAGAATGCTAAGGAAAAGAATGCTAGTATAATAATACAAATCAAGCATCTTAAACAAACAAACCTGATGACGATAAACCAAGTATGCCAAGGCAAAGAATACTAGTATAAAAGGAAGAAGGATTGGAGTAACCACTGCATAGACAATGCCCAAAAGGAAGTACAGATGGAGACTAGGGAGAGTCTCTGGGAAGTCCACACTACCGGGGTCCATTGCCTTTTCTCTATCCCTTTCCGTTTTTACCAAAAACATGTTCTTAAGATGGAATATGACCAGTGGTTTTAGTCTGAAGATCTCACCAGCAATACCAGCCCACCCATCAACCATTATATATGTAATGAAAAAGGTAGCCTTCATTGGTATGGAGACTCCAATTGTTCTCGGAATCCTACAATAAAGCATATAGTGTTCTTAGTCATTCATTGCCCATATAGAGAGAAAAAATCCACAAAAGAAAAGGAGAAGGAAAAAAAAAGGATAATTAGCTGAATGGAATATAGATTTGCTACAGTTGGAAAAGAACTGCTTAGGCTATGAGATCAGATGCATTTCAGGATGGCAGTGCAATAATATTGAATTGAAATGTTGTAAAAAAAAAAAAAAGCAACAAAACCTTATGGTTTTTTCTTTGGAAATTGAACAGAGGGTGGGGATGGGTTTAAGTTTGTATATATACACTAACTTTTCACATTAAGTTTTAACAAACAATTCCTGCAGTTCATTAAAGGATTAGATACTTTATGTTATGAGTTTATGTACCTTCAGGAATCCATTTCTTGCAGATTCTTAGATAACTCCAGGCTAGACATAACAGGAAAAGAAAATAACTCATGTGAGAACATTACTGAGCTAAGCCACTTCATTGGAGATTATACACATACATAATCAAATATAGTACATAAGCATATAGCATGACGAACATGAGAATTTTATTTTCAAATTAAATGAATTTTTTATTCATTTGCTTCCTAATCTACTGCACTAAATTATTTACAAATATAGCAAGGTTAACATTTACCCTCCGTCACAAAAAATCACAACACATACAATCTGTAGATTTGATAGTAATTAAAGATCAACTTCACTCACTACTTTGTAGATAGATGTGTACTACTTTCTAGACTAAATACGCAAACTTCAAATTCAATGTTTACATCAATGGCAAACATCATTTAATGGTAAAAATCATAACTGAAGGACTAACTATTTAAGCAAATGAAACTTCGGGACTGTTAAAAAAACAAGGATTGACCAGGAATCATGACCAAAATAGTTATTCATCCTAAACTATATGTTGATGAAATCCATTGCCACCATCTTTCCCAAGATTGTGGAACTTAAGTTTTCACTAAGGAGAAATATGATCACATAGGTAGTATATGGAAAAAAGTCAAGATAATTAAATTGCAAAATTTGCTATCTCAACAAATTTACCTACAATATATTCTCTAATGTGAAATTACATAACTCAAGCCTTGATATAAAATATTACTGGGTTGGTGATTGGTGAAGGAAAGAATGCAGCTGCTCAAAAGCTGTTCCAGTTATGATGCTTCCCAAAAATACATTCACCAGCATAAAGTAATAGTATTTTGCTGCTGCTCTGCGTTCTAGAGTTGAAACTGCAATATATCCCTCTATTTTTGACATTATCATCAAAAGTGTGGGTAGAATGTATAAAAAGATTTTAAGAGCTAGACCAGGAAGGAAACCCTGTAGGAATGACTTGATGAATTTCCTGCACAAATTGTCAGTACAATGTTCATGAGGACTAAAATAGAACCTAATTTAATTCACATAAATGAAACCTTTAACAGTTATAAAAATCAATTTAATGTAGCATCTAAAAAATTGTGAGCCTAAAACCATGCAGAAATGTAGGAGAATAATTCATGTAGCTGGCTCCAAACATAATGGCATTAAGACTCAGTTGAGTTCAGTTAAGATTGTATTAAAGGTCCGTCATAATCTAGAATTTCAAGGGTATTGATAAATAAGAGGAACAGAAAGCTAAATATGAGTGAATCTCTAACCTGGTAAAACAAACATATTTCAAATCAAAGAAATGAAACATAGGAATTCAAATTCAATAATACATAACCAATAAAGCAGTATGACAATACACTTTACAACCATATGGAAAGAAAAATAAAATGGTCCATAAATGCATTAAAAGAGATCTAACACTGCTGACAAGAAAAAATGACATTGATGACCTTCAATACAATCCATCATTCAACTATGAGATGTACAAACTACAGAATATGATAAGTGTACTTACAACTCTATAACCGGCCTCAGGAAAGGAGCAACTCTTTCCAGTCCCTCTAAATTTGCAAGGGATTGCACAAAAGCAATGGGTATCATGTAGAAGAACACCAAAGCAAACACTGACACTGATATTATAAGCTTCCTAATGGTCAATGAAACAAATGGTATAGCCAAATTACGCCAATAAATATCACAAGGTTCTGGGGCCCAATTTGTCAACCACAGTGTTGGATTCTTGCTTTGCTGGGTCTGTGCACACACAGCAGCACCCCAACGCAAATTAAATGAAACAAAAGCAACTGGCAAGATATATTTTGAGTCTTTGAGAATTTTCTGACGCTCCAAGACCATCTGGAATAGAGGATGTTGAATACACTCAATAGCACAAAACAAACTGACAATGAATAATATTTCTGTATCAACAATTCTTGGTGAAGCAAAACTTTGTCTAAAGAAGGATGTAAGCTAAATGAAGAATAACAGATAAGTAAAAAAACAGTTGCACTAAACATCACAAAGCATTACTAGATTGAACATGAAAATGGTAGGCATCACTTACTATTTTTTCCAATTCTTGCAGTTGATGTTTATAGTAGTCAATGGAGTCAACTCTTTCACCCCACAGTCCCAAGAATCCCCTCTGGGAATAAAAGAGTTAAACACATCAATATCAATCTACTGCCCCATATTGTAACTAAAATAATACAATATATCAAAAGACTTCAGGACTATCTATACAAAATGAGAAAATCTTTCATCATGTACGCAACTCTTTTTTTATGCAATCTAATCTTAGTGAAACTGATTGCTAGGATCATGTGCATCTCTTTTATGGCTAGTTGGAGATCATAAAGTATTAATCTGTAAAATTTTAAAGAAAAAAAATTGAATTCGGTTTTATCTGCCACATAAAAACTGGAGACCTATCAATATCCAAAAGGCCTAAACATTGAAATGAATGATCTACATAAATGGCATTATGCTAATTTTTGTACATAATCTAATTTAAGTTGCCTCAGATCTGCAAATACAAAAGTCAATGGTCTAACATTTTAGGCAAACCATATGTGTTTAAAAATTTACCTTTCGAGTGGGCCTCTTGTCCGGATGCCTTTCAAACTTAAGCTGATTATAGTCCAACCAATTTTGAATCCTATCTCTTTTCCTTACAAGTTTAGCAAATTTATTCGCATTATAAACTGCCTGAACAAAATATCCCAATTATCATCAATAAATCATACAACCAAGCATACGAACAAGGAGATAGGCATATAGCTAATGTGCTACATAACTACATTCATAAAAATCATACTGATGCCATTTTTAAGCAAAATTCATATTACTGCTACAAAGACAACAAGAAAAATAAAACTCATTGTATAGTTCCTTATGAAAATGTGCTACCTGCTGACAAAGGTAAGTATTTGGGTGATTTGTTTTGAAAAATTGCTCCACTGTGTCAGATATTGAGCGACCAGAAACATGTGGCACATTCCTCACCACTACCTGCAGAAGATATACATGCATAACAAGAACATAGACAATAAACTATTGAAGCCTGATTAAGAGTTGTAAGATAATGTAAAGTTTCATGCTTTCCTTATTTCTTTTATCCGCTTATTATATGTATCATCTTTTGTCTCACAAATATTTGTTTGAATTACCAAAGAAACCACGTTAAATTAAAGAGACAAATAGCAAAACGAATGCCTTTGAGAAAACAGATTGACGATAGACTTCGAAGTATGCAATCATATATATTTCATTTTAAAAAATAATGATAATGACTCCTAATTGACAACTTACTACGAGCTTTTGGGTTCATGAAAAAGATTGGTAGAAAGCTTACTGTGAACTGTTCAGCACGCCTACGTTGTGAAGCCAAAAATTGCAACCTTATTGATGCAATGTTATCATATTCCTTGTAGAGCATGAAGCAAATCCACACAGTGAACAAGTATTGCAAAGCTATGTGAACAAAAAATCTGAAATTGACAACAATAGTTGTTCTTCAGACAATTTGCTATGTTTACGCTAAATATATTCTTCCCACAGAATTAATACAACGACAAATTAGTTTGAATCCAGCATATTTATCACTGCATAGAAGAAAGACAAAATTAATTACCTTATGGATTGAGGGCGATGGCGAACATTTGATATTGAAAGCTTATCAATATCACTTATAACCAATTCCTTCATTAAAAAGAACAGTGTTCCACTTGATACATTGACTGGAATGAGAATTAGGAGTGCCAGGATTGTGACAGGCACAAAAATCTTTAAACTTCACATGAATGACAAAGAAAAGAAAAATTAGTTGTAGCATAAAGAAATATCAGTTTTTAAATTTTTTTTTTTTTAAAACTCCTAATTGACACAAGGGAATGAGCAGAAAGTTATAAACTGAGACAGAAAACCAACAGAGGAAAATCAAGAGATATAAGTTGGGAAATGCACATGCTCGAACTTTATAATTAGCATGTCTGTTTATAATTTAGAATGCACGTTCGCTCTCCTTATTTTAGAATTTTATCCAGAAACAAACGTCAGAGAGTCCAAAGAAACACAGTAAAACAAAAGGAAAACTCAATGTCACTAACAAATGACAAAACTTAAAAATAAAGCCAAAATCTTGAATTAATTCAGAAGTCAGTCACAACTCTGCCAAGAACAAACAACCCTCAAAGTCGAAAAATTGAGAGTGAAAAGGGAATTAAGAAGAGGAAAAAAAAAAAGGAATATAGAGGAAAATAGGGAGTACCCAAGAGTATAAATCCTTAAGAATATAGCAGAATCAAGGCCAGCATGATTTATGATGTCAGCCTCACTCATTTTCATGGCCTGAGGCATCCAGTTCAAGAAAGTCAAGTAAGTCTTGAAATTGAGATTAACAAATTTACCCACAAAGTTCCCTCTGCTTCTTGGACTGCTTCTTCCTCCATTAATATACCATTTGGGGAAGTAAACTCTCTCATTGATGGGTTGAATTCTCAACAGATCAAAAGCCAGCAAGAATGCAAAAGCACTCACTATGTTTATGAATGCTGAGACCCCAATGTCTTGAAGAGTAGCCATTGAAGAAAAACAACGCAGAGCACAGAAACAAAAAAAAAAACAAAAACAAAGGAAAGATTGCTGGTTTAATAATGGAAAGTATATATTTTTATTGTTATTGTATTTATTACAAAAGTAAAGGAAAGTGATAATGACTATATGGTAAAATGCTTTATTGGAACTAGTTTTTAGTGATGTGTTCTAATTTTGTACCGATATTTTTTTAATCATTTTGATACTGAATTTCTCAATTTTTAATTGTATAATAATATAAATATCGGATCACCTAATATATTAACTGTATAATTCATAGAAATATATTAAGTTATTACTTCAATATAATAAAAATATCCTTTAAAATTTTCAAAATTTTAGAAATTTAGTATTTTTTTCATTGTAACTATGATATGACATATCATGAGTTAGAGAACTGAATTTGCAACTAACATTTTAGTTAATCTGACATTATATCATCCACATCAGCATATATTTTTACTTGTTTAAATACCATACTTGAAATAAAACTTGAAATGTACGGTATCAAAATAATATATAAAAATATTAGTATTGAATTAAAACATTAGCATAACTTTCGGTAACCATAAAACATTTTAACAGTCAACTTTTTGTTATCTTTTACTCTTTTCTATTCATTTGGATAGTAAAGTGAGGGATGGCTTGGCCTTTGTGTTTTTGATCTGTTAATGCCGTTAGGATTCTTTGTTTTTTTTTTTTTTTGTCTTTATGCATATTTACTACTTTTTATTTATTTGGATATGAACATAGTGTGCTAAAATTAAAATTATGAAATTTAGTTTTTGGGTTTGGCCTCATTCCATTATTTATGTATTCTTTTTCAAAAAAAAAAAGTAACTGCAAATCTATTGAATCCTTAAAATAATAATTTATATTTTATTGGGCTCTTGATTATTTATTTTTTTATTTTATTGGAAACTTATTTGATGCAAAAGGTAAAATCTAAAAGAGTAAAAATCATTCATAATTTCAGTAGTTAAAATAAAAAAAATGTAAAATTCAAGGACCCAATTGCATGAAGTTACAAATTGAACTAAACATATCTAGGAAGTTCATTTATTGGGATAAGAATTTTTTAAAGACTCGTTAGTCTTTTGTTTAATGGTTTATGAAAATTTTATTAATTGATTTTTTGCCATTAAATAAATTCAATAGAATTAAAATTAAAATTAAAAAAGATTCAATAGAAATAGGCGGATTTAATAGAAGAAAAATGAGTTGGGTAATTCAATAAATTTAAGAGTTCAAGACATTATTTATTTCACTTTGGAGCACCAAAATGCATGTGAGAAAGCACTATTAGAAGTTAGACTTTTAGGGGGGTTTGCATTGGGATGAAAAAGAGAAAATGATGAATGAGCAAAAGGGCATTTTGAGTGTCGTTTTATGGATAATGCGTTGCGCAGTTGTTGGTCTTTGTCTTTTTGGGATTTTCTGTGGGATTTCATTTATAGTTAAACACTTTTTTTTTTAATTTTTAAAAATTTCAAAGAACAATTAACTAAATCGAAATTAGAGAATAAACAACAATTGCAATGATTTGTCACATAGCAACCAAAATTATAATCACTGATTTGGTCGGCATTAATATGTTGAAAACTGATTATTATTGAACCCAAAAAAAAAAAAATTGTTTTGAAGAGCCAATGTAAATATGTAATTAACTCACAGCCCGCAGGGGCTCACATTTTTAATTTATTAGTGATTCCTTTTCGGTTTCGTTACTTTGCCAATTGCCACTTTTGCAGGCGGCGGGTGGAAAGATGGACGTAATCATGACAAGGAATCCCTAAATTAGTGGCTAAAGATCTGGCCATAATTAATTAAATATTTTTTAATTAAATTTAATAATATATATATATATATATATGTGTGTAAATGTTTTTTCTAATTAATTTTCAATTTTCTCCTCTTTAATCAAAGATTTCCATTTTCATTGTAAAGGGCCAAAGAAAGCTACAAAGATACAGCCAGCAATATCGATCAAATAATCCAGCCCACAAATAAAAGCCCCAAACCAGCCCACTGACTTCAAATTTTATACTTTATTTTTGTTCAAAATTTGATCCAACTCGAAATCTAATCTAATATCACTCTCAAACGATTATTTAAAAAATAGCTTTAAAAATTGGATCAACTCAAATAATTCAGTTTGAGTTAAAAATGCTTAAATCAGAAATTGATTGTATGATCTGCTCATTTGTTTGTATTATAATTCCAACATAACTATTTTATAAAAATAATCCAAGACTTAAAATTTCATAATTCAGCACATTCTTGTGATTGTTTATCAACAAGCTCGGTTTTATTTTTGAAATTTTAATTAATTTATCTGATTATGATTTTTGTTAGAAATAAAAATCTCAGCCATGACTATATATACCCTCTTTTAACATATATGGGAAACTCTAAGCCAACTTATTGTCAATTATCAATTTGCTTTGAGCTTGAAAACCCTTAAAGAAAATCACACATCATTTTAGAAATAATAATAATAATTTACTTAATATATGTGAAAAAAAAACATAAGAATAAATAACATTTTTATGGAGGAATTATAAAATAATAGTCAATAATATGACCGTCAATTTACGGCATTTCTTTATATACTCTATGCTAATGAAAGCATATTCTACTGATTCTACTACAGACTTGCTATGTCTATATCTATATCTATATATATATATATATATATAAGCAATGAAGAAAATTAAAAGGTAAAAAAATAAAAACCAAATGTCTCGAAAATTTCGAAAAAAACAGCTGGACAAGGCCACCCTCGATCACCGCATATTAATTACCAGCTATGCATGACTGCACCCCACTCCACTCCGTAGAATATATCGTCTATCATTTCCATTTCTTAGTTATCACCATTATACTAGTGTTCATCCTTCTTAATTAATTAATTCCATTTCTTCATAATCATATTGTTATTGGGATGGCGGAAAACAGTGCTGATCATGGTGAAGCTGCAGATCAAAGTAACCAATTAGGGTCAGTGTCCAGTGGTCCTGGAGATGGTAAAGATGGTGATATTCATGATATGGCCACGCCTGATGTGTACAATGTGGGAATGAAGATTGAGAGAGCCAAACAGATTTATGATGATTCTTATTATACTGGTATTCAAGCCAAGCCTACAAAAGCACAAGTTTGGGTTTGGTATTTGTACGAATTGTGCTCCTATTTCATTCACAACACACTCATACCAGTTCTTTTTCCTCTCATCATCAGTCAAGTTCTCAAATTGCCACCCCAGCCTCCTATTGGTTGGGGTTTCAGCCACAAGGGCTTGTCCTGCAGCCCAAAGGAAATGCAACTGTAAGTTTAATTCTTCACTATATGTATATATATGGCCTAAAACAAGTGTATCAAGTACTTGCAAAACAAGTGTATCAAGCACTTACAAGGTCTTTGGAAAAAAAAAAAATATATATATATATATATATATATATATATATACTTACAAAGTTTTGTCACTTAAAAGCCATTTATATCTTTTATTTTATTTTTTTGTTATAATCAGGTATCACCCTTCAATTTCTCATTTAAAATTTAATTAGTCTTATTGCTCTAACATGATAGTAATGTGATCACTAAATCACATGTCATGATAGATACTAATGAGATTAATTGAATTCTAAAATAAGAAATTGATGGGCTGACTGATAAGTACATGAAGTTACACATGTAATAAGCTTTATATAAAAAAAGTTGTAGCAGAACTTCAAAAAATTACTAATCTCAGGTATTCATGAATCTCAGCTATGAATCTGTCACGCACCGGTCCATAAGAATCAACAGTGCCAAATTCTCTCCATTGGAGTGGACTTCATTCTCTTGGGGAATCGGCTTGTTTTTGGCTGCTCCAGTTCTTGGTTTCGTATCTATCCACCTTGATCATGGCCGAAACCAACTACTAATTACTGGTGCAGCAATTGCAATTGGAGCTTTGTTTTGTTTGCCTGCTGGGTTCTTCAACGTGACATGGATTTTCCCTCCATATATTGCAGCCATTGTTGCAGCTAGCATAGTTGCTGCTGCTTCTCACACTCGCCAACTCGGCCTTATGGTACTGGGTTTCACCGGACCAACCATCGAAAAAACCCATTTCCCTACACGCAGAGGGGTCTCTAGTTGGCTCTCACTCTATGCGACTGCAGCTGGTGGCATAGGGTCTGCCATTATATCGACTTTCATTTACCATATGCTTAAACACGGGGAGAAATTTATAAGCCTTTGGATTGTTTCAATCTTCAGTGGGCTTAAATGGCTTGTTGGTTTATCCCATGTGTATTTTTTGAATCCTGGTGCAACTTACACCTCTACTACATCATCAATTCCCCATTTTCTGTCCGTTTTCAAGTACCCACATGTTTTTGGAACTCTACTATTGGCTTTCCTTTCATCATTTACCACAATGTGCATTTTCACAAGTGGGGTGCTTTATCTAATAGGGGCACTATGCTTTAAGCCCTTGTTTATCCTGGGTTGTTGGTTAACTTATTTTCTATTTCCTGTGGTTTCATTGCCACTAATGCATCCATTCCAGCGAGGTGTCAAGGCAAATGCAATGAAAATGCATCTGCTGGGGTTTTATCTGTCAATAGCAACGGCGACGGTGGGGTTCTTTTTCCGCGACAAGATTTGGCATAGAGGACATGTGCTGGTTTTAACAGCAGTACAAGGTACATCAGTTGGGATATTGCATTCATATGGAAGGATCCTGATAATAGATTGCTCGCCCAAAGGGAAAGAAGGAGCATTCTCGGCCTGGTTTTCATGGTGGAGATGTCTGGGTTCTTGTTTAGGGTTTGCAGTTGGTTCCTCAATCCATGGAAATGCTGGCACTTGTTTTGGGATTGCTTTTTGTGCTGCCATTTGTGGGACTCTTCTGTTGAACTATGGAAATATTAGTGATTTCAGAGGAGCCATGGCTGCTGGACTTGTCAAACATGAAGATGATGAGGACTCTGTTACTGCCACTAGGCACCAAAATTCACCCTAGCTAAGGGAACAATATTTAATCAATGATTTTCACAAACTCTTTTGATGCTAATAAAAGAAATATCGTATTATGTTTTGTGCCTGTTATTATTATTATTATCTTGTATTATGGTAGTTAAATAATGGAGCCTAATATATATAATACTAGGTAGAGTATGTGGATATTGTTTGTCTCGTCCAGTACCTATATGAACCTTTTTGCATTATTTTTCTTTTTTGCATTTTAATTTGTATCACCTTTTTTATTTTTTTGGGAAATTATATGATATTAATGATATTCTTTGGATTCTTCAAATTCATACCTTATTTCATTAACTAATCTTATTTTGTCCGACCACTTTGTTTTAATTAATTGCCAATTTTGATTCTATTGCCGTTTTCACACCATTTTATTGTTTATGGAGTAAGGTACATTGTAAGACGTTCTAGAAAATAAGAAACATCAACAGTTTTTTTATTCAAATAAATATTAAAAAAATAATTAATTACTATCAATTTTGTAATTTTTTCATTTAAAATTAATTTAATGTTCTTTTATAAATGCTAAAAGAAACAGTATAATTTTAATAAATAAGAGTAAAATGAAAACAATTAATGTGTATTTAATATTCTTTTAATTTCTAAACTATAAAAATGTAAAAGTAGAGTGGAGTGCAAATAAAAGGCATGAACATATTGTTGTGAGACACTGATTGCATATTGTTCAAACTTAAGAGGGGAAACGGAAAGTTGCATAGCAGATGGTTTTTATAGCTCTCTCAAATTTTAAAAAATTGCAAAAAGACCTCAAAAGTTGGTCTTTTGGGTAATATTTAGAGATAAAAATTAGGCTTGTATAAAATTCTAATATTAGACAAGCCTAATTTTCTTCTTACAATCAAAGGAAAATTGAAACCAATAATAAGCTCGATATATTTTCTTCCCGTTTTCGATATGAAATGCGCATTTGTGTGAAAGAAAATGAAAAATAGATTACCATGATCAGCGACTAAAGAATATGTAATGTTGTGTCTTTGCATAATTATTATAGAGGTTTAGAATTGACAACTTTTGAGTTAATTTATGTTTAGCTTATCACTACACTTTAATTGTATTAATAAAATTATCCAATCTTAACTTGAATGAGGTCATTATTACAAAGTAGAACAGTTTTTCTATATCCAGAGTTACATGTAGGTTATATAACTTGGTAAAGATTCTCTTCGTAACTTTCAATGTAATGACATTGTTGAAACAAAATTAAAGTTGAATGATTCTGTTGATACAAATTATGTGATGCTTAAACTTATTAATAAGTTTAGTGACCATCAATAAAATTATCATTTTCCTCTCAGTTATTAATTAATTCTTTCAATTCTGCAATCTAGAATGTGTACGGAACTTTATATATATATATATATATATATATATATATATATATATATATATATATATATATATATATATATATATATATATATAATTTTTTGTCTCCACTAAAGTAAAAATTCTAAGAATTAGTCGACCATAATTGCTTTCTCCTTGTTCATTATCATCAAGAGCAATCAAACGATAAATAAACTAAGCTGTATTTTGCTACATATACTATGCAAGTGACATCTTATGAATAGGACATCAGAATTGCTACTCCAATTTGACGGCAAAGATACCTACTGTGTAATCATGTACTGAGCGACAAACCATAACATCCTAAAACAATCCTACATTTTCACTTTATAAATATTACTTTATACTAGGAGCCTGTTTTATTTTTATATTCTCAACGAAATTTCCATTAAGAATTCAAGAATCAGGACTCGAGATGTAGTTACCCATAAGCTAACAGATGCACCAAGACAACCTAATAAAAATGACTCGTATACCGCTATGCGGAGATCAGATAGGATGAAATCAAAAAAGAAATTACCGAGCTATTAATCTTCAAAACAACCGCAGAGCTCAAACTGATTGTCAATTGTAACCACTTGGGGAACTTTGCTTCGAAAAAACACTTTCATTTCCTCCAAATGTCTGACTGAATGTAGACAGTTCTAACCACAAAAATTAAGTTTCTTCATAACTTTGGCATAGGCTGCAGGGACAGTAGACGGTTGTCTGAGTCTGCGTCTTGCTTTCTTTGACTGCATTAAACCCCCAAAAATTTATTAATTGCAAGTGAAATCGCCTAATCTTCTACACTATGCTTCCAGTAAAGAACCACGAGTCAGAACAGTTTAATTTTTAATTGCGTACGAGAACCTCCATTACATTAATGTAACAGTTTAAACTGGACCTACATTAGCTCAACAAGAATAAGTTTACATCCTTCTCCTGTGGAGACCTTAAAATAACTATATAGGATAATGTCCTTTTCATTGCCTTGCCATGTTGAGCATATGAAACCATTTCCTTCAATTAGCTCATGAGTGCAACCAGCAACAGCTTACTCGAACCAATAGCTTAAACTAGATTATTATAGAAATAATAATATACAACATACTTACACATCATAAATTTAAAACAGCACTCCAACTGAAAGCAAATTGTCAGTTTCTGATTATAATTGACAAATTTAATTATTAACGACATTAAGCAGTGACAACATTTAGATTTATTATCAACATAGTATCAATTCAAATATGATTGCTTATAGAAAACACTTGACAGCCCCTTTCTTCGAGGCCTACCTGCTACAGTAATCGAAGGTGTTGTTCACTGCATAAGAACATCCCTACTGATCTACTCTAATCTCTAATGCAACCAAGTGCTACCCTTCTCTTCTCATATCATAAAGAACTAATTCCTCAAAATTTTAGATGAATCACAGCCAATTAAAGGCCCCAAATACTCCAATCACACCCTAATTTTTTTGTCGCTCAGATTCCCAATAAACTGTTATCCTATTTAAGTCCTTATTTTGTGATCAGATTCCAAATAAATGTAGATGTAACTCATTCCTAAACTCTACTACTTCCCATCAGTACCCTATACCCTGAACACCATCAATTATTAAATTTGTCCACCATAAAAGAAAATAGGCGGCTTCTTTAACTTGTTGTACACCAAATATCTAAAAAAATGAAAAAAATGAAATATTTTCACAGGATCATACACATTACTGTCAACATTGGCACGCATCCCTAAAATGAAAAAGGGCTTTTTTACTTGCAAAAAAATTATATAAAAAAAAAAATCACTCCTTTCAATATTTATTTTTAACTCCAAAACAAGTACATGCAACATTGACATATGCTCAATACTTTTCATTATTCAATTGAGGTGATTTTAAGAATAAAATAATTGAAAAATGCACTAGAAATCACATTCTGGGCAATGGGCATTAGTGTTTTGAGTGTGATATTTATTTTTCAAACATGGTGATGGCAGTTACAGTAGGGTGCTAAAGCTGGCATGCTGGGAGTTTCTTGAGATGAATTTTAAATATGGCAGTGTCAAATATGGTGAGATGCTGTCGACAGGTGATAATGGCAATGATGGCATCAAAAAAAGGGTAACGTAAGCAGTGTCATCCCAATAGCAGGAGTAAGATAGCAATGGCAACACCATTAGCAGTATAATTAGCCAGTGGCCATGGTGGTGATGTAACTAGAGCTGGCAATTCATGCATGTCATGTCAATCCAAATAATATTCATGTTGATTTTTCTCAACCTACATCCAACCCATTTATTGTCGTGTTGTAAACAGATTGACCCATTTAATATATTTGTCACTATATTACTTGTTAAATTGCATAAAATAATATTATTTTAAACTATTTATCATTTTTATACCCTTAAAATTATAGCATATACTGTTTAATTATTGCAAAAAACCATATCTAACTATTAAACAATCATAAAAATACATATAATTTATATTTTATATTAAAATTATTGCCAAAAACCACTAAAAGTGTCATTTTAAATATTAAATGGCTTGTAATCATGTCACTTTCGTGTCAAGAGGGTCAATCCAAACCCAATCCATTTATTTTTTTTTTTTGTCATTCTAATGTATCATGTTAAATTTTGTCAGCTCTATATGTAACGGTGGTGGTGATAGCAGCAATAGAGATCACAAATAGCGATAGTAATGACAAAAGCCACGATGTGGTAGTGAGACGGGGTACAGGTAGTTATGGCAGTGATAAGGAAATTATATGCATGAAAAAAAGGCAATTTTATGAAAGATAGGGGCAGCAAAAATGCTAATAGTCATCTCCCAGTATAAGTATAAAACTGAAGAGCAGCACACTTCATATATTCATAAAACATTAAACATCCCATTTTATGGAAAACTTTTAATTGAGGTTTGTAGTCAACTAATAAAAGTTTCCAGCAATTGTTGCATTGAGTTGTGTGATTCTCTCTAGAGGCATAATTCCTATATCATCCTTATGTGTGATCCCTTAAGGAGCTCAGGTGTGATTTTGCTTTGTTTCAACCGTAAGCCAGATCCTTTCCCAATATAAGTATAAAACTGAAGAACTGCACACTTCAAATATTCATAAAACACGAAACATCTCATTTTATGGAAAATTTTTAATTGAGTTTTTTAGTCAACTAATAAAAATTTCCAGCAATTGTTGCATTGAGTTGTGTGATTCTCTCTAGAAACATAATACCTATATCATCCTCAGGTGTGATTCTTCAATCCTTTGTCTTTGCTTTGTTTCAACCGTAAGCCAGATCCTTAACTTCTCCAATGTTTACCTATTCTCACTCCATTATAGACATCATATAAACCTAAGAAACACAAGCGTTAATCCTAAATTCAGTCATCCTACCATATCTAGTTACTATTCACATTATTATTCACAACTACTATTCATCGGAATTGTTTACAAGTAATGTTCTCAAGCCTAGGTTGCTTCTTGTACTATGCCAATAAATATTAATGATTGTAATGATTTTAATTCAGTTCTCAATCAATTAATGAAATATTTGGCAACTGCTGCTTTAAGTCGTGTTATACAATGCCTTTGGTATATCTGATTCATTTAGGAACCTCAGGTGTATGTGACTACTAAAAAGTCCCAGGTGTGATTCTTAGAACCTATATCTTCCTTTTGTAGTTCTATGTCAAACCAGCCACTTTACATCCTAAATCCCTAAACATCCCAACCATCATAAAATAAACCCCGTAAAAATAAACCTCACAAGCTCTCCAACATCATCTATTCCTATTTCCCCTTAGATTTGATTTGTGGTGTGCACCAAATTTCTTCCCTCTCCTCAATCTAACTCTATAGAAAAATCCCAGATCCTCAGAGCAAATATCAAATATCCATTTGGGAATGAATCAAGCACTGAAGGAATTAAAACATAAAAACCATATGTATATATAAGGTGTAATTTTAGAGAAACATTCCCTAGAGAATAGTGAAGAAACATGCAAGAAATTTTTCTTGAGTGAGAAAATTTAAGTGAAAAAGAATGAATAAGAGAGAGATTTTCAAATGGGTAAAAAGAGAAAATTATCTTTAACACAGAGGAAAGAAAGGAAAAAAAAAATGAATACGATATATATAATTACAAGTCAACATCTCACCTAAGATGCTACCAGAATATAGTTAAAGTGACTTTACTGTAATTTCAACAATAAAATGATGATTCTTCTGTTATAAAATGAAGTTGACATAAGTATAATTTACTGATAAGTTGAGGGACAACCTATGAAATTTACCTGAGGTCATTATTTGATATACTGATTAACAAAGGAGGGGTAATTAAGCAGCTATATACATTCTTTCTTATAGCAATCCTATGGCAAAGCAAATTTAGCTCATACCCTAAACAGTAAACAATATGAAAATTATTTTAACTTGTTCTTCACATGCTATACGTAGCAAAAGATAAATGAATTGAACATGGATGCACAAGACAAAAATGACACCCTTAAAAACAGAATAGACAAACCTTCAAGTGTGCATTGTGATTCTTGCCCTCCCTCCAGCGTCGAATAGACCCATCATTCATTGTACGAAATCTGGACTTGTACGATCTGACCAAAACAAGTTGAAGATGGAATAGTCAATCAAATATAGAAGATATTATAGAAAATGAAATGAAGATAGGCTATACTGATTGAACCTACGAATAAGACTTTATTTTGACTTTCTTGACTTTGGAGGTGACTGGTGTCATTGGCTTCCTCCGCTTTCGCCGCTCCCTTGAAGAAACATGACGCACTTGCTCCAACTAAATTCATGTCAAGAAACAAAAAAAATTATATCAAGGAAAAAAGCTTGGCAATTTCCTGTCAAAAAAGTGAAGATACTTAAAACTTAGTGTCAAATGGAAAAATTATATGGTTAGAAGCGGACAAAATCTGCCCATTGAAATCGTGTTCAACACAAAATTTCAAGATACCTCTCGCTATCGTGTTCCTTGCAACCTAATGAACAAGAGAACAGATGACACCTGAGTAAGCTTCTAAGAACCTTTCCCAGCTTTACATTGTTAATGCAAACCAACTTCAATGACTATTGACTTCTACACTAGGTTAAACAGTGGTACCTAATCTCCAATAACTTTCATTCCAAAGTTGGTTCTCTTTTAAGGGATCTCCTCATTAACCAATCCAGGAGATAAATAGGCATGCTAAAACATTCACAATTCAATTGGAAATGCAGAAGCATCAAATTATGTAAAATGGAAACGATAGGGGGGAAGGGGAGTGCGCATTTAAATTACAATTTTTTGAGACATTTCCTCAAAAACCGTATAGGCAATGAAAGTACAACTGGACAGTCCACCGCATAAAAGAAAAACAAAATAAAGACAAAAGCTTACGGAGAGAAAGGCTCCAGAAGAACGGAATGGAGATTGAAAAGGCGCCGAATGACATTGAAACAGAACTGGTGATGTAAATGAGCCAAAAAGTGGGCTACTAAGGATCCATTTACCCGAAGTAAATGGTAAATGGAGAGGGAGCTGCGGGGAAGAGTGAAGGATGCGACAAGTAAAGGAAAGGAGGGTCGGAGCTCGTATTGATTGGGCAGCCAATGAGCGGAATTTGGGGCATAATCTCTGCATTGTTCAATTTTGCTGTTGCGATCCAGTTGATAGGTATCTGCTTAATGGCACTTGGAATTTGGCAGTGTTTGGAAGGCGGATTACGATTGGGAGATTTTTAGGGTTTGTTCCCTCCGTATCCGAAGTCCCTTTTTTCTTAATCCTCGGAGGCCGGGCTATAGCCGTTACTAGACTAGGTGTTGGTGCGCCGAGGAATGCTAAGTACATTTTAACTTTCGGTTATTGATCAGTGATAAATGAGATAATAGGACTGATAATTTTGAATATTATGAATACCCATGATTTATTTATGATAATTTAAAAATAAATAAAATATTTAATAATTAAATTATTTAGTATAAATTTATATATGAATAAAGTTATAATATATTGTATTTTAATTAATCATATTAATATATATTAATAAAAATTAACAAATTATCTATAATTTATATTTTTAATAATAGTATAAGTAATTAAATGTTTAAATTTTATTATAATAATAAATTTTATTTTTCTCACATACGTATATATTTATATATATTTATATCATACCAAATTATTAATATATCATAAAAATTAACATATATTTATAAAATATTAATTTTAATTGTTTGTAATTATATACATGTATGTATATATATTTATTAACGTATTTTGTAATTACACGACACGAAACAATACGTTTAACGATACGATACGATTATATAAAACACAAATTATCAGCTCTAATAGAAATATTTTACAAACAAAAAAAACTATTGCACTTTGCGATACTTTTGTTGATATGAGTAATTATTTAATAAATATATTCAATTCATTATATTAATAAAATGTATGTTTGATTATAATAAATCAACCTACATTTATAAAATTATATATATATATATATTAAATTTAATGAATATTAATTTGTTTTAATGTACATTGTAGGTCTCTTATTATTTATGATAAATTAAACGTAAATAAAGTTTTTAATTTATAGAGTAGCATATTCTGAAATATCAATTAAAAAACATCATTTAAATAAACAATCAGTGTCACAGAATATTTTTAAATAAAATAAGACAAAAATGTCAAAAGTTTAATTAGACTTTTTCAATATTAAATTCTCTATAATTATTCTGAAAAGTTTTATATCATAGTTACATTAATATTGAATCAAATATCAAATGTTAATAAATATTAATATAAGTCCACCATAAAAAAAAAATCCATTAAGTCTCTAGTGAAAATTAAAAAATTTGTCTTGACTTTCTAGACTAAACTAATCTATGACAACTAATTTTGAATAAAAATCCTCATATATACCTCAACTTTTTAGTTATGATTATGGAGCTAAATGCATTATATTTTTTAAAAAATTTCATTTTTAGATAATATATTGCCACATTTTAATTAGTTATTTTACTTTATATGTTAGGTTTTGATTGTAGTATGAATCGATAAAGAAACCAAAAAAAATCATAAAGATTAATATTAAAGAGAAATTGAGATGTTAGAAAATTATATATATATAGAATTAAGACACCTAATACTATTGCCGGTTTGCTTTGATGAAGGTTCTTTATCATCAATTTGAATTTGGGAACTCTTGACCATTGTTTGATTCCAATTTTATTATGGTTAGAAGAGAAACGCTGAAATTACTTTTCATTTTTAAACACTCATTTGTTGATAAAGATAAATAATTTTTTTTCTTTTATTGTTTTTAAATTTTTCTCTCTTTCCAACAACTAATTAGAAAGTTAGTATTAAAAAGTGTTCAAAAATAGAGAGTTTCCTCAACATTCATTGTTGGTAGGCAGCCGAATTCATTGAAAAAATTGTTGTGGGTTTCTTCACATGTGGGTCCCACCACATATAAAATAAAATAAAAAAGTCAAAAGTTGCGGTAATTCAATTTCAAATTGAATTACTCCAGCCAATTTTTTTGACTTTTTTGATATGTGTTCACACTGAATATTTTTCCTATAAATAGACAGATATCCTTTTATTTGAATAACAATAATCTCAATTCATTTGAGAGAATTTGAGAGAGAGTTAGACTTTTGAAATATTTCCAAAAATTAGGGAGAGAAAAATATTTTGGTGTGTTTTTGAAAAATACTTGTGTACCACTATTTTTGGGTTTTATCTCAAAGTTGTTGTATTACTTCTAGCCTGTGTCTAAGGAAGACTCTCTTCTTATACCCATTAATTTTTATTAGTGGAAGAAAAATATTCGTAGTGTTGTCTGTGGACGTAGTACATTTGGATAAATGTGTTAACTGTTTAGCAGGAAAGCAAAACATAGTTGCTTTCAAGAGTTCTCCTCCTTCTAGAATGAAGAATGTGTTAGATTTGATCCATTCAGATTTATGTGGGTCAATGCCAAAGTCACTGGGTAGTGCTCAGTACTTTGTGACTTTCATTAATGACCATTCGAGGAAGACGTGAGTGTATACTTTAAAAACAAAAGATCAGGTGTTAAATGTATTTAAAGAATTTCATGCCTCAGTTGAAAGACAGACTGAGAAGAAGTTGAAATGCATCCAGACAGACAGCGGTGGAGAATACATTGGACCGTTTGATGCCTACTACAAAGAACATGGTATTCGGCATCAGACAATGCCTCCAAAAATACCGCAGTTGAATGGTCTGGCTGAGAGAATGAATAGAACTTTGATGGAGAGAGTCAGATATTTGCTCTCACATGCAAAGTTACCTAAAACTTTATGGGGTGAAACTTTACTCACGACTGTGTACGTATTAAATATTTCACCTTGTATCTCTCTAAAGCTAGATGTTCTAGAAAAAGTGTGGTCAGGAAATGATGTTTCCTATGATCATCTGAGGGTATTTGGTTGCAAAGCTTTTGTACATATTCCAAAAGATGAGAGGTCCAAGTTCGATATCAAAACACGATAGTGTATTTTTATTGGCTATAGAAATGATCAGTTTGGCTACAGATTTTATGATCCAATGGAGAAGAAACTTGTCAGAAGTCGTGATGCTGTTTTCGTTGAGAAGGAGACCATTGAAGATATTGTCAGGACAAAGAAAGGTGTTTCTCATTCCAATGGTGACTCAACATAGTTAGAATTGATTCCTCCAATACCGATGTCAATACAAGTTGGGGATGAAGATCATATTGATCTGCCTGAAGAAAATAATGCTCCCATCGACAATCCAGAAGATGATGCTGAACATGATGATGTTCATCATCAACTGTCACCTGTGCACCCCCCAGTTCCTGTGAGAAGGAGCAATAGAGCAAGACAACCGTCTTCGAGAAATCCAGAAAATGAGTATGTGTTACTCACTGATGGAAGAGAACCAGAAAGCTTTGAAAAATCAAT
Organism: Triadica sebifera; assembly: GCA_023653625.1. Classification (NCBI taxonomy): domain Eukaryota; kingdom Viridiplantae; phylum Streptophyta; class Magnoliopsida; order Malpighiales; family Euphorbiaceae; genus Triadica; species Triadica sebifera. The sequence continues at coordinate 698,087 of CM042912.1, forward strand.
GACTGATGAGCACAGACATAAATGGATTGAAGCTATGCAAGATGAAATGAAATCCTTGCATGAGAATAATACTTTTGAACTGGTGAAGCTGCCAAAAGGCAAGAGAGTTTTGAAAAATAAATGGGTGTTTAGAATCAAATATAAAGATAACAGTTCCCATCCGAGATTCAAAACCAGATTGGTCGTCAAAAGGATTCAATCGAAGAAAAAGAATTGACTTTGATGAAATTTTCTCACCAGTTGTGAAAATGACATCCATCCGTACAATGCTAGGGTTAGTAGTAAGTCTTAACATGAAGGTTGAGCAAATGGATATCAAAACTGCCTTCCTACATGGTGATTTGGAAGAGGAGATATACATGGAGCAACCAGAGGGTTTCAAACATAAGGGAAAAGAGGAATATGTTTGCAAATTGAAGAAAAACCTTTATCGCTTGAAGCAGGCACCGAGACAATGATACAAAAAGTTTGAGTCTGTTATGGGGGAGCAAGAATACCATAAAACTACTTCAGACCATTGTGTTTTTGTACAGAAATTCTCTGATGAAGATTTCATCATTATTCTGCTCTATGTGGATAACATGCTGATTGTTGGCCGAAATGTTTCCAAAATTAACAACTTAAAAAAGCAGTTGAGTAAGTCTTTTGCTATGAAAGACTTGGGGCCAACAAAGCAAATTCTTGACATGAAGATTATCAGAGATAGAGATGCTAAGAAATTATAGATGTAACAGGAGAAGTACATTTAAAAAATACTTCAGAGATTTCAAATGGACCAAGATAAAATGGTTAGCTATCCTATTGCTAATCACTTTAAGCCGAATTCCAGACAGAGCTCTTTTACAGACGAAGAGAATGATGAGATGAACAAGATTTCATATGCTTTAACAGTTGGAAGTTTGATGTATGCCATGATGTGCACATGACCTGATATCGCTCATGCAGTTAGAGTAGTGAGCAGATTCCTTTCAAATCCTGGAAATGAACATTGGACTGCAGTAAATTGGATTTTCAAGTATCTTCGAGGTACTTTAAAAATATGTTTATGTTTTGGAGATACCAAACTTGTGTTGGTTGGATATACAGATGCAAATATAGTTGACGATGTTGACTCCAGAAAGTCAACGTCAGGTTACCTTATCACTTTTGCAGGAGGAGCTGTGTCATGACAATCGAAGTTACAGAAGTGCATTGCACTAGTTACAACTAGGGGTGTAAACGAATCAAGCTACTCGCGAGATACTCGAGATCGACTTGAAAAATATTCGAATTCGACTCGGAGCTACTCGAGTCGAGCTCGAGCTCGAGTAGCTCGAGTAGTTAGTCGAGTCAAGTTCGAGTATCATAATACTCAACTCGTAAGACTCGCGAGCTTAATTGAGCTCAATTAAATTACATTTATACCTTTATATTCGAGCTTAATCGAGTATATTATTTATTAATTTTTTATTGATTCGAGATTTATCGAGTCGAGTTCAAGTAGTTTGAATTTTTGTTGAGTCGAGTTTCGAACATTTAAAAAAAAGCTCGATCGAGCTCGAGCTTCTAGTATTTTAATCGAGTCGAGCTCGAGCCTGATACTGTACCGACTCCAATCGACTCGATTACACCCCTATTTACAACTTAAGCAGAGTTTATTGCAGCAACAGAAGCATGTAAAAAGTTGTTATGGATGAAGAAGTTCTTGAAAGAACTTGGATTGCAGTAAGACAAATATCAATTATTTTGTGATAGTCAGAGTGCTATCCATCTTAGAAAGAATGTCTTCTTTCATTCAAGATCAAAGCATATTGATGTGAGATATCACTGGATCAGAGATGTGATTGAGAAGAAACTACTATAGCTTGAAAAGATCCATACAAAAAAAAATGGATCAGACATGTTAATGAAAATTCTATCAAGATTATATTTTGAATACTGTCGATTAGCTGCTGGAATGGTGGAGCCCCCACATTGTCGGGAGGAGGAGATTTGTTGGTAGACAACTAAATTCATTGAAAATTTTGGTGTGGGTCCCACCACATATAAAATAAAATAAAAAAGTCAAAAGTTGTGGTAATTCAATTTCAAATTGAATTCATCCGACCAATTTTTTTGACTTTTTTGATATGTGTTCACATTGAATATTTTTTCTATAAATAAACAGATATCCTTTCATTTGAATAACAACAATCTCAATTTATTTGAGAGAATCTGAAAAAAGTTAGACTTTTGGAATATTTCTAAAAATTAGGGAGTGAAAAATAGTGAGAAAAATATTTTGTCGTGTTTTTGAAAAACACTTATGTGCCACTATTATTGGGTTTATCTCAAAGTTGTTGTATTACCTCTAACATGTGTCTAATGAAAACTCTCTTCTTGTACCCATTAATTTTTATTAGTGGAAGAAAAATATTCGGAGTGTTTTCCGTTGACGTAGCTCAAATTAAAGGGTGAACCACGTTAAATTGTCGGTGTTATTTTTGTTGATTATTTTATTTCACATTTATTTGTATTATTTTATCTGCTGTGCCCAACGTTCATCTGGTTAGAATTAATATACAAATTTTTTTTTTAATTTTAGTTTGGTTTGATACATGAAAAACCGAAAAAAAAAACTTTCAGATCAAGGTTATTGCATTAATTTGAATTCACAAATTGTTGACCATTGTTCGGTTTTGATTTTAATTTGAAAGCAATTTGTGGTTAGGATTGATATAGGAATGCATAGATATACAAATGGATGATAATTGGATACATATATAATTATGCGTTTTAAATACCGTAAACTTCCAACACAAAAATAAGATAATTACTGTTTAGGGTGACATATTTTTATATTACAATTATATATATTATATAATGTTTTAATAGTTAAGGTGGTTTCATTAAGTATTATTTTTTCAACGATTAAATTAAAAATTTAATGATTCTAATTAATTTTATAATAATTATGATCATTTAATATTATAATATTTAATGTTATTTAACATTAAGAATTATGATAGTAAACTGTAATATATATATACTTAAATTTCTACTCGTGTAACTTATCAAATAAAAAATTCCTCTAATTATTATAATTGTTATCTTTTGTTTTTTTGTATTGTTTACCATTATCTGTGGTTCTTTGGCTCTGATAATTGAATTTAGTGTAACAATTTTATTTATAACATAATGTAAAATATGATCGTAATTGCTATTAGTTTTGCTTTGCTCAACGTATTAGAGTTTGGGAATCAATTTCCGATAAAAAAAAAACAATGTTTTTATTCTCTACATATTGCTTAAGCTTGCCTCATAAAATTTTTGTTTCATGAATATCGTCTCTTATGTTGATTGAAGGTTCAATGTGAAAAAAAAAAGATGGATTTAATTGTATTGCATGGTAAATGAAGGATTCAATAGAACAGAAAAGTAAAATTGAGGGGCATAGAAATGTTCCTTAGCTAAAAAAATTTCACACTATCTGCAAGGTTAATTATTAGAAAACTGTTAAAAATTCACAAAATAATAATTTTTGAAAAAAAATACATTTTGTAATGTGAACAAATACACCAAATAGAGTGGCAGATTTGATTACACTAAATCCTCATCTAGGTAGGTAGGTAGATTTTTCTTTAACATATGAGTTTTTTCTTTAACATTACTATTAATTTAAATAATTTGGTAAATTAATTGGATTATTTTTTATTAATATTAAACTCACGACTTCCCACTTTTGTTATAATTATTTTATGACATATATATGTCAATTGAATTTGTCTCAATTGATAATTAATTGAATTATTATTTAATATGTATACGTGACAATAAAAATTGTTGATTTTTTGTAAAGAAATTATTATTTCTGCATGTGAAGTAATAGGTAAAATATTTTCACAATTAAAGAAATTTTGAAGTGTAAATTGATCTTATGTCAAACTTTATTTGAATAGTAAAACTATCTTATATTAAATTTAATTTGAAATATGAATAATATTTTTTCCACATATGCGATGAAATTTTAATAAATCTGATGTGAAATCTCAAATTAAATAAATTGATATTTGCACAAAATTTGCCTATCCATTGCGCTGTGCAAATATCAATTCTCAATCTAGAAATTAGAGAATTGTGATTTGCACATAATTCACCCACATAAGGAGCAAATTTAGCGACAAAGATCACCTAATGTAAATTCTTTTCAAAATTCTGTCAATTTTTTTTTTTAATTTTAACATTTTTACAATAATTAATCCATATGTGCATTGCAGGAGTTGATGCAATTAAGTCAGAGAGAGAGAGAGAGAGAGTGAGAGTTGGTCTCGATCCATTCAAATTCTGTCTGAGTTCTTTCAAAATCCTCATGCAAAACAACAGAAAAAAAAAGAAAAAAAAAATTCTCAAAATTTTTGAATCTTCATCTATGAAGAACTCTTTGGATCTGTCTTTGGTGGAAATTGGGAACTCTTTGGATCTGTCTTTGGTGGAAATTGATAGTGAACCAGTGCCGTTACAAATTTATCATCCTCGAGATTTTCCGCTCAGCAGAATCCCAGGATGCACTCTTGCTTCTGAATTGCACAATGTGGCTTCAGTTAAGCCAAAATCCAAAGAATCCCAGCTCAATTGCCTTCGAAGATCTCCCAGATTTTCTTTTAAGTCGTCTCACGAACCAACTCCTCTTCAAAAAATTTCTCAAAGGAAGAAACCAAGCTGTCCAAGCCTTTCGTTGGTTAAGGTGCGTGGCCGAATTTTTTCTTTCAATCTCCTTCGTTAGGGAGGGAGACATGGTCCTACATTTTCCCCTCCCCCTCTTTTTATTTATTTTTATTTTTTTAATACATTTATTTTCTTTTAATCTTATTTTGGGAATTATATTCGAGGCACATTATGAAATGGGTTAATATAATGTTTTGTTGTTCTTAGAAAACAGTTAAAAATGGTTTTTTTTTTTATATAATTTGTTTATGAAGTTCTAGAATTTGATCGTTGCAGTCTTTATTTATAAAATTTGTTTATCATCAATTTCTAAGTATGAATTCTTGAATCCCTGCAGAGGCAAAGTCAATGCATGGCACTCAAGTAAGTACTTTTGCAAATTGTATACCTATCTCAAATTTTTTCTTTCTTTAGGTTTTTGTTTCCGAACTTGAATCCTCTGTCTTGTAGAGAAGGAGAAGAATGTTTGAAGGCCAAGGTTTTGCGTAGATCTTCTAGATTGTCAGCTGTTGGTAGAATTGACTCCAGCTGCTACAAAGCCGCACTGGAAATTCATTCATTACAAAATTGTAATTCAAACCTAAGTACAACCGAAGAATTGGAAGCCAATCCATTAATTTCATTGCATGCTGATAATGGTACAAAATCCATACTAGTGGCTTATGGTGGGATGAATTTAAGAAGGTCTCCAAGGTTCATGATGCCAACCCAAGAAGGCATCAATAATGAATCTATAAGAAAGTGTGGCAGAGTATCCGGTGCAAAGAGAAATTCCCAGCAGTCCAGTGTGCCTCACAACATCAAAATAAACTCTGGCTGCAATGGATTGCCTGATTCATTGGATGAACAACCCTTTAAGAGAGTTAAGACCTTTGCAGAGAATTCTGATTTGGGAATGTTGGATGGAGAGTTGTTAATGCAGTCTCCTAGAACAACCAACTCTAGTTCTGGGGTTGAAAATGGAAAAATAAAATGTAGCTTGACCGAGTTGTCTCAGTCATGTGAAATGCATTTTCAAAAGGAGAAATCAGGTAAATATTACCCTTCAGAGAAGATTAAGCCCTTTTCTTCAAAAAAGAAACAGAAGAAACACAAAATTGTTTGTTGCCTAGTAGGCGATCCTGTCCCCAGTGATGAAGCACAAGAGAGATGGCATTGGCGGTATGAAATGAAGGTGATTAACCATTCTGCTCTGAAATTTTTTTCTTGTAATTTATACTCTTTTAGATATATATTCTAAGTATGCATGTCTCAATTCTAGGATTATCATTATGTTTTTATTTTATCAGATTATTGTCCACATGAGTGTTGGGCATGGGAAAAGAGAAGTGTTTCTCAAGTATCTAAGAGGTTAAATATGAAACAGAAATTATCATTATGTTACAAATTATATGCATAAGCTTTAGAATGACTGATGTCCAGCTAAGTAATTCATAACTGACCAGATAAGGCATGTATAATGGTTGTCCTGAGTAAAACTGGTCTAGGAGATTTAGCATCAATAGATTTTAATCTGAAATTACTTCAACCTAATAAGTTTAGGAACAAAGTTCTAAAGAATGCTCATTATCAAAAGCATGGTCGTTAAAGTTCTCCAAATATTCCTTTAGTTTGGCTGATTTAGTAGACTGAATCTTTGCTATCTAGAATGATAATGCCCATGATGAGTCCTTGTTGATTGAATAACTTTTCGTGCCCTTTCACTACTAAATGTGGGTGAAGAGAGATAAGAATGAAAGGATAATTAGAGGGAAAAGAATTTTGAAAAGTATTTTTCAGCTGCTTTTTTCGCAAGTTTATATAAAATTAAAACAGACAACAGATGTACTCTTGTTAAATCATATGAAAATGCTGGTGCAACCTATATATTACTATGTGTTTTTATAGCCACATGATTTGCATGGGTCTTCAATTTGTTTGTTTCATTCTCTTCCAACACTCAGTGTCTTGGCATGATTCAAGAGTTATAATTTCTTATCAAAAATTCATTTTGCAGCTTAAATTATGGAAATTCTATTTCTTTTTGCTTTTTTTCATGAATACTAAAAAAGTATGTCTTTGCAGACTCAAAGGTCCAATCACCTGAGGCCTATACTAGAGTAAGCAATAATTTGTGAGCTGTCTCTCTTGCTGGTTTTTATTGTCTCTTCTTTCCAATTTTAAGTATGTTTCATGCTAGTAGGCATTCTTTGCTCATGAATCTTGTCAATGCTTATTGTTTTAGTGATGATGGTGAAGATAAAATTGTTTGGAATGTGGAATGCCATTATACTCAAGCTGAAATTGATGGGTGCATCTTTAGTCTTGGAGATTGTGCATATATAAAGGTAACTGCACTTAATTTGATGGGAATCTAGAAAAGAAAAGCATTTTCTTCTTCTTGCCTACTTTTTTATGCAACGTAATTATTTCATCTATTAATTTTTTAAGTTATAATATCCTTTCTTTTGTAGATGGGTTGAGTTCTTATGTTCTTGGCTCTAGCACCATTAACCCAACTGCATTGATTTCTTTATCCTCTATATTTAGTCTACCTAAGTTCTCTTTAAATTTATTTTTTGAGTAAACTTATTCATGTTTAAATTTTTGTCTCATTTTCCTTGATTTTGTCTATTTTATGATCTTATGCCAAAGTGGATTATTAGTAGAGGTTATGAGTGTGGAGGTCTCCACATCCTTGACACATAAGTGTCGAGATCCTTTGCTAGTTCATATATCTTAACTCCTTTTAAGGCACATTGTAGATAGAGGCATCATTCTGTCTTCTTTGAAGAATTATGTCCTTAATTTCACAATATATCATCATTAGATTGTAGGTCATGTCAGTTTATCAAATATAATTTCTTCCATATGTTTTTAGAGTCAATAAACGTGCTACTTTTGAGTTAGCTATTATGATGTTTGGGGTCCTTGGCCTATTGTGTCTAAGTTTGGATTTAAATATTTTGTTACTTTTGTGGATAATTATTCTTGTGCTGGTTATATTTGATGAAAATCATTTTGAGTTATTTTTTTTAATTTTTGTTCCTTTTGTGTTGAGATAAAAACATAATTTGATGTTTTTGTGCACACATTGTAAATAATAATGCTAAAAAATATTATTTTAGATATCTTAAATCTTGTATGGTTCAGAATGACATTTTTCACCAATCCTTTTGTGCTGACCATTTGAAAATGGGGTGGTCAAAAAGAAAAATGGACATCTTCTTGAGGTAACCCAAGCATTTTTGTTTCAAATGAAAGTTCTAAATAGTTTTGAGTTGATGATGTCTCCACAACCTATTTTCTGAATAATTGTATGCCATCGTATATTTTTAATGGTGAGATTTCTTGTAGTATCCTCTTTCCTTTTAAATCACTATTTCCTATAGTACCCAGGGTATTAGGTACTAGTTTTTTTTTTCACGATTGGCTCTCATTATAGCACCACAACTTTGATACCATGTCAGAGAAAATATTGACTGGGAAAAGAAAGAAAGTTGTCTAGCCTTTATGTTCTTTTTTTTCCTTTTCCTTTTTATTTTATTTGTAAATTACATCCTATGCTATATATACAAGATTTCTAAAATAGGAAGATAACTAATAAAGGAATAAACCGTAATTATGTGAGAGACAACAAATAATAAGTAAAGCAATCCATAAAATATGCCAATCCCTAAGTCATGCTAACTTATGTTTCACCAATTAATATTTTCAATGCTACAAATATGAAATACTTGATTAACTATGTATATAGGCTGATTGTATTATAAAAAAGTATTGTATGATAAATGTATAAAAAAAGTGAAATTCTTATATATATATATGCTTATGTATAATCTACCATGATTATATAAGTCCAAATATGTAAAATCAGTTTTCTTTCACAATAATCTTGAAATTTAATGTCATTTATAGTTGGAAATTGTTACATAATAGGAATTTGAAGCATAATTGTTCTGTAATCATAGGAATTCTCTTTCTTATTTTATAGTCCTTAGGTAGGCATGACAATTGGACTCGAACCCGTGGGGCTCCGATCCAAACCCATGTTGAACAAGACGGTTTTTTTTATAAATTTTTTTGCCCTATTCTGAACCTGAAGTGTTCTGTGGCGGGGACGGTATGTATATGCCTTGCCCTGATATATATATATATATATATATATATTTTACTTATATATATTTTTAGCATAATTAATTTCTGAAAAATAATAAAATAAAAATATAATACTTATTTAAAAATAAAAAACAACTTTTTTTGAAAAAAATTATGTAATTAACTCATTAATTAAAATAATAAAAAAATATATTTTTAATATTAAAATAATAAATTTTTTTAATAAAATTAGGGATCGGGTGTGTGGACAGGGACCAAAAATTTTTTCTTGTCAAGGAATGGGGCGGGGTCGGGGATGAGGTTGCATTTTCAGGGTTAGGAATGGGGATGGAGAAATCTGCCCCATTGCCACTCCTACCCTTAGGAGGTATATAAATAGCTCATATGGTATGAGTAAGATGTGACCTTTTTTGGTTTTTCCGTTAAACTTCATCTTTACATGGTATCAGAGATTCAGAACCTGCCCTATAGAGCTACTCTTTAGTTCTTTGTGGGTCATCCTTGTAGGGTGACCATTGGATCTCATTATTAGACTAGTTTCTAATTGAAACGAAGTCTGAATTTTTCTTAATATATGGAGATTTCTTGTCTTGTAGAGCAAAATTCCTTAGATCACCCTTGTTGAGTGACTTTCCATTCTCACTGCCCACCCAAGAAAGGAGGTAGTCATCAGTTTGGCCTTCCCTAAAAGTCTGATCATTGGTGATACGACACATGGAGATCATGCTCCCTCTTTTTTTATGCTCTAAATTGGGTTTAGGTTGATTATATTTGTAACAAGTTGGGCATATTAAATGTTAGCTGGAGCAGGAATGTTGCCAAACAAGGATGTGTATATATACAAAATAAAAATGTGAATATTTTGGTATTCTTTAGCAAAATTATAGGGATTAGCCTAATCATTGTGTAATTATAGCAATTACTTCTGTTTCCTATTTTATAGCCCTTAGAATGTATATAAATGGCTTCGTGTTATGAATAAGATATAAACTCTTTCCTAAAAGCTTCATTTTACAGGCATAAAAGTTTGAAATCCTATTGGTTTATAAATTGTAAAAGTTGGCAGTTGAATATGATATCTTGCTTTTATCATACCCTTATTAAAGGCTCATATTTCAATAGTGCAGTATCCAATTATTGATCACTAAAGAGTAAAAGCTTAACCAAATGAGCATTAAGAAATATTCTTATTGAGTTATGACACCACAAAAATTTTAGGATTTCTCATTTATTATATGAAGTAATACAATGCCTTTAATAGCATTTGCAATGGTAAATTTAGGAGAAAACTATACAACATATATCACTGTTGTAAGATACTAATTTGATTTGTGTAATTAAAGATAAGTGAAGATAGGTGAGGGTGTGTAATTAATGTTAGGTAGGTGAAGGTGTGTAATTAATAGTAAGTAGGTGATGGTAGATATGATTAAGGCTATATATATACGAGACATCTTTTTATCAATGAAAATAATCAAACTCTCTCAATTCTTTGATCTTTACATGGCATCAGAGTTGGTTCTAACAATTTCCAGCATTTTTTTTTCGGTTCTATCCTAGAAGAGCAGATAGGTTAATTTTTGGGTCACCTCTGTTGAGTGATATTTGAGTCTCATCACCTTTACCATCTGAAGCATTTGGGTCACCTTTGTTGAGTGACATTTGAGTTTCATTGCCTCTACCATTTGAAGCATCACCTTCCAATCAGTCATCTTGCAAAATCCGACTTCCTAGGTCTCGACGAGTGTGTCTCACACACTGCTTGAAATTCTATTCCTTTTTCATGTGCCGATGTGTGTGGTGTCCGTTTCTCCTCCAATCAAGTCACTTTAGGTCTCCTATTCTCCTTTGATATCCTATTTGCTAGCTGTATTGATCATGAAAGCTTTCTTTTCCATTTTCTTACAATTTACCTCTAGTTACATATACTGTGTTTGAGCTATTTGGTGTTGTCATAATGGTTGATGATAAGAAAATTTTGGTTGCAACTGGTGTTGTCCCTATATGATCCAAAATTACTAATCATAAGTTATCTGGGTCCAATTTTCTTGGCCGATCTAAGACTGTGAAACTATATTTGTTGAGTATATTTCAAGATGATCATCTTTCTAGTAATCCTTCGCAAGGTGATACTAGTCTAGAGTGGATTAGAACTGATGCACATTTATTTTTGCAATTAGAATCTCTATTGATGCTAAGTTGATCAGTTTAGTGAGTCATTGTGGGGCTGTAAAAGAATTAATAGAATACTTGGAATTCTTATATTCTGGCAAAGAAAATCTCTCCCTTATTTATGATATTTGCAAGGGATTTTATTGTGCTGAGTAGCAAGGTCAATCATTCCAGACTTATTTTATGAATTTAAAATGAATCTATGAAGAATTAAATGCTTTATTGCCTTTTAGTCCTGATATGAAAGTTCAGCAAACTCAGTGTGAGCAGATGGCGATTATGAGTTTTTGGCTAGTCTTGATTCTCAGTTTGAAGGTGCAAAATTTCAGGTTCTTACTAGTGCTAAAATATCTTCATTACACAAAGTATTTACAATAATGCTTCATATTGATAAAAATATGATGACTAATCCAATACAACAACCTAGTGCCTTCATTAGTTGTATTCATGGAACTGAGTCTAGTTGCTCAAACTTTTGGATAAATAAAAGATGATGTAATAGTGGTCGTGATGCTGGGAATCAGGAATCAAAGGGAGTTATTTGCTATTATTGTCATGAACCTAGATATACTAAACGAGCTTGTTGGAAGCTCCAGAAGAAAAATCAGAAGTCGCAATATGCAAACGTAGCTACAAATCCAGCTCCCGAATCTAGATTTGACTAGACAATTACTATTTCTGCTAATGAATATGCCAAATTAATTCAGTCTCTGGAAGCACTTAGACATCCATCTCAGTCTATCTTTGCTATTGCTGAATTAGGTAAACCAAACACGTGTCTCCTCTCTTCTTTAACCTAATGAGTTATTGTTTCAGATGCTACAAATCATATGATAGATAATCCTAGTATTTTCTCTACTTTTCAACTACATACATCTACTATTACAGTAGTTGATGATTCTACTTCTTCTGTTCTTGGGTCTCACAACTTGTAATCCCATTTGCACTATTTCTTTATCATTTCTCTTAAGTATACCAAAATTCTCTTTTAGTCTAGTGTCCGTTAGCAAGATAACTAAGTCTCTTAATTGTTCTGTCTCATTTTTTTTTCAAATTTTTGTCTTTTTCAAGATCTTATGACGAAATAGATTATTGGTAAAGGATGAGAATCAGGAAGTCTCTATATTTTGGATGTTTAGATACCTCGGTTTGTTGTCTGCTCTAGTGTCGTGTCTCTTCTTAAAGCACATGTCGATTGAGTCATCCCTCTTTGCTTTTGTTGAAGAAATTGTGTTCACAGTTTGAGCATGTATCATCTTTAACTTGTAAAGCGTGTCAGTTTGCTAAACACTATCATGTGTCGTTTGTTCCTCATGTTAATAAAAGGGCTAGTGCCAAATTTGAGCTAGCTCATTATGATATTTAGGGTCTATTTCCTATTACGTTTATAATTGGATTTCGATATTTTGTTACTTTTGTTGATGACTTTTCTTGTATGACTTGACTTTATTTAATGAAAAAACTTTATGAGTTATTTTCACATTTTCTTGCCTTTTGTACTAAGCTTAAAACACAATTTAATGTTTCTGTCAAAATATTGCGAAGTAACAATGCCAAAAAATATTTTTATCATCATTTTCAAATTTTTATGAGCAGTAATGGTATACTTCATCAATCATCTTGTGTTGATACTCATTCAGAAAATGGAGTTGTGGAGAGAAAAATATACACCTTTTTGAAACTGTCGGAGCTCTTTTATTTCAAACCAATGTACCAAAACAGTTTTGGGCTGATGCTATGTCAAACGCATGCTTTTTGATTAATTGTATGCCCTTTTCAGTTCTTCATAATTAGACTCCTTATGGTACACTCTTTCTTTCCAAAATTGTGTTCCCTATTGAACCTCACATATTTAACAGTACTTGTTTTCTTCAGAATGTTCGTCCTCATATTACTAAATTAGATCCAAAATCACTTAAATGTATTTTTTTTGAGGTACTCTCGCCTACAAAATGGGTATCAATCTTACTACTCTACTCTTAACAGGTATTTAGTATCCATGGATGTTGCATTTCATGAGCATGTACCTTTCTTTTCTATTCCATCTTGTCTTGTTAGGTCATCCAGAAGATGATTTATTATTCTATCATGTCACCTGTCAGATGTCTGATCCTAGCCCTAATCCAATAGTCAAACCACTTGTTACTCAAATCTACTCTAGACGAGTAAAACCTTATGAGTATTCTCCTCCTAAGACGAATCTGGCACCGATATCTTCTTTGTCATCGGATCCTCCATCTAGTGACCTTAATTTGTCTATTGCCCTCCAGAAAGGTAAATGACAATTTACTCATCCAATTTCTTCCTTGTTACTTATGATCACTTGTCTCCCTCCTCATGTTCTTTTGTTGCCTCATTTGATCCTGTAGGAATTACTAAAACTATTAAAAGGCTTTATCCCATCTTGGATGTCGAAATGCGATGATAGAAGAAATGAATGCTTTGAATGCTAATGGTATTTGGGATTTGGTAGCTCTTCCACCTGGCAAAAAGAGCAGTGGGGTGTAGAGGGGTGTTTGCAGTACAATTTCATTCAAATGGTTCAGTTGCACAACTCAAAACTTGCCTTGCCACCAAAGACTATGCACAGACATATGGAGTAGATTATTAGGACACTTTTTCCCTTTTTGCCAAACTGACTTCTGTTCGTCTGTTTATTTCTCTGGTAGTTACTTATGATTGACCTCTCTTTCAGCTAGATATTATAAATGCATTCTTGTATGATGATCTCTAGGAGTATGTGTATAAAAAGCAAACACTTGAGTTTGTTGCTTAGGGGGAGTTAGAAAAGGTCTGATGACTTTGGAAATCTCTGTATGGCCTAAAACAAGGTCCTTGTGCTTAGTTTGTTAAATTTAGTCAAGTAGTGGAGACATTTGGGATGCATAAGAGCAAATTTGATCATACAATCTTTTATAGACAATCTATTTCTGGGATTATACTTCTCGTTGTGTATGTGGATGATATTATCATCAATGGAAGCGATATTCAAGGGATTTTATCTCTAAAGGAATTTCTTTATAGTCAATTTAATACAAAGGATTTAGGGGTGCTAAAGTATTTTTTGAGAATTGAGATCTCAAGAAGCGAGAAAGACAGTTTTATCTTAGAGGATGGATTTACTAACCTTTAACTCATGAAGGATGGAGACCTATTTGAAGAGCCGGAAAGGTATAGAAGGTTGGTTGGTAAACTTAATTATCTCACAATTACTCGACTAGACATAACTTGTGCAGTTAGTTCATGTTTGTTCCAACAATTCATCATTGGGTAGCTTTAGAACAGATTTTGTGCTATTTGAAAGGGGCCTCAGGACAAGGCTTGATATATAAGAACTGTGGTCACACTCAAATTGAGTCTGATGCAGATTGGACAAGATCTAAGATTAACTGAAAATCCATTACTGGTTATTTTGTATTTGTGGGAGACAATCTGATTTCATGGAAGAGCAAGAAGCAACATATGGTATCTTGGTCTAATACTGAATCAGAGTATAGAGCTATGATCCAATCCACGTGTGAGGCAATGTGGGTCTCTCATCTCTTAAGAAAAGTTGGTTTCAAAGTCTCAACGTCAGCAACATTATGGTGTGATAATCAAATTGCAATTCATATTGCTTTTATTCAAATCTTTCATAAACGGACTAAGCATATAGATATTGATTGTCATTTTGTTCGTGAGAAGATGTAACAAAATTTAATTTGCACAAGGTATGTCAAGACTGGAGAACAACTTGGAGATATTTTCACGAAAGCTCTTAATGGAGTTCGGGTATCTTTAATTTATAGCAAATTGGGTATGATCGATATTTATGCTCCAACTTGAGGGGGAGTATTGTAAGATACTAATTTGATTTGTGTAATTAAGGGTAGATGAAGTTATGTGAGAGTGTGTAATTAATAGTAGGTAGGTGAGGGTATATATGATTAAGGCAGTATATATATGGGACATCTTTCTATCAATGAAAATAATTAAATTCTCTTAATTCTTTGATCTTTACAATCACAATGATATGCAGCCTTAACTTAAATTCTCTTAATTCTTTGATCTTTACAATTCTTTGTTACTTGTTCATTTGTGGTTAATAGGTAATTTAATTCTTCCCCCTTTCCATCCATTTAATGTTTCTCAATAATAATTTTTCTCATTGAATAAAAAAAATTTAAGTTTTTTCATCTAGTTGCTATTGTAAATTAAACAAATTCATTTAGTTGAGCACTCCAACTTATTTGAAGCATTTAATAGGAAATATTTTCCTTGATCTTCCTTACCCCCAACTATATTTTGGGGCATGAAGATGACAAAAGTTATTGAGAAACAATGAAACATCAATAAGCTTGGCATGGAATTGATTAATAATATAAACAATTGCTGCAGGGTGAAGGAGGCAAAAAACATGTTGGCAAGATCGTAGAGTTTTTCAAAACAACAGATGGAGAGGATTATTTTAGGGTTCAATGGTTTTACAGAGTAGAAGATACTGTAAGCAACTAAATTTTTTGGTCAATATGCTAGGTCAATTTATGATGCTTAACATGGTATTTGGCGCTTTTTTCTATTTACTCCCACAGGTTATAAAAGAAGAGGGTGCTTTTCATGACAAGAAGCGTTTATTTTATTCCACAGTGATGAATGATAATCCAATAGACTGCATTTTATCAAAAGTTATTGTTGTACATATGTCACCAACGGTATGGTTCATCATTGGTTCTCTCTTATTTGGATTAAATTTTCGCTTAGGTGGCTACTTCATGTTGCTAGATTTTTTTATAATGCCTTCAAGGACGCCAATTCCTTTTTTTAATTCATTGATGCTGCATCTTACATTATTAAGTTGATATATTATTGTTTCAGATAGGTTCAAAAACTCACCCAGTTTCTCCATCAGACTTCTATTTTGACATGGAATATAGTGTGGACTATTCCTCATTTAGGACGATGCCAATTGGTGAGTATTTTAATTTATTCACGATTCCATTTATTCTAATTTTTAATTTGAACTCCATAATTTTCTGTATTGAATTATCAACAAAGAGAAGAGAAAGATTACAACTTACAAGCATTTATGTATATATATGTACAAACAAAGGATATGCCATAATAGGCAAGTCCCTAACTAGTACAATTTAATTCCTAAAACATAAGGATTCCTAAATCATAGAGATCGTAGCTGTCTATATTAAAGGGATAAACATAGAATAAGAAAGATATACACAAAATCGAAAAATTACAACAGTTGATGCAACAACTGTCTAATTTTCCACACTCCCTTTAATCTGGTTAATAGATATCATTCATTCCAATTTTGCTATTTAATTTTGAACATAGCACCCAACAATCCTTTAGAGAGAATGAAGGGAATGCAAATTAATCCACTATCCAGCTTTCCTTTACTGGAAATATCTATCAACTTCAATATGCTTAGTATGATCATATTGCATTGGATTACGTGCAATATTGGTAGCAGAACTTATTGTCATAATAGAGTTCCATAGGACCTTTCCAATGAATCGTCAAATATTCTAAAATTATCTTCAACCATCACAATTCAGAAATTCCAATTTCCAAGTGCAATGGCTTGGAACTTGGCTTTTGCAATAGATCTTGCCACCACATTTTGTTTTTTGCTCCGTCATGTCACTAAATTACAACTAAGAATTTACAACGAACTGATATAGATCTTTTATCCACAATTGACCCCTACATAATCAGCATTTGTACGAGCTTTAAGAGTCAGATATGTGTAAGCCAGCAAGGATGTGTAACATTTCTTTCTCGATGCCTTTCCTGTCTTGGAATTGATTAAGGCATCTAAATTCTAAATTAGGTGGGAAATAAGGTTTTGGGTTATCAGATTCAAGTATTGATCTCAGGAGAAGAAGTTTCACTAACACGTCCTGTGGATTCTAATTTTCTAGTAGACTTTTAACAACTACTTGATGCAAGTTTCTCTTGGTCTGCAAAAGGTAAAAATAACCGACGTTCTTTTTTTATTATGACTACATTCAATCCTGTTACCCTAACAATATCCCACAATGGTTGTATTTCGTACTGTATTTGTTTCTCCAATCAAGCTTGTTTATCTTAAATTTGTAGCTACTTAATATTGATTTCAACTGCTGATTGGAAATTTATTGACACTACATTTATAATTGAATTATGAAAATTTCTTCTTAAAAGTGCGACTTTTAAAGAAATGATGCAGGAATTAATATTCGTTGCTTCTGCTTTTACTAGGATCCAAGAAATTTGTTTTTACTCCTCATGTTTTCAGAACTTCAGGACATTCTGCTGCTCTTGCATTTTTGGGGAAAGCCCTGCCATTCATAGGTGTACATTTAGTTCTACAAAGCACACAGAACTAACAGTTATTTGTGAGAATAGCGTGTATGATGCTTGTTACTTACATGACTTACCATCTCTTCAGATGATTCTTTCAAGAAGCAAAATTCATCATTATCCAATGTGGTTGAGCCTGTTTCCTTGAAAGTCTGCAATACTTTATGGGGAAATATGCCCAGTGGTGAAAGTTACAAAGCAGAGTTGGCCTTGTTAGATCTTTTTTCTGGTTGTGGTGGAATGTCAACAGGGTTATGCCTGGGCGCAAAAGTTTCTTCTGTTGATCTTGTGACGGTAATTTCTTTTCCAAATATAAAAGTTCCATTCTTAAGCTATGCCCAATTTGTTTATATAGTTTTATGTTTCTTGATTTCTGCATTTTATTTTAGAGATGGGCCCTTGATAGTGACAAGTCTGCCTGTGAAAGCTTGAAACTAAATCATCCAGAAACTCATGTGAGTGCCCGAAACAAAAGTCAGCATATCCTTTTATTTGATTAGCAGCTTTTACAAATAATTATATAACCATACAATACGTTATTATGCTTGTTTTATAGGTTAGAAATGAAGCTGCTGAAGATTTTCTTAAACTATTGAAGGAATGGGAAAAGTTGTGCAAAAAGTATGTGGGCAATGATGTAGAACAAATACGTCAGTCAAGATCAATGACCTCAATACTTGCTAAAAAAAATAAAGATTCTCCAGGTGATGATGATAGCGAATATGAAGTTTCAAGACTTGTAGATGTCTGTTATGGTGATCCTGATGAGACAGGACATCATGGACTGAAATTTAAGGTACCTGATGAGGAATTCCATGCTTTGCAATGGTAACAGTATGTGTTAAAAAAATTTCATGATCTGTGAACTATAAGGTTCTAATACTGAAACTAGGGATGACTCTGAATCAGTCAACAGAATTCCAATTTTCTGACTGGTGGTAATTTGTTGTGAGGTCAAGGCCTTGATTGTGCACCTAAGAGTCTAAATTATCATCTTATTTAGCAGACATGTTCTGTAAAGTGATAAACAAACTACAGGACTGCTGTTATTGGACAATAACTGGCTGGTCATAGTACAAGATGGAAGCCATAATGGGTAATATTATGCAAGAAGAAAGTTTTGAGCACATAATTGTACAAGCTATATTTGTGTTCAGTATTCATGCATCATTGGTAAAGCATCCTCTCTCATTAACAACATATTTGCAGTTAATGCCATGCATCAGTTAAATTAACTGCTTGTTGCATTATGAGGGAAATGTACTTAAAAATGTGTATATGGGACCCTGTATATCAAATGAACTGCTCCAAGCCTCCTTGTAATAGTATTGTGCATTCACAAAAATTTGTTGAAAATTGATGGGCCCAATCTACTGCAAATGAGAAGAGTGTAGATTCTGTGGGCTTGAAAATTGTTGGAGAGGCCTTTTATCCAAAATGCTATAAGACATTTTGGTTTGACCCCCTTTAGTCTTATAAGTTGCCCAATTTTATTTCTTTTTCCCGATTTGGGATTTCCATATGCTCCAACACTCCCCCTTAAGTCCAACTGGATTGATTCAATTGTGACTTGCTATTATTTTTATGTCCTGGGCTTGTATTCATCGAGTATAAGAGGCCTCAAGTCTCCATATTTTCTTTACTTGGACTTGCACTCTTAGAATATCATAGGGCACAAGTCCATATTTGAGTCTGAGAGGCCTTAGGTCTCTATTTTGCTTTGTCTGAGCTTGTACTCTTAAATTAATTGGATCTTCATGGGCTATAAGACAATTGACTCTGATACCATGTTAAAATTGACGGGTTCAGTCCATTGCAAATGAGAAGAGTGTGGATTTTGTGGACTTGAAAATTGTTGGGGAGACTTTTTATCCAAAATGCCTTTGTCTGACCCCCTTTAGTCTTATAAATTGCCCAATTTTATTTCTTTTTCCCGATGTGGGATTGCCATATGCTTCAACAAAATGTTATTTGTGTCTGCAGTAATATCATCTACACTTCCCTAATTACTCTCTATGATGATTTGCAACTTGTGATTGGATAAATCTGATTGTCTTTAACACTTATGATAATTTTGAGCTCCATATCTGTCAATAGGTTTTGGCATGAGCCTTTTGCCAATTGTGACCATTTATAAAGGCCTGTTTTATTGGTTAATAATTTTTAGAAAATTTTACTTCGTCAAATTAAATGTGGTATGCTAGCTTTCAAGTTATTATGAATTATTCTTATTCATTAACTTATAATAGATTTTTTAAGCTTGGTAAGGATGATATTTTCACTCTTTGCTATTTGGTTAGGTTCGCTGGAAGGGTTATAGTTTGAGTGAAGATACATGGGAACCAATTGATGGCTTAAGGTTTGCTCTCTGCAATTGTAATAAAACTTCTGCTTCAGTTGTTGCTCTATATTACTCACTCATGCGAAATTTTTTAGCAATTGCCAAGAATGTATACGGGAATTTGTAAAACTTGGCTTCAAGTCCAAGATCTTGCCACTTCCTGTAAGTTCTGTTTTAATGGTTTTACAAAGCTGTTGCTTACTAATATATTTTTAGTTCTTATTGTAAATCTTTTGCTACCTATTCAATCCATTCCAGGGTGATGTTGATGTGATTTGTGGAGGACCTCCATGCCAAGGAATAAGTGGCTATAATCGCTACAGAAATGTGGATTCTCCACTTGCTGATGAAAGAAATCGTCAAATTGTAGTCTTTATGGACATAGTGCAGTTCTTGAAACCTAAATTTGTGTTAATGGAAAATGTGGTTGACATTCTTAGATTTGATAAAGCTTCTTTGGCAAGATATGCTTTAAGTCGTTTGGTACATATGAAATACCAAGCAAGGCTGGGAACCATTGCAGCTGGCTGTTATGGTCTTCCACAGTTTCGGTTGCGTGTTTTTGTATGGGGAGCTCATCCTAGTGAGGCAAGTTTCTAACTTCATGGCTTTTGTCAACACAAGGGAATTTGTATAAGTTGCTTAACCATTTCTATAGCCAAAGACTGAATTTACCTTGGAACACTATTTAATATAAGAAATGAAAGAAAAGGAACTTTGACATTTATGTAGTCTAAGCAATGCTTTATGCTCAAGTCTAAAGAGCTATTTCAGCCTGATGTATTTCTTTAGATGACCTATTGTATGTCATTGGAACCTAATTTGTTGCCCTTTACTATTATACTCTTAAGCATACATCTTCATCTGCTTGTAAATTGTAATAATATTCATTTGCGACAGTAATTTCTACAAATTGTCTTTTTATGAATTAGAAATTTTTACTCTTATTTTTGGCTTTTTTTTCCTTCCTGTAGAAACTACCTCAATTTCCACTTCCTAGTCATGATGTTATTGTCAGATATTGGCCTCCACCTGAGTTTGAGGTATCAGTTTTCTTTTAGCAAGTATGCAAAATAATGGCAACATGCATTTTGTACCTATATGATTAATTTGATGTTTGTGTTTTTCAGCGGAATACTGTGGCCTATGATGAAGAACAACCTCGTGAACAACTAGAAAAAGCCTCAGTTCTTCAAGATGCCATTTCTGATCTTCCACCAGTAGGTTTTCATATTCCAAGCTCTACTTTATTGAATCAGCTGATTTAACACAATTTTTGAATATTGTCTCATCTAGCTTGATGTTATAGGTCTCAAGCCAGGAAAACCATGAGGAAATATCATATGAAAAGCCTCCAGAGACTGAGTTTCAAAGGTTTATAAGGTCAATGGAATATGGTAATTTGGTTACTCTATTATGACAAAATTTGGTAAACTGAATTTAATAGAGATATATAGCAGTTTTGTAGATATGGTTATTAAGATTGATTCCTTGGTTGTCATGAGGAGCCACTTAATTAATCCTCAGCAATGTCATGCTTGCTCTGCAGTTCATGGATAAAATGTGATATTCCAAGTTTCAGATACCTAATATGTATATATCCCAATGTCAGCCTAATTGATGTACCCTCTTTGTTTTGAGAATTATAGGTCTTGATATAATTGTTAAAAGGTTCCTTTTTTCCTCTGTGCTTAAAATCTGAATTAATGTGGCCAAATAAATGCTATGCATTTTCATTTAGCAGTTCTCTGTCCATTTTAAATCCCAAGATCTATATTCTATTTTAGTTTGATCTAAGTAAAAAACTAATTCTTGTTAGATTCAAGTCCTATTTGTGAAATTTGGGGGTACATACACGCGCACACCCATTCCTCAATTTGCTTGCCCTCCCGTTAATACTTGCATCATCCATTGATTTGGTGAAATTTTTTTCTCAAGCTTTATAGTCATAAAATGTTGGGAAAATGTGCAAATAGATCCCTAAGATATGGGCCAAAAAGCACACTGGCTACTAAAGTAAAGCTCGGTCCAATTGGTCCCCTATACTAAAATTTTGGGTCAGTTTTTACACCCCCCACTACTAAAATTTCGGTTTAATTGGTCCTTACCTCTCAATTTTAGGCCCTTTTTCACTCTGAAATTTTAGCATATAGGCCCATTTGGACCAAACTTTTAGTATAGGGGGCCAATTTGCCCAATGTGCTTTTTGACCCATACCTTAGGGGCCTATTTGCACCTTTGACCTTAAAATGTTCACTACAGTTACTTCACTGCTTCTGCATTGTAATCTTAGTTTGCTACTATTTTTCCCAGTGCAAAAAAAATAAAATAAAATAAAAGAAGAGGAAGAAGTTCATCCCAAAGAGACTTATTAAACTTTGTTGGAAAATGGCCTTGTTAATTTCTATATCAACTTTAGCTTCATTGATATCCATAATTTTTCTTTGTGTTAATGTGCTAAATATGTTTATTGTCTTTAAGTGTCTACTTTAATTGAAGTTTTCTGTATTAAATTATTATGTTTAAGAAAAAGATAAATGTTAGAGAGAGAGAAAGTAGGAGTGGCAATGGGGCGGATTTGGGCTTGATTTCATTGTCCTCGTCCTCGACCCTGAAACTTTCACCCAATTCCCTATCCCGCCCCATTCTTCAGTGGGAAAAAACTATTGGTCCCTGTTCTTGCACCATATGAGGATGAGAATCATCGACCTTGACCTGATCCTTGATTTTTATTAATTTTTTTTTTAAATTTTAATTTTAAATTTTTTTAATTTTTATTATTTTACTTAGTTAATTACTTAATTTTTTTATATTTTTAAATAAGTATTATATTATATTTTATTATTTGCAAAAATTATTAATTATGTTAAAAATATAAATAAGTATTATATATATATATATATATATATATATATATATATATATATATATATATATATATATAATATATTAAGGCAGATTCAGGGCGTATACATACTGTCCTTGTCCCGTTCCCGTCACAAGAGATTTCAGGTTCGGGCTAGGGCATAAAAATGATTAAAAAAAACCTTCCTGCTCGGGGCAGGTTCGGATTGGGGGATGGGTCCAATTGCCATCCCTAAGAGAAAGAGAGAAAGTTATGTCATAGAGGTTAAATGCTAACTACTTTTTCTTTGTTACTTTTCTTCTTTCTGCCTGTGTGTGGCTGGGTAGAGATGACTGGTTGTGCACAGGGTAGCACAAGCAAATTGGAGAATTTACTATATGACCACCGTCCTTACTCATTGACTGAAGAAGATTATGCTCGAGTTTGCCTAATTCCTAAAAGAAAGGTTGTATATTAAATACTAACTTCTTAGATTGATACTGAGCATATCTTTTCTTGCTTGTCTTTCTAATCTAAACATTATTAGGGAGCAAATTTCAGGGACCTCCCTGGTGTAGTTGTAGGAAGTGATAATGTTGCTCGGCGGGATCCAACAAAGAAGCAGATTATGTTGCCATCTGGAAAACCACTGGTGAGTGCTTTATTTCATTTTCTCCTAGATGGACATTCTTTTTTCATAGATGGAGATAATTTATCCTTCTGATCTTTAAAATGCGGGGTTTGTTGGTTTATCACTTTGTGATTGCTGCCATGTGGATGTTAACTAGACTGAGAAAGGATGGACACTATTCTTTTACTTATATTCAGCTTTATGAATAAACAATGAATAATTATCACATACATTTGCACATCAATTGCTGGTGTACATGCAAACACTTCCTCAGAACAAAATTAGACAGTTTGCTCTACGTAGTCCATTAATGTTTTGCTCTGTGAAACTGGAATAAACAAAGTGGACCCTAAATCTCTTGCTGCAGTTAACTCCAAACACACTCAGTTGCTTGAAGTTTATGCCAGAGACTATATTCCCTTTCTGTTCACCGACCACTGGCCAGTCTCCAACAATCCCCCTTAAGTTGGCTTGAATGTTTTCCATGGCCAGCTTGCTGATTAAGAAGTCGAATTCCCTTTTGTGTAGTCTCCTTGCATGAATAACTGCAACCTGATCTGCACTGGGTATATAAGTTATGCAAATCAATCCCTTCTCAATCTTTTCTTTGATAAATTGCTTTGAAACTTCATCATGCTTAGTTCCACCATGAAGGACAGGATTATAAGCAATTGCAATTACTGCCTTGTCGTCACAGTACACTTTCAATGGTAGTGTAATTGGAATTTTTATATCTTTCCATGACCTCCTGCTCCACAGAGCTCAAAATTCCATGAGACATTGATCTAAAGTCAGCTTCAGCACTACTCTTAGCTACTAATGCTCTGCCAACCAAACTTCCCTTAATGAAGAGACAGTAACTTGAGGTAGATAATTGATGAGTAATGCTTTCAGCCCAATGCACAACAATATATACTTCTATTAGAAGGTGCCTTTATTTTTTGAATAACAGGCATATTTACCAGAGTTCCTTTTAAATACATTATACCAGAATTCCTTGGCTGTTGGATATTGCATGCAGTTGGAACTGATATCCTCTTCCATGGAATTCACTAGCCATGTCATGACCATAGAGTTTTCTGCATTTCAAGCTGTATGTACAGAGTCCTCTCCTGCTGGTGTTTTTTTTTTCTTCTCCTGTCAAATATCCAAATTTCTTCAGCCTTGATTGCACATCCTAATTGATTGAGACCAGCACGAAAAATTATCACCTTTAAGTTTGATGGTGATAATTTATACTGGGTGAGAATCAGTATCGAAGGAATGTTCTCGATGGTATTTGATGGATCAATAGTTATTGATTTGATTATGGACAGATAAGATTCTAGGGTTTTCTCGGTGGAGTCAGAGTGTAAGTCCCTACTCTGATACCATATTAACAGGAATGTATAAAATTATTTCTTATTTATGCACAAAATAGCATACTCAATATTCCTATTTATAATGGATACAATAACAAAATTACTGGATTTTCGCCTGCAACCAATAGCTTGAAATGGCAACCCACTGAACAAGCAAACACTTAGCACTGTTAAAGCTAGTGCAAGTTTCAACACTTTGCATTTTGAGATTTTTTTTCTTCTCTCTCGAAGGGGTGTGGCATTGCTATAATTGATAACTGTTCAATGATCCAAAATAATAGAAGAAGAAGAAGGTTATTGTTGTTAGTTTTTTTCATTTGATGGGAAAATTAGTCTTGTCATAATCCAAAAGGAGTTTAATCTGTGCTGTGGGAGACTGGGAGTGCGAGAAGAACTAGAGGAAGTGTGAATCGTGCCTACATATTAATCAACTAAGCATTTGTCCCTGCTGACCTTCCAAGTGATCATTAGCCTCATATACTCATTTAATGTTCCTCATGGGGATTTGATCAATATTGTTTGTTTCCCATGCTTAGAATTGGAGTTTCTTTGGTCCCAAGATGCTATATTATACTTATGAATTTCATTTATTGTGTTGTACATCTTATCTGAGCAGGCTGGTGGAGCATCACATACTTGATCATTGAAATTCAATTATATCATTGCAGAGTAATCTTTGGAATTTCATAAAACAACAAGAGTTGACACACATTTCATATTTCTTCTCACTAGAGCAGGGAAAAAAACACTGAATTATATTGGTTGAAATGGGATGCTGAATTGAATAGTTCAAAGTATCAAGTTTCTTCCAAAATCAAAGAAAGTTAGAGAAAGACAATAAAGATGGTGTTGAAATGGGTTGGAATTGTGTGTGTGTGTTGGGGGGGTGGGGGTGGGGTTTGGACGGAGTAATTGAAAAAGTTTGTCATCTGGCCATTTTGATGGCACTATTCATACTTTGGTCATGTTAAATTAGACTCATTTAACCAACACAAACGAATTGTTGTCTCATTTTATGTGTAGGTGCCAGATTTTGCCTTCACGTTTGAACAAGGAAAATCCAAAAGGTTTGTTCGATGGTTCCTTCTTGTGTATTGATTATTTTTCTTTCCTCACATTTTAATCAACTAAGTATGTGCAGGCCATATGCAAGATTATGGTGGGATGAGACTGTGTCAACGGTGGTGACTTATCCAGATCTTCACAACCAGGTACCTCTTGCTCTTGTTTCAGATTATCAATGATATGAACTGGCTATTGTTGTAAGTCCTTGATCATGTGTAGGTAGTGGTACATCCAGAGCAGGATAGAGTCCTCACCATACGAGAATGTGCAAGGCTGCAAGGATTTCCCGATTACTATAGATTCTCTGGAACAGTTAAGAAAAGGTACAGAGGTTCTTATCTGAGATATATACTGTGCTTTTTTTTCCCTCCTCAAAAGTGTGTAGAAGCTATGCTATGTAAGCCTTTTTTAATGAATTCATCCTGGGAAAGGTTTCTATATTTGACTAGTCGAGTATCAGCACTTCCTTCCATAGCTAAACCATGGACATATTGATGATTGCAAATATCATGTAAATGTTCTGAATCGAAGTTTTTTCAGTATATACTAGATAATAAGATTATACAATCAAAAAATGATAATATTTTTTGATAATCAACCGAATGAGTGGATTTTTAGCATGAAAGTTGACCAAGAAATTCACTTCGGTTTCTTTGTTTGCTGTTTATTTTCTGTTGTTAGCCCTATTAAGGGCATTATTGGCCTTGCCGTAAATTTGGATTGAGAAATGGAAATGGATCTCTTGATCTCACAATTTTATACTGATTTCATTATTGAAATAACTAAATAAATTTTAATGGTAATATTTAAAATTATAATTAAAAGTAGATATAGTTAATATGGTTTGAATTATACATTTTGCCTAATGTATTCCTATGCTAAGTAGGAGCATTATTGAAAAATTAAGAAATAATAACTCATATTTGTTGATAACAACACACGTTGAATATGAGCATAATAAAAAATTAACAAATAACTATATTATTAAAAAAGAAAGTTGACATCTTTTTGGGACAGATGAAAAATGAAAGTAAGCCTATCTTTTTGAGATGGAGTGTAAAAAAGTTGGATTTCTCATATGCTGAACCAGAAAATGCAATTATACTTGAAGAGTTGCATTCCATTCTCGATTTCAAAGTGGACAAGCATGGCCTTAGTATATCTCTATTTCAGTCTTTTCTTAACTTGGAATGTCCATCATGTAATCCTTAATTTTCTGCCTTTGTGCAGGTACCGGCAGGTGGGGAATGCAGTTGCAGTTCCTGTAGGTCGAGCCTTAGGATATGCACTAGGGATGGCATTTCGAAAACTAAGCACTGACCAACCATTGATGAAACTCCCCCCAAAGTTCTCCCATTCAACTTACATCCAATTAACCAAATCATTGATTCAGAAGACTGACTAAAATTCATTTATCTTATTAATGTGCAGCATGGACAGGAAGCTTTTTGCTGCTGAATATACATTATTGTTCTTCTGTGCTAGATGGGCAAGCTTGCTTCCTGTCTCATGCCAACGTAATCATTGATTTTTGTTTCTTAAATTGTTGTACTATGGTCAGTGAACGAATTACCTCAATCTGAAAATCTACAAAAATGAATAGAAAATAAGGGGGTAATACATTTATTTATGTTTCTTCAAACTGTTACTGATATCCTTTACAGACGAATCTATCTTCATTCCTGTGTTTACACTCATGGCTGATATAATTCATGCTCCTTTGTAATACAACAATATTCTCTTTTTATTCATTCATTATTTTCTCTGCCACTTCTATAATCCGAATTTAAATCCATCCAACTCGATCAATTTGCCATCCAAAAAAAAAAAGAAAAAAAATCGGTCAGTCACTTGCAGTCCCACTAACTTTTTTGCCCCTTGGCCAATTCTTTATACTGAAATCAAAATATGCAATTTTGGTTGTGTAATTTTACTCTAATTTTGCAAAATATTTTCATATCACCTCAGTGTTACATTTAGTTATAAAGTTGTAACAGTTTGCACAAGCGGAGGAAATTTCGATTGCACTAAAACGTCGTCGTTGTGAGAGCCAGTAGACACGCACGTGTAAGTGTAGTAGTTCCCCTGGAAATCAATCAAAAGATCAAAGTAACAGTTAGTTTCTGTGTATGTGGGAAAAATGTCGGCGAATCATCAACACATGCTGCGCCTAGTCCTCTCCTGCCGGAAAATCACGGCCCAAGTTACTAACCCCACAACCTCCACCATCGTAGCCATGGCCTCCTCCACCGAGCAAGAGTTCCTCTCTCAGTATCGCACCAGACTCGATCGCTTTCCTCGCTCCCTCCAATTTTGGGATGCCAAAACCGCATCGCGTGTCGGCGAGAAGCTAGGGTTTCGACTCAAAGAGATGGGCGTTACCGCCATCAATATCGATCTTGAAGAGGAGCTTTCTCGCCCCATTCATTACAGGAAGAGGGTCTTGCCGCTGTTGGATTCGGTCAAACGCGTCGGTGTCTCCGTTGATGGAGCTGAGAAATTGGAAGAGATTGGGCCTGTGCATGTTGCGCTTCAAAGGTGAAGATTTTATTTAACACATAATAGATATACAACAAATTTTTGATGTAAGCGATGTTTGTTGATTGTATTTTATATGATCGAACTTGTGTTGACCAATTTGAGAGATAATAAGGAAATCACTGATTTTTTTCGCTAGGAACAAAAGATCCACAATTGTGTACTTTTGTATTTTAGTTCTGCATATTAATAGTGAAATTCATCATCACTATTCTTTTTTTTTTAGCTCAATAGTGATTTTCTTCTATAATATCATGCAATCTTCAGGCATTGGCTTGTGGGTTTTTGAATTAGAAAGTGAAATAGAAGAGTTTTAAATTTCGTAGAAGGATCTTTTTCATGCCATTTTTAATTAAGCAGAAGTGTAGTCCAATTGGGGATCGTTCTTTTCAGTTTAAATTAGGGAACTTTTGTTAGCTGAGATGAAGATAATGGGATGATGATTCAAGAAGCACCAATTTTGATCTATTGATTCAACACCTTCTCTTGACCTGAAACTTGTATGCACACCAAACAGATACACATGCACATAGAATAGCTTTTTTCAAAATATTTCTTTAGCTGTTAGTTTCCTCCTGCTATAGTTACGCATATAAGTTACATAAGGTAAACAAGGCAGAAGATAGTTGCAGTTGGAATTGAAGTAATGTGCCTTTGTGATATATTAATATATTTATTTTTATATTTATTCTATTTGATTTATTCTATTTTTTATTTTATTGTTATTGAAATTGAATTCAACAGAGCCCAAAGTGATCTCTCTTTCCCCTTCAAGTTTACCTACTACGGTACTAGCGTGAATATAATCTCCACTAGACAGATGTAATGCATTAGCTAGTACACGAAAATGCATACCGTGATTCTTTTGTCTATCAATAACTGCATGCATTGCACGGTGAATGTGAAAGACACAGGGGTGATTCTCTATCCTATAAAAAAAAATAATGTGTGAGTGTGAGAGGCAGCGACCCCTTTGCTTCTCATTTCTTAGAGAAAGGTGTAAACGAGCCAACCATTTTCATTATTGAGATGTTTTTTAGATTGAAGAATGCTACTTTTGGCCAGAAGACTCACTAATAATTCTGCGCCTTTGTCTTGTATGGACTTTCCTGTGACTATGTTTTCCTGTGAGTTGGGTAGTTAATCTTCCTAGAGGACCAGATCAATGTAATTTTATATGCTATTGCATTTCCTTTAGTTTCTGTTGTAAGTGGAAAAAGAAAAGAAGTTTCACGTGTGTGCTTGGGTTAGAACTTAAAGTTTAGCACTACTCACAGGCTTGATTTCATGTCTAATTTCATTACTTGTTAAACTTAGAACATGTACAACAATTATAGCTGAAACTGATTAGAGCCTGTATTTATCAGTGACAATCAAATATTTTAATCACCCTTCTTTACCCTGCCTCCACTCCAGTGACTGGAAGTTAACCAAGCCATTGATGGAGGTTTATGGGAGAATCCGATGGAGCTCAAAATGGATATTTAAAAATACAAGAAGTTGTCTAGAGATGCTAGGGCTTTTTTTGGTTTTGGCTAATTCATGTGGAGTCCATTGTATTTGTACTTGTCTCTTAAATGTGCATTTGAGCTCCTATATCATTTTGTTCAAAGGTAAACACATTATTAAGCTCCTAAACTTTTTGAGTTGTCTATTGAATCCCTAAACTTTTATTTGGTTATACTAAGTCCTCATATTTTATTTCTTTTGACATTGCAGTCTTTTAGTGGCTGTTTAAATTTATGTTAAAAATATCTTTAGTGTTAAAAAAAAAAAGGTTTAAGGGCTCTATAGGAGCATAAGAGATAGACAGACAAAATATAAATAGTTATAGAATTCAAAGATGATCAATCTCTCCAGAAGGCTGTAGCTCATCTTTTTTCCAGAAACTCTTTTAATTTAATTATATTAGAACCTGATTTACATGCTTATGATTAAAGTTTCCATTTTTTCAATTGGCCAAGTTTGTTACCGAATTTCATCAGTTTATTCCCTATTTTCCAATTTGTTTTCTTAGTGGTGATAATTAAACTCAGGATAAAGTTTGCAAGTCAATGTTTTCTTTTTATTTTTTACTTTATTTTGTTATCCTATTCTATATAGATAGGTGTTTTCAGACTAATATGTTAAAAATTTACAGTAGTTAGAAATATTTAAACACTTTATGCAAATTCCAACACGAGTTCTCACTTAATTTTTGCTTATTTTGTAACAATAAATTTTAAGGTTCTGGCATCCAGAAACGTTTTAAGGGGTTTTTTTTTTAATTTAGTTTTTATCAAATTCATCATTTTTCTCTATCAGTTAGCAAATTCTTTTTATTTTTTTTTTAAAGTTGTTTGTTAATTATCAAATTCTGATCTTATTTTTTAATTCAATATTACAGGTGTAAGGAGAAGAGGAAAAAAAGAATTTCTTTTAGCACTTCAAATTTTTTTAGTTTTGTTTATTAAGCCCCTGTATTTTATCTGTGGTATTAGGCCCATAAGTTTTTATTTTCAAGGATTTATCTGACATCAGTTTGATAGTTGATAAAAATGTACTTGATGTCAAATAAAATAATAGTTTGAGAGTTAAATGTCACCAAATAAAAGTCCAACAACTAAATAAATAAAAGCTTAGTAGTTTATGCATGTGTTTTTCCTTGTAAAGTTGAATACAGAACAATTTATCACTTTTGAGGATATATCCAATGGGTCATAAAGGGAGGAAGACTCAGTGTCTAACCCAACTTTGATTTTACAGATAAGGGACTTGGCTGACTATATATGGTAGTGAGTATTTGGAAGTGAAGAACCGCACACTGAAAAAAATAAGCAGCCAAAGTTAGAATTTTAAGATAGTAAGCAGAATGATTAAGAAAGACGGCAACAAACAAGAAAATTGGTTGCGAAGTTTGAGGTATTGTTCATGTTTGAGTAAGAAAAGGATCGGTTCAGGTAGTATCTTTAATGTGTTACTACGATGTTATCGATAATTCTGCAGATGAAAATGGGAAGAGTTGAAGTAGCGTTAGAGAATAAACAAATAGCTAATTTGACAAGGAAAAAAAAAGATTTAGTAACACAAAAAGTTCAAGAAATAGTTTGGCACTAAGGTGTAGAGAGAGAGAGAGATAGAGAGAGAGAGAGAGAGAGAGAGAGAGAGAGAGAGATCTATTCACACTATTTTGGCATAAAAGCATATCAAAGCTTGAACAAGTTTGATGAACCATGATATGTGTATTTGTATATGCACACGCGTGCATTTAAGCGTACATGTGCAAGTGCATGCTTGCACAAGTATGTCTTTACCCACACCATTTTGATATTAACGCATGGCAAAGCTCGAGTAAGTTGAATGAACCATGATGTATGTGTGTATGAGTCAAGTGTGTGAACGAGTTGGGTGAGCCATGGTGTGTGCCTGTGTATCCATGCTATTTTCGTATATTAAGGCATAGCAAAGCTTAAATAAGTTGGATGAATCATGGTGTGTGCATAGCAAATTTCGAGCAAGTTGGATGAATCTTGATTTGTGTGTGCGTGTGAATGTTAAGATAGTAAGCAAGAAAATTAGTGTAAAGGTTGAGGTTTCTATGGAAAGTAAGGGGAGCAAGGGTCGTCTTATATATAGCCTATAGGTTGAGAACTTGAGATAGTATCTCTACTTCTACTGTGTTGTTCTTTTTCTTTCCTCGATCTTGATCTGACTTGACCCTTTTTCTCATTCTGTGTTGTTGGAATTCTGTTGTCTTTATTTCTCATTCTGCTTAGGGGGTATTTCATTCTGCTTAGGAGTATTTTATTCAGTTGTTCGGGACAATTTTTAGTTTTTTTTACTGAAACAAAAGTGTTTAGTAAACTTTTTTAAACAGCTGATTTTAGTTTTTTTTACTGAAACAAAAGTGTTTGATAACTTTTTTAAACAGCTGATAACTTTTTGAAGTTCCAAATAGCTGTTGATTAAAAAACTTTATATTTGAGTTTTTTTTCTCTGAGCCGCTGAAATTTTTTAAATATAAAAATCAAATTATTGTTACACTAAATTATCTATGTATAGAAAGAAGTAATAATTTTGAATTTATTTTTTATTTAATTACTATTTGAAATTTTTTTATTCATTGATTATTATTATTATTGTGATTTAAATAAATAATATTCTTATTGGTAATTTTATAATATAACAGCAACAACTCAATTATTTTTACTAAATAACAATTATCAAACTACTATTAGTCACTAGCTATTAGCTACTAGTTCAATAGTTAAAAATATTCACTTTACCTACTCATTTTTCATCTGAAATAAATTATTTTGAGAGAACATATAATACAATCCTTCATATTATTATTATTTTTAAAAAAGTAAATAAATGACTTGATCTGATCCAATCTTTCTTTTTTTTTTTTTAAGTCTATCGTGGAAATAACCCCATAATTCAAATCAAATGATTTGAGTCAATCCAGAAAATTGCCAGACCAAATGCCTAATGGGTAGTACGTACTTATTTGAAATTCAAATGACAATTCGAACCACTTGAGTTAAATATGTTTGATCTTATTTGATTGCTATGTCTAATTATTTACTTGAATAATTACAAGAAACTATTTCAATATATGGAGGAATTTTCATTTAAACTCCCAAAATCATATCTTTTACCAATTTGAATTCTAATATTTTCTGAAAATTTCAATTTCATCCTTCAATTTGGAATTTTTTTTCCAATTAAAAAATTCAATATATTTGTTCTGTCAATAAATTCCTAATCTTTTTTTTGGGGTCAATTTTTACTTTAATATTTATTAAAACTTGTAATTTGTTATCTACATACATGAACTTTTGTGTATGAATTGGATGGAGGACAAGTAGAGGATTTGAATTAAAAGTGGCATTTGCATCACACACACGTTTGTCAATAAGTGCAGAGTTAGAATAAGAAAAGTTAGATGTAACTATTGAAATAAATTGAACATAGGAAGACCATAAATTAACTGACAAAAAACCTTAAATGATTGGTTAATTGAAATAAATTAACAAGTAATGTAGTTTCAAAATTGAATTTTTTTTAGATATATTCAGTCTATTATATTATATGTTAACTAAGATAATCACATAGTAATATGTATTTAATGATTTTATTCACATTAGTCGATGTAAATACAATAATATATATATATATATATATATATTATTGTATAATTGAATTAGTTTGCAATTAATATATTAAAATGAATCTATCTAAAAATTTATCAAATCGAAAAATTATTAATAATTCAATGCAAATCACGATGTCACTGTCCATCAATAAACAATGCTGATAAAGCATTACCATGACATGTAACCAAAATTTAGTCAATAAATTGGAATACATAATTTAGAAAAAAAATTGTTGTAATATGCCCTCAAAATGAAAATTTAGAAAATTGTGACACATGTTACTTTTTAAATCTTTTTTATATTCAATCTGTACACTCTTTAATGGCTTTTTATAATACACATGTTTTTTTTCTTTGGTTAGAAGAGTCCTAATAAATAAAAGTATACAGACTTAATGGTATTAAAAATAAGTATGAGAACTCAATAAAGAAAATTAAAAAAAAAAAAATCTGAACATTGACTTGCATTCAACATTAATTTAAATCATTTTTTTGTCACATCAATTCAGTTCATAAAAAAAACCTGAATTTTTTTAATTGGGCTAATTTATTGGATTTTCCATCCAAAATAATGTTTGTAGTTTGAGACAGTATTTCCTCTGGAATTTTTCTTATTCATTTGATTTTAAATTAAAATTTATTTTTTTTATTTCTAGTGTTATATTTTTTTTAATTTGATTTTCTTGTTTAATTTAATATTTATTAAATTTTATTAATATATAATTTAAATTTATAAATTTATAATTTATTATAATTATGAATTTGATAAAATATTTATCATTTTTATAATTTCATCAATTTAGTAATAATCTATTAGCAAAAGCATTACTGTTAGATTGAATCATTATCTCAAAATTTTATAAATTATTAATTTATATAATTATAAATTATAAATTTATTATAATAAATTCAAAAATATTTTAATAAAATAGATTTATAGCTCATCTGAAAACCTTACTAAATATAATTTTTGAGGTAAAATTTTAAATTCTAGATATTTTTTATTTACCGATTCAGTTTAAGGCCGATGAAATTAGTGAAAATGCTTACACTCTTCCCAGTTTTCACTCAGCTTTTCTCCGAATAGCAAAGCAAAAATGGCTGCCTGCTTCCTAATCTCACGAACTTCACGCAATCACCTCCGTCAACATCTGCTTCCTACCCTCCAAAAATCTTCGCCTCTTTCCCAATTCCTTAGAAATATCCATTCCATATTTTCTCCACAATCCTCTTCTTCTGATTATAGCCCTTCTCTCAGCCTCGATAATTGCGTTCCTGCCACTGTAATCACTGGCTTTCTCGGCTCTGGAAAAGTTAGCTCCATCTTCAGAATGTCTCATTTTGTTTTCATATCAATATTCAGTTGGAATTAATATTATATGAATGATTGGATTTTTCTTTTTTACTTTAATTAAATGCACGCAGACCACTCTCCTGAATCATATTCTGACATCTCAACATGGCAAGCGGATTGCTGTCATTGAGAATGAGGTAGCGAGACTTTTTTCTCTTTTGCATGATGCTTAATTCTTATATATGAAGTTTTAGCTCCAAATATAATCGTTTTGCAGCTATTAAGAGAACACTTTCTTAACATGTATTTGGATAGCTTACTGGGATCAAAATATGACTGTCTGGAATGCAGAATATGATACACTTTCATTATTAGGTTTCGAACATGCCATTCTGTAATGAACTATATGTAGGAACAAAGAAATTGTGATATGCCAGAACAAGAAAAAAAATTAGTTTCTCTTGATTTTCCTCGCCAGTGATTGCCTCAATATTAAAAATTTTCCCAAATATAATGTTTGGAGCATCTAGGTTTTGAAATGATCTAAGGTGTGTAGAACTTTTTTTTTTTTTTTATCTGTAGGCATGGTTGTTTTGTTTGTTAGGGTAATAATCAGATCTTATTGCAAATCATTAGGGGCAGCTAGATTAGTTGGGTCTTGTTCTGTATTGATTTTGCCTTACTAGATTCCTGGAAATGCAGTTTGGTGAGGTGGATATTGATGGATCATTGGTTGCTAGCCATTCCTCTTCCAGTGACGATATTGTGATGGTAAATAATGGTTGCCTTTGCTGTACAGTAAGGGGAGATCTAGTGAAAATGCTTTTGGAGTTGGTTCAAAAAAAAAGAGACAAATTTGACCACATTGTTATTGAAACCACTGGTAAGTCAAATTCATAGAACTATTTTACATTGTATTTGGTTGATGTGGGAAGAGAATCTAGGTGTTTCTTACTTTTTGGAGGGAGATCTATTTGAAAATGCTTTTGTTGCTAGTTCAGAAAAAAGAAGACAAGTTTCATCATGTTGATATAGTTTGAACGTCCAAGAATCAACTTTGACCCCCTTTTGCTTAAAAATAAAACAATGGGGCTCGCTGCACCAATGGAGAGATCACAACAGTGATATGACCCTATCCATTCATACTGCCTTTACATCGGAGTCCTGGATAATTCACTTAAATGTGATTTGTTTCGTAGGACTTTGTAATTGTTTCTAAATATTGTATTTCTTTGGTGTGAGGTGTGACGTCTTTGCATCCTTTTAACTCAAATCTTGAAAAAATCATGTATGAAGTTGTGTAATTATATATTTTGGACATATTAGTTGTCTTGGTTGCCCAAATCTCAGCATCAGCAAAAACTATGTTGTGCTTGATAGTATCTATCTGGTCTAGTAAATCCCTTTCATATCAGAAATTTCTTTAGTCTTTACGGAAATCTATTTTTCCTTATTAAAATTCAGTATTTAGGCCAATTTCTAGGAGTATATAGCAGTCATGACCTTCTCATTACTATTTGTCAAATAGTTTCAAAATTTCCTTTCTTCTTCCTCTTGTGGAATATGTTTCTTATGTTGGCAATGGTTGACTTGTTGAAGCAAAATTTATGAGTTGATGTATCAAATCCATTTGCTATAGTGTAGAAAGTTTGATTACTTTACTGGTTGATGAAATCCTTTATGCAGGACTTGCTAAGCCAGGCCCTGTTATAGAAACATTATGTTCTGATGAACTAGTTTCGAGTTGTGTGAAATTGGATGGAGTAGTTACTATGGTTGACTCCAAACATGCTATGCAGCATTTGAATGAAGTGAAACCTAGATTTGTGGTAAATGAAGCAGTAGAACAAATTGCTTATGCTGACCGTATTATATTGAACAAGGTAACATTTAATTTCTTCCTTGACAGTGTTTGCCACATGTTTTCACTTTATCCTTCAGCATGTTGACCCACTTCCTAACATTCAATTGCTTCCACGCTCAGTTGCTCATTTTGTTGTTTTGGCAGATAGATTTGGTGTCTGAGACTGAATTACAGAGATTGGCAAAGAGAATTAAGGTAATTTTTGCTTGCATATTCATAATTTTACATTTTTGGATTAAGCAAAAATAAGGGAGATTTAAGTTATAAGAATTTTTTTTTTTTTTTTGGGATCGTCTCTGTTTTTTCTTTTAATTGCAAAAAAGAAAGTATATAGTCTTAAGTCTGTCTGCTAGACTACTAGTTGCATGAGGCTGGGGGCATTGATGACAATATTGGGTATTATTTTCATGTGATCTCTCTGAGGCATGTTGGTATACAGGAGACATCAAGAAGGGAAAATGTATGTTTTTGGGTAGATATGTTAAAGCTATTCCGTTCCTCTTGTTTCATGAGACACTTCAGTTTCTGGGTTCATTATGAGTCCCACTGTAGTAGGATTGCTGCTGCATTGTATTATGATATGATGTATTTGACTTCTTAGGAATATGAGAGGGGGAGTTAATAAATGAAGTCTCCGTAGTTTATTTAAATTTATTTTAAGATGTGTTACTAATAGATAGAATTAAGAGGCAGCCAGTTGTAACAGGCCAGAGCTAATTAGCTTACTTGAATCTGATGCAGATAGAGGAACCAGTTTCTCATTATGACACTGGTAGTATTTCTACTTTTTACAGGGTTCACACAACAAAATCTGTTTTATCACGTATCCTATATTTCTCTGCTCATGTAAACAGAAGAAGAGAAGAGAGAGAATTTACTTTATGCACATCACTTATCTAAATATTTTGTATCTTTAGTTTTCTCTGCATTATCCTAGTCTGCTGTGAATGTTTTTGGAGGTTTTTTTCTTTTCTTTTCTTGTCTTTGGTCTTCTTTGTTTCTTCCATTATATGGCATTATAGTGAACCAAGGCAAGGGAAGGAGGTTCTTATAACTTCTCTTTCCAATTCACAAGCAGGATGAACTAGTGTCATAGAACTTTAATTGAATTGTTGTGTTTGCAAGACTCAATAAGTGATGGAACTTCATCTGTGAACTATTTTAAGCAGTTATTGGGTCAACTAAGTCTGATGCTTTTAGCAACACCTACTTTTACTTTGAATTTTTCAGTTTCTTATCTTTTATTCCATAAACAGAAGCATACATTTGTTTATGTGGCCAAAACCTGTCACAATAAAAATATAGAAGTTACTTATTTTTTTTAATATGATGCTATGTCCAGATAACATGACTACAGTATTGGCTATACTTTTGATACTGATACAATTTTGTGTGTGTGTCAGCAGTTAGATAATTACTGTATGCGTTTGTAACTTGGAAATTTTTGCTTATATATATTCTGCTGAAGGTGCCATTAAGTTTGTCAACTTTTGTCTTTCCGTTTTTCTTTTCTTTTTTTATTCAGCATATTAACGGAATGGCTCCAATTAAGTTCTCCAAATATGGATCGGTTGACATGGACTTTGTCCTGGGAATAGGAGGATATGATCTTGAAAGGTTGCTACTTGCTCTGCTTCACCCAGCAATCTCATCATGTCTCTCTTGCAAATATTTGTTGCCACTTGTAATTATTATATGATGTTACATTTCTTTTATTTAATTATGTATATTTTTATTTTCTGTAGTATAAAATTATAAATGATGTAGAAAAAGCTGTGTAATTAAGTTTTGTGATGATATCATTTGTGCAGGCTAGATTCTGAAGTTCATATAGACGGTTCCTCCTGTGAAACACATCAACATGAAGGTAGTCCTTTTGTTATAATTATTTTATTTTTCTTTCTTGCAATATATTCCCTTTCTCTGCTTATCTATAGATCAATAATAGGAGCTTGTAATCCATGAGGGGCAAACAAGGTATTGGTTGAAATTTAAGATACCTAATGGATTGTTACCTTAGATTGAACTGCTTGCTAAATGTCTGGAATTTGGCTATGATATTCTTTGATGATTTTGCACATTTTGAAACTTTTTCTGTTAATTGCTATACTGATAATTTCTTACAGATTCATTACAATACTATTTTGGTCAATTGACATGTTGCCAACTTTTGTTGCTTTGACTAGATTCTTGATTTTTTTTGAGCTGAAAAGTATGCTTTCAGTTTTTGTTGGCTAGGTTCATGCATGAGCATGTAGATACCATTAGTATGTAGATTTGCAGATTTCTAAATTACCTTCCCTTATCCAGAAATTTAGTGGATATTGAAATGTGTAGTAACTAATGGTCAGCTTATAATTTAATCCATTTTGTTAAATATTATGATGATGTGGGCACTCTCTATTTGTTTGATGCTTTATGTTTCTCCTCTAACAAGTTGTGAACTATTGTTTCAACACCAAATTACATGCTTTTGAAACCACCATTGGCAGGATTGCTATGCCAAAGAGAAATGGGGTGGGGTTGGTGGGGTTGGGGTAGGGGTGAAAATTTTCAAAATTTACTTACTTATCGTATACTTCATCCCCTTAGAAGAATTGGTAGAAACTTTGACTCTAGCCTTGAGCAGAGGTTCTTCAAATTATTTAGGGTTAAGTATCAAAGTTGCCCCTGAACTATATCCCATATGAATGGAAGTGAAAATTCTGTCTCTTTCATTCAACTGAGTTTTTTTAGAGAAGGAAATGCCAGATGAAAAATTGGTCTTTTTGAAGAGGGAGAAGTGATCTCAGGTTATTTTTTGACCAAAAATGGAAAACAGAAGCCCCCATCTGCTGACGTGGAGCTTCTATTAAATTGGGTCAACATTGACTCAATTTTGTAAAGTTAGGGGCATGATTGACAATAAAAATTAGGTCAAAGATTGACTATTTGGAGATAGTTCGGTGGCAATTTTGTTAATTAACCCAATTATTTATTTGCATAGCATTTTTTACACTGCTAGGGTTAGCAAAAGCTTCCTGGATTTGAATTAATTTCTTTCAGCTTGATTTTTCTACATTACCTGCTCATATCCTTCTTCTGGAATGTAATTTCTGTTTGCTCCATCGCGTAAAGGATTGTAAAAAAACCCATCTTGTGGCATCGGGACATGCCAATTATTCATCTATTCTGTCTCCTGCTACTAGGATTAAAATCTTTGTGGATCTTTATCTACACATGTTTTCATATTTAAAGTTTGCGTAGCATGGCTTCATGTTAAGAAAATTCCCGTACATTTTAATTTTTCCTGGTTTCATATTACAGAACGTCATGAGGGGCATCATCATCAGGAATGCAAGTCTCATCATGACCATATGCATGATTCTACTGTCTCCAGTGTTAGCATCGTCTCAGAGGGAACTCTAGACCTTGACGAGGTAAAATTACTAAGGCAATAGAGAGGCTTACCAAATTCCATAGATAAAGTCCTACACATGCAGGTTTACACACTATTCATAATAAATGTACTGTGTTGGTATATTATTTCTATTGTCGATAGAGCAGATTCTGTGTTAAGACTCGTCTCCCTCATTCAAAGTTCAAACTAGATGACTTGACCATAATTCTTCAAAATATTGGAATCTCAGAATTTTATAGAACAAAGTTCTTTTACCAGCTTGAGGTTTGCTAGAAGAAATTCTATTCTTGTATGCTTCTTGGTTAGAAGAAATAGGTGTACTTTCTCCAGCAGTGTCAGGATGGTAAGCCAATCACAGAACTCCACTAATTCTTCAAAGTTTCTCTTATCCAACTCTAGCCAGTCTAAACAGTAATACTAATTTCACTGTGTATTAATGGATAACTGAACCTTCATAAACCACCTCTTTATCAAATTATCAGTGAGAGAGAAAGAGGAGACTAATTAATTTTGCATGTAATTGTAAGGAAACATAATAATTTCCTATATATTCGTTTGTGGTGGATCAGGTTGATGATTGGCTTGAAAGACTGATTGAAGAAAAAGGTGACGACCTATACAGGATGAAAGGTGTCTTGTCCGTGTCTGATTCTGACCAGCGCTATATATTTCAGGTTATGTTCATGTTATCATGCTAAAAAATTGAACCTAATTTATTTTGCTAGTTTCCCTCTCCTTATATGGTGCAGTTTTCTTTCAGGGTGTGCACTCTTTATTGGACGGGTGCCCAGGCAAACCATGGTGCCCTGATGAGAAGAGAATTAACAAACTTGTGTTCATAGGAAGAAATTTAGATGAAAGTGCTCTTAGGAAAGGTTTCAGAGGTTGTCTAGCTTGAAACACCAAATTTAAATTGGAGCGTATTTGGTCTGCCATAATAGAGCTTTAATGGAATGAAATTTTAGTTCATTATTATTATTTTTTTTTTATTTTGATTTCATTTAATTGCGAAAAGTACACACGCGGGACTGGGTTGAAAGGAAAGCTATAAGACAGCAT
Source organism: Triadica sebifera (assembly GCA_023653625.1). Taxonomy (NCBI): domain Eukaryota; kingdom Viridiplantae; phylum Streptophyta; class Magnoliopsida; order Malpighiales; family Euphorbiaceae; genus Triadica; species Triadica sebifera. Next base: position 738,914 of record CM042912.1, read on the forward strand.
CAGTTTTGGAATTTAGAAAGATATCTCTAGTGCCAGGCAGCTTTGGAAAGAAGCTAAAGACGTTTCAAAATCGTCTTATCAATTATCAAATTGTCAGCCTTCTAATGAAGTATCTATTGAAGGCCGTTTTCTTAACAAAATTTTGGGGTCATTCTCTTATAAAATTGAAAGAGAAATTTGGGGTTAGATGGAAAATCTAATCTTATACTGAATTCATACATGCATTGTACTAAAAGCTGGCCTTATCTTCTATGTCTTTGTTGAATTGTAGATTGTATTTCACAATTCAATTAGGATTAAAATTCTAAATATGTTGTAATTTGTAGCTATTTTCAGTCATGCAAGGCTAAAAATTTAGTTTTGTACCTTTTTTTTTTCCTCATTGCAACCGAAACTCGCACAAATTTTTACTGTCCGAAAGTCCCATCTGGGAGTTTAAAAGATTAATTTAGTTGATCCTAATTTTTGATAATGTGGCTTTTAATTTGTGTAAATAAAGTGTGTAATTAAACCACAGAGAGAGAGAGAGAGAGATTCATATTCATTGGACAGCTTTTCACGTGCCTACCAAATTAAGGGAATATTCTTTGGCAAAATGGAAAACTCAGTCGCATTATTCAATCCATGACGTTTCTTGCGGACGGTTCGAAACGTGTTTCTTCTTCTTGCCTGTCACACCTCTCCACATGTCTGCCAAATCTCAAACTTAAATGACCCATTTGCCCCGTGTTTCGCGGGCCCTCCATGTGCTTCCTCGAATTTTCAATTCTCCCCCCGCTCTGTCTCACTTGGAGAATATTCCACGTTGACACATTCTCTGTATCCAGTTTCATTTTGTACTTTATGTTCATGGTTTTTCTACCGTTGGATTGACCGAAGTTTTGAACTTAGAACCATCTCGCGGTTGTTAGGCTCTCTTAATGAATTGATTTAGCATACATTTCCCATGAACTCTAAATTCCCAAACATGTTCCGTCAGATTCGCCGCCGAAATTCCCTCCTTTTATTCCATTAAAAACAAATACTACTATATAAAATCATTATATAAATAATCATATTACCCTAAATACAAAAATAAAATATCAGAATTGTCGGTTTTTTTTTTTTAAAAAAAAATGTGATGTTTGACCTTATGCAAAAGCAATTTAGAATAGAAAAATGATATCCTTTTCTCTTTTTTTTTTAAAAAAAAAATTAATTATTTTGATGCAGGGATGAGTTAGTTTCTTTATCGAATGAAATAACAAATATAAAATGGAGAATCTCAAAAAATTTAAATTGTATAAATTTTTAAAATTAAGAAATGTACCAAGGAAAATGGAAATACATTAGACTATCATGCAAATTCTTTTTTGTTTTTCCTTTTTGTATTGCGGTGTACATAAAAGAGTTGTGTTAAATCCAACTTATACCCAAAATTAAATCAAACTAAGTCCATTTAATTTGATTTTTTTATATTTAAAATATTCAGTTTTTTATTTATATATGGGAGAAATGAGAATCGAACTTGAATGTAACTCAAGTCTGATGGATGAACTTACTGTCATGTTATACCTATGGGTTCATTTATGTTGAAAATTAAAAAAATCAAAATGAGCAACTAAAATATATTTTTTTTTGTTTTTCACATAATAATAATAATATATATCATAAGCAAATTAAGGAGGTTCATGGGTGTGTTGAGTTGTTTGATAGGCAGAGGCATATATAGATATATAGATATATATATATATATATATATATATATATATATATATATATATATATATATATATATATTCCTGTCCAGGGGATTCAAAGACAGAAGCAAAAGGATAAAATCTAAGGTAGAGAGTGTTTGTTTTATAAAATTATATATAAAGATAAATGAAGTAAATAAGAATTTGATGGAGATGAGAGGAAGAGCAACAGCAACTGCAACTGCAACATTGGGAGGAAGTTATCCGTACGAGAATGGGATTGTAATGACAAGAGACCCAAAGCCTCGGCTTCGATGGACTTCTGATCTTCATGATCGCTTTGTTGATGCTGTCACCAAACTCGGTGGTCCTCATAGTATGTCCATGTCCATGTCCATGTCCATCCTTTTTTTTCTTTATTATTTTTTCATATAATTTCATCCTTATAATTAATTACCAATTATTCTTATTAATCATTTCTAATTACAGAAGCAACTCCCAAGTCTGTGTTGAGGTTGATGGGCTTAAAGGGTTTGACTTTATACCATTTGAAGAGCCATTTACAGGTACTAATTAATCTTATTTTTTACAAATCATTGATTATCTCGCCAGTTTGCTTAACTAATTGGGGGTGTTGATGTGCAGAAATATAGGTTGGGACAGCAACAGTCTCGCAAACAAATTACTACCAGAGAGCAATGTAAAGACAATAATAAATCGGGTTAGTTCTATTTTTTTTCTCTTAAAAAGAAAAACAATTCATCGCATATGATTCAGCTGCTTTTATATTCCAGGTTTGTTAATGAGAAATTAACTACTAATCAAATTAATTAGCTTCTTTATTATGTGTGAATTATAGGAGGTTCCTACGTTAATTTCAGCAACCATTCCTCGGGGATAAGTAGCACTACATCTACCATTGATAACCACCAAAGGTATGTAAAACATCATTAATTAATTGTTGCAATTTAGCTTTAGCTTTAGCATTTGCACCAATATTTCCTATACATATATAATTGATTTTAATTGATGCTTTTATTTTTCTTAATTTCTTTGTTTCCTCAACTTATGAATTGTAGATATATAGTGTTAAATGCTTAAATTTGTTTGCAGTTTTTTTTGAGACAACTAGTGGGTTATTCATTTGTTAAATTCAATAAAATAAGGAAAGAAAAATTACATTTAGATACATTGGTTTGGTTGTATGTATGTGAGAGAGTTGGTGACTGATGGAGTGATTGACTTTCTTGCATTTATTCCAACATAATTGCATCACAATAATTAAATTAAGGACATTTAATTAAGAACGTGGACAAACCATTTTGAATGTGCAATTTGTTAATTTTTTGTATATTAATTTAATTTAATCTACAATTTTGATTTATTCTCTTTGTACCAGTGAAAACCCAATTGCAGAGTCATTGAAATCCCAGATTGAAGTGCAGAAAACATTACAACAGATTGAGGTACTGCTCTCATGGATGTATTAATTAGGTTTTTTTCAGTCTAAGCTCCAATATTTATTTTTCTATCAATTTAAACTTTTTTTGCTCCTAAAAATATCCAATTTATTTTTATATATGATCATGTTGAGTTGAAATTCAATAAAATCATGATTATTACCATTGGAATTTAGGTGCAGAAGAAACTGCAGATGAGAATAGAAGCACAAGGAAAGTATATGGAAGCCATAATAGAGAAAGCCCAAAAGAGCCTCTCACTGGATATGAAGGGAAATGGACATCTTGATTTGGTTGTTATTGAGAATGCAAATGCACAAGAAGAAGAAGAAATTAGGAAAGCAAATATCATTCATGACTTGAAAAAATTTTATGCTAAGGGAAACTCCTCTTCAGCATTTCATCATATCATCAAAGAGGAGACTAAAGATTTTAAGGATAAAGTTGAAGGTCCTATAAATTTAGATTTAAATTCCAGAGTTAATAATTATGATTTTGTTGCTGTAAATGGATCAGAATTGGGACTCAACATGATTTCATATATGAGATAAAGGAATTGGCAAGTGGGTATAGTTGTTATATTTGTAATTGGGTGAGAAATTACTTAAAAATGACTTGCAAGTTTAGTTAAAATCACTACTACTTTGATTACTTAAATATGCAAACATTAACACCTTAACCTTCAAAATCTTTCATTATATATTTTAAATGAGTTTCATCTATGTATAAAGAGTAAGCACAAAATTGAGCTTTTGAATGCAAATGATTGCTGAAGTATTCTTAATATCATATCCAACATTAACCACTATTAGGCTTAATTGGGTTATTATTATTATTATTATTATTATTATTATTATTATTATTATTATTATTATTATTATTATTATTATTATTTGTCTTCTACAAAATATATTTTTTTTCTTCTTAATTGGTTCATTTATATCATGTAACTGAGATTTTTCTTATTGAATTATTTCTTGCATGGACAAACACAATGATCACTACTAGCCTAAATGCAATTATATATATAATAAGTGCATTAGTCGTTTCAAGTCATAAAGTGATGAATGAGTATCATTTCTACAAAGAATTAAAAATGCATGTAAACTATATTGCACTACTTTTTAAGATTATCCAAGAGATCGATTCAATTAGAGATTAATTTAATTTTAGTGTAAGAAAATAAAGTAATTTAATATTAGATTAAAAACTCAAAAATTATTAGCATTAGAGTATTGATTTACCTCTTCATATGCATGAATATTTTTTGAAGGCATACACCTTTTTCACCATTTCACTCTCAATGAAATGGATGAAAGCATAACACAATTATTACTTTAAAAAAGGCAACCTAAATCCAACATAAGTGCTAATTAAAGACACCAATTCAATGACATTTGATATAAAGAAAAAAAATGATAAATTAAAATCACCATCCAAATTGGGCTTATTATATGCTTTAATGAACTGTTCCTAGTTATGAATTCTTGTTTTATCATATAGAGATAAATGGGTTTGTATAATAACCTCTCTTTGAAGTGAGAAGTTCATTAAAATTTCTATCATTTATGTGTATGGAAATTCATTTACCTTACATAAAAAATAGTTCTTTTTTTTAAAAAAAATAAATTAAACCTTATTTTCATTATATAAATTTTAAAAATTTTATATTTCTTTAAACCTTTTTCTTTATCAATAGCATATAATCTCTCGTTGGACCAGTTTAATTACTTCATCAGTTAATATGATATTTCTTATTTTATTTCTTTGAATTACTAAATGCTCTTTTATGGAACATTTTAAGAAGTTGGTTCTATTATCAACTATGTAGCATGGACACGGATATAAATAGAGATAATGAAAAATGACATTTCTAAAAGTATAGAACACGAACACATTAAAGAAATATATAAATATTGAAAATATATAGATAAATTTATAAATAATTAAATGCAATGATATAATATTAAATTTTTATTTTTATATAAAATTAAATAAAAATAACATATAATCAAATCCATTGAGCAATTATTGTTCAAGCATGAAAGAACATTATGAAAAAAAAATACAAATTTCATAATCACAATTTATAAATTATAACTAAATCATAACTAAAATACTGCAATAATAGCATGATCATGAAGCGTAAAATGCGAATCTCTTCCCTTACCAACTCCAACAGCTCATTGTTCTAAATCAGAACTTTCTTCGTTGCATATGTTCCATCATTTGCGATTCTGCAAAACATTGCAGTCACCAACTCCAACAATAAAAGGCAATCCACATTATATAATCATCTTGAACAATAAGAGATCAATTATGTCAGAGATTGAAACCATTGAATGCTCAACAATACATATTATCCATTACAATTTTGCCGCAATTCGCAGCTAAAATCCATAAATTAAGGAGCAATTACAATCACAACAATAACGAGAGTAATTAGTTAACTAGCATTAGAGAAGTAGAAGAAATTGCCAGAAAGATGTGAAGTGTTCTTCACTTTCTTGGCGAAGCCGCTGCCACCATTGAAGAAGTAGAAGAGGTGTTGGTGACAATCTCCTTGACCAAATATGTAATGTCCTCTCGCCTAACCAGAATTAATCCAATTAAACGAGCGATGTTACATGACATGTGTGGAAAATCTGTGAAAATTTAAAACTTTTCTTTGCATCATGATCATGATGACTTGCACAAAACATACAATAAAAAAATATTTGACTTAATATTTAAATTTTATTTCATAAATAAAACATGTTAACCTTTGACCAGGGGTTTACAAAAATACATATCATTAACAAGGAATTATATAATTCTTCAACATTGACTTGAATACAAGTAAACAACCCCTTTATGATTATACGTGCAAAAATGCAACATATGTTATCACCGACCCGCGTAGGGTATAATCTGAAGTCTGAGTTGCTTCTCTTATTCAACTTCTACTTATCTAAAAGGCTCTGACCTATGTGGGGAAACATCCACACGCCAACCTACTGAAAACTTAGCGGTATATATAGGTATAGAAATTCACTTACAATTATACATTATACATATTTCATGGTATCATGTAAGAATATCATGACATGACAATATAATCATAATATCATATAGACTATCTTACCTTGTAGAAGTATAATTCGTTGAACATATATAATGATAACTATAGCATGTAACATATTACTATGTGCATAAACATACTTGCATACTTATGTCTTTGCATTCATTTTATGTTATCATATTTTTTACTTACATTAACATATTTGATATTATTGTTCGACAACTCTCAACACCAACTATTCAGATACAAATTGTGAACAGGGGTGCTCTCTGAACTTAAGCTACCCTGTCAGTATTTGTAAATATGTGTCAGTTCAGGCTCCTTAAGTCAATAGCACCAGTCCAGGCTAGCTATATTGACTAAGTAAATATATAGTTTTCGCATGTAATATCATCTGTAATAACTTGTGTCAGTCCAAACTCCTCAAGTCAATGACGCTCTTTGAGCTTAAACTACATTAACTGGGTAAACATATAACTATAATATTGTAACCCTTTTAATGGTGCATCATCTATCTTACTACTAGTCTTAGTATCGAATCTGGGCTTAACTTGTTCATTTTGCCTTTATTACACTTTTATATAACATTTATATCATAAATCATGTATACTTTGTTCATAAGAAAAATGCATCATGTAACATTCTCATGCTGGAAATCATATGAGCATATTTTAATTGTATCATTATGAAATAAGTGCAAAGCTATTTTATTGAAATAATTTGTAAATCTCATTAAAAGCAAGCTTCATGGGTGTGGACTCTATGTTCACGAAAATGAAGGCTCATTCACAGACACCCATACCCGTGAACCAAACCATAAACTATGTCGTGAATGCTTCTGTCCATTTTGTGCACTTTCTTCACGGTGTGAAGAATATAGTCACGGACGTGATAGATGAGATTCACAGTCGTGAACATCTAGCCATGGGCGTGAATATAGATTTTTCAGTAGTTGATAGCATTAAAAACGTGCATTCATTACAAGTCACATACAAGGCTTTAAGGTTTTTGTTCTATGACAACCTTTTTTCTATCACAATTCTCATCAAATCATGCATTAAAACATTTTAAAGGCTCATTCAATATACATAATCACTACACTTACCATTTTCTTATTCACCAACTATTCTTTTCAAGCATTTATGTTTTTATATATAGTTCATTATTTCTTATTTACCTCTTTCACCCATTGTGTATCATCATTTATTATCTTATAAATGCCTCTTTAGGCACATTTATTACATATACATTACAACATAAACATTGCTTATTCAAGGCATACTTACATTTATTGCATTTCATACTCAAAATTCTATCTCATGACATTAATTACCTTATTTGAACTTGACATTTAGCATTTAAAATATACAATTCAACCATCATTTAATTAACACCCAACATATCACATTTGGGAATTTGAATGCCTATATATAAATACCTTTAATGGAGCCTCAAAAATCAAACTTCTTTCAAGCTTATTTATCCTTATGGTAGATTCACCACGTCCTCTTCCAACTCCTATAACATATAATATAGTTATATCAAAATCTATAACCCATGAACCTTGCCTTTAAAGCCATAAAGCATAACATTAACCCTTAAACAACTTTAAACTCTTAAGGTCTTTAACCATAAAATCTCGAGATCATACCATAACCTAACCCATTTTGAAATGGGTCTCAACCCAAAAAATGAACTAGACATGATCCAAGCTATGGAAACTTGTAAAACTAAAGGAAAATGTGATTTTTTACCTTAATCGAAGGAAAACACAACTGGAAGGGAGATTCGTCTCCTCTCTTCCTTATATGGTTCGGCCTCCTCAAAACAGCTCTTCTTTAAGCTTCTCTTGCCTAAAATCTTGCTTAATCTTTTATCTTTTACTTTGGTTTAGGACTTTAGGGCTAGGAATTGAAAGAAAAATGTAGGAGAAATATTCTAGGTCTTTTTTATTTTAGGTCGTGAAAGCAAGAAATGACAACTGCTCTAATTTTATAGCTGACGATATTTACGAACATAACTCTACTATCACAGCCGTGAATCTGCTAAAATCCGATCGTTCATGGGCATGAATCTTGTAACATATCATTTTTTCGTTTCTTTTCAACTCTTGTCCTATAACTTTTAAGCATACTTATCTTTTCTAAATTTGTATTAATTACTAGGCCCTAATTACAGGCGTTACATTTCTCTCCTTAAAAGAATTTCGTTCTTGAAATTACTTGTAGTGTTGTGTTGAAACAGCTGGGGGTACTGTGCTTTCATCACTTCTTCGTTTTCCCATGTAGCCCCTTCCTTTGCATGATTCCTATATAGAAATTTGACTAATGGTACTCGCTTATTTCTAAGCTCTTTAATCACCTGAGCTAAAATCTCGGTCAACTCTTTCTCATATGCAAGGTCTGGTCTTGTTTTCTACTATGATGACATGTGATGGATCTTACCTATATCTTCTCAATATGGAGACATGAAAAATATTATGAATCTTTCTTAACTCTGGAGGTAACAAAATTATATAAGTGACTGACTTAAACCGTTCTAAAATCTTATATGGCCTAATGAATATAGGGCTTAACTTGTCATTCTTTCTGAACCTTAGGACTTTCTTCCATAGAGACACTTTGAGAAACACATTGTCTCCCACTTCATATTCTATATTTATTCTCTTGAGATCTGCATACGATTTGTGCCTATCTGAAGTTGCCTTTAGCCTTTCTTGTATGATTTTTACCTTTTCCTCAGTCTCTTGCACCAACTTTGGCCCCACCAAATTTCTCTCACTGAGCTTTATCCAACATAACAGTGTTTGACACTTCCTATCGTATAGTGCCTCATAAAGAGCCATCTATATGTTAGACTAATAGTTGTTGTTGTAGGTGAACTCCATTAATGCTAGGTATTTTTCCCAACTACCTTTAAACTCAATAACACAACTTCTCATCATGTCCTCTAGTATCTGTATCACCTTTCCGATTGACCATCGATCTGTGGGTGAAAAGTTATGTTGAAACTGAGTTTAGTACCCAAAGCTCGTTGTAGACTTCCCAAAACTGAGATGTAAACCTTGGATTATGTCCGATATAATAGAGACTAGAACTCCATGTAATCGTACTATCTCGTTCACATACAATTCTGCTAGCTTGTTCAAGGAATAATCTTTTTTGTTAGGTAAGAAGTGTGCCGACTTCGTTAACCTATTTATGACCACCCAAATGGTGGCAAATTTTCTTAGAGTCATAGGTAACCTAATCACGAAATCCATCGTGATTTATTCCCATTTCCATTTTGGTATCACAATCGATGCCATCAAACCTGAAGGTAACTGATGTTCTGCCTTGACCTGCTGACATGTCAAACATCTTATCGTGAACTCTGTGATGTCCTTTTTCATACCTGCCTACCTATACCTTTCTTTCAGATCATGATATATTTTATTACTTCCTGGATGCATGGAAAACTTGGTTTCATATGCTTCCTTTAAAATCTTTTATTTCAACTCTGTAACATCAGACACACAAAAATGACCTTGGTAAGACAAACTGTCGTCTGACTCAACTGTGTACTCCGGTCTCTCCCTCTTAGAGACTAACTTAACGATCTCAACTAGCTTACGATTTTGCATCTGTGTGTCTCTGATTTCCTAGTTGAGAATAGGTTAAATATGTAACTCCGTTATAGTCTTCTTGCTCAAAGCATTGACCATAACATTGGTCTTACCTGAATGATAGTTAATGACACAATTATAGTCCTTAATCAGTTTTAACCATCGTCTCTACCTCAAGTTGAGTTCCTTTTGTGTCAGAAGATACTTTAAGCTCTTGTGGACAGTGTAGATATAACATTTTTTCCCATATAAGTAATGATGTCATATCTTTAGATCAAATATAATGACAACCAACTTAAAGTCATGTGTGGGATAATTCTTTTCATGCAGCTTTAACTGTCTAGAAGCATAAGCAACGACATTTCATTCTTGCATTAAGACATACCCCAATCCATTGTGAGAAGGATCACTGTAGATAATGTACTTTTTATTGGGAACTGGGGCTTCTATCAATATACACTTAAGCTTGTCAAAACTAGCTTAACATTTGTAGTTTCATTCGAACTTCATATCCTTTCTCAAAAGTCTGGTCATTGGAGTAGCAATCAAAGAAAAATCTTTCACAAACCTCCTGTAGTAACCTGCCAACCCAAGAAAACTCCTGATTTCGGTCACATTCCGAGGAGGCTACCAATTCAATATTGCATCAACCTTGTTAGAATCAACTCTGATGTCGTCTGCTGACATGATGTGTCCAAGGAAAGCTATTTTATTAAGCCAAAAGTCACATTTTGAGAGTTTGGCATAAAGCTTATAATCTCTTAGGATCTGCAATATTGTTCGCAAATGTTCATTATGTTATGCTTGGTTCTTAGAATACACCAAGATATCATCAATGAAAACAACTACAAACTGGTCTAAATATGTCCTGAATATCATATTCATCAAATCCATGAAAGTTGTGGGAGCATTGGTCAAACCGAAGGCATAACCAAAAAACTCAGAATGACCATATCTGGTCTTAAAAGCTGTCTTAGCTATATCATTTTCTTTTATCTTCAACTGGTAATAACCCGACCTTTAATCAATTTTGGAAAACACTTCTACACCATTTAACTGATCAAAAAGATCATCAATCTGGGGCAACGGATATCGATTCTTTATAGTCAATTTATTTAATTGCCTTAGTATATGCACAACCTCATAGACCCATTTTTTTCTTTACAAATAAAAATGGTGCACCCTATGGAGATACACTCAATCCAATAAAATCCTTGTCTAATAGCTTTTGCAACTGAGCTTTCAGCTCCTTCATCTCTGAATGTGTCATTTTGTAAGGTGCTATGGATATCGGTGTCAACCCTGGTATGAGCTCTATAAAGAACTTGACATCTCTATTCAGTGGTAATCCTGGCATATCATCTGGAAAGACATTTGGAAACTCCCTCACTGTAGGGATATCCTGAAGATCTAGAACACCTCTCCTGATGTCAATCAAGTGAGTTAAATAAGTCTCACATCCTTTTTGCATCATCTTTTGTGCCTTAATCATGGAAACCATCTGTAGAGGCTGTGAAAACCTCTCATCTTAACCTACCACTTCTTCTTATTCTAAAATCTTAATAACAAATGTATTAGATCAATAGTCAACAACTGCTTTATGCGATGAGAGTCAATCCATATCTAATATGGCATCGTATTCATAAAACGTAGTTCTATGAGATCTACAGGAAACTCTTGCTCATGAACAACCAAATGGCAACTTCTGTATACCCAGTTCATGAACACACTATGGCCTAAAGTGTTTGTGACCTCAATCTCGAACTTTAACTTCTCTATTGTCATATTGTACTGACTAGGTGTGCTTGTGCATACATACGAATATGTAGAATCTAGGTCTATCAAAGCACATGAATTGGAGCCCTGTAAAGAAAACATACCCACAATGATGTTTGTGGCTCCCTAATCCTCACGGACTTTCATAGCATATGCCCTAACAGGAACTCTACTGGGTTCCAGCCTGTTCATTATCTCTAAAATAGCCTGGTTAGTTCCTGCACGACCTTTTCTTGATTGGTTTCTATTCTGAACCGGTGCCGATACTGCTATATGTGTGGGTGTAGCATTTGCCAACAAAGGGCAATCCCTTTTCAGGTGGTCTAGGGCTCCACACTTGAAGAGAGCCTCTAAAAAAAAATGACATTCTCCTTGATGGTTTCTCTAACATGTCCCACATAAAGGGAGTTGGGTCTCTAGCTATCTATGTGCTAGCGGTGGCTGAGGTAGTCTTAGAGGGTGGTCCCCTCGTGAAAGAATTGGACTGTGAGTTATTTTGTCCTCTGTTTTGTTGCCTACCCTAGGACTATCCTGAAAAGAATCGACCTCTTTTACCAGTAGTATGTGCCACACTAGTTGTGGGTCTTTTGGTATTCTCTTCTGCCTTTCTCTTTCTTTTCTTTTTATAATGATGGCAACAGACACAATGGTAGAGAATTCTCTAAGCTGTAGGGAAATGACATGATATCCTATGTCATCATTCCAACTGTACTCAAAATGGCAGCATTTGTCACTCTCATCCTCTATGAGTCATATGGCATATCTACTTAACCATGTGAACTCTTTAGCATACTCCAAAATTGTCATGCCCTTTTGCTGTAGATTCATAAATTTTATTCTCTTCTCATCTATGTATATACTCAAGGCATATATTCTTTCTTGAACTTTGAAGCAAAGTATTCCAAAATCAGCGACTATTGAGTATGTGGCTTTTTTTAGAACTATTTTTTACCATTCATATGCATATTCTTAAAGCAGTGGTACTTCATACTTTTCCTTATGTCAGGGATAACCCACATCAGAGATATATTTTATGTATTATGCATGCATAAAAACCCTTAAACTACTTAGGTTTAGAAATGCTTAAACCTAATCTTTGATACCACTAAATGTATCACCCTCTAGCCTAACCAGGATTAACCCGATTAAATGAGCAATACTACATAACCTGTGTGCGGAAAATATGTAAAAATTTAAAACTTTCCTTTGCATTATGGCCATGATGACTTGCATAAAATATACAATAAAAGAAATATTTGACTTAATATTTAAATTTCATTTCATAAATGAAATATATTAACCTTTGACCAGGGGTTTACAAAAATATATGTCCTTAACAAAGAATTACATAATTCATCAATATTGACATGTATACAAGTAAACAACCCGTTTACTATGACACGTACATAAAATGCAAAAGTGCATCATATGCTATCACCGACCCGTGTAGGGTCTGATTTGATGTTTGAGTTGCTTCTCTTGTTCAACTTCTACTTATCTACAAGACTCCGACCTGCGTGGAGAAACACTCACACGCTAAGCTATTGAAAATTTAGTGGTACATATAGGCATAAAAACTCACTTACAATTATACATTATAAATATTTCATGGTATCATGTAAGAATATCGTGGCATGACAATAGAATCATAATATCATATAGACTATCTTACTTTGTGGAAGTATAATTTGTTGAACATATATAATGATAATTATAACATGTAATATTTCACTATGTGCATAAACATATTTGCATATTTATGTCTTTGCATTCATTTCATGTTACTGTATTCTTTACTTACTTTAACATATTTGATATTATTGCCCGACAACTCTCAACACCGACTGTTTGGATACGAGTTGTGGACAGAAGTGCTCTTTAAGCTTAAGCCATCCTGTCATTATCTGTAAACATGTGTCTGTCCAAACTACTCAAGTCAATGACACCAATTCAGGCTAGTCTTATTAACTGAATAAACATATAGCTTTCGCATATAATATCATCTGTAATAATGTGTGTCAGTCTATGCTCCTCAAGTTAATGACACTCTCCAAGCTTAAGCCATATTAACTGCATAAACATATAACTACAGTATCGTAACTCCCTTAATGGTGCACCATCTATCATACTACTAGTCTTAGTATCAAGTCTGGGCTTAACTTGTTCATTTTGCCTTTATTACACTTCAATATAGCATTCATATCATATATCATGTATACTTTGTTCATAAGAAAAATGCATTATATAATATTCTCGTACTGGAAATCATATGAGCATACTTTAATCATATCATTATGAAACATGTGCATAGCCATTGCATTGAAACAATTTGTAAATCTCATTAAAAGCAAGTTTCAGAGGCGTGAACTACATGTTCATGGTCCTAAAGGTTCATTCACAGGCACCCTTACCTGTGAACCAAATTGTGAACTATGTCATGAATGCTTCTGTCCATTTTGTGTACTTTTTCACTGTGTGAAGAATATAATCATGGGAGTGACAAATGAGATTCACGATCATGAACACCTAGCCACGAGTGTGAATCTGGATGGTATTAAAAACATGCATTCATTACAAGTCACATGCAAAACTTTAAGGTTTGTCCCATGACAACCTTTTCCTATCAACATTCTTATCACATCATGCATTAAAACATGTTAAAGGCTTATTCAATATACATAATAACTACACTTACCATTTCCTTATTCACCAACTATTCTTTTCAAGCATTTATGCTTTTATAAACAGTTAATCATTTTTTACTTACCTCTTTCACCTATTAGGCATCATCATTTATTATCTCATAAATGCCTTTTTAGGCACATTTATTACATATACATTACAATATAAACATTGATTATTCAAGACATACTTATTGCTTATTCAAGACATATTTACATTTATAGCATTTCATACTCAAAAATCATATCTCGTGGCATTAATGATCTCATTTGAAATTGGCATTTAACATTTAAAGCATACAATTCAATCATCACTTAATTAACACCCAACATGCCATATTTGGAAATCTGAATGCTTATATGTACATACCTTTAATGGAGCCTAAAAAACTAAGCTTTTTTCAAGCTTGTGTTATCCTTACGTGGATTTCACCATCTTCTCTTTCAACTCCTATCATATATAACATAGCTATATCAAAATCTATAACCCATGAACCTTGCCTTTAAATCCATAAAGCATAAAAACCTAACATTAACCCTTAAACAATCTTAAACTCTTATAACTTGTTATTAACACATGTTATGGCCTTAGAACAACTTAAGGAAAGGTCTTTAACTACAAACTCTCAAGATCATACCATAACCTAACCCATTTTGAAATGGGCCTCAATCCAAAAATGATCTAGATATTATCAAAGCTATGAAAACTTGTAAAACTAAAGGAAAACGTGATTCCTTACCTTAATAGAAGGAAAACACAGTTGGAAGGAAGATTTGTCTCCTCTCTTCTTTCCATGGTTTGGCCTCCTTAAAATACCTCTTCTTTTAAGCTCCTATTGCCCAAAATCTTGCTTAATTTTTGATCTTTTACTTTGGTTTAGGTGTTTATAGATGAGAATCAAAAGAAAAACATAAGCATTGGCCCCTAGTAGGAGAAATCTTTAAGTTATAGGGTTTCTTTTTTTTTTTTTTTATTTTAAGTCGTAAGAGCAAGAAATGACAACTAATCTGATTTTATAGTTGACGATGTTCACGGGCATGACTCTACTATCATGGTCGTGAATTTACTCAAACCTGATAGTTCACGGTCATGAAAGAATAGTCATGGGCTTGAACCCTATAACATATCATTTTCTTGTTTCTTTTCAACTATTGTCTCATAACTTTTAAATATACTTATCTTTTCTAAATCCGTATTAATTACTAGACTCTAATTACATGTATTAGAAAATAGACATAGGTGAAACCACCTTTGCCGATTTGCCTAACGATCCTGAACCTATTAGATCTAAACGTCGCCCTCTCCGTTCATGGCATCATATAGAGCATTCAACCCATATATCCCTTTTGAGAATGCATTTCTTACCAAATAAATGTGTTTCTAATTTTATAAAAATTACAATACACACCCTATATGAATGTATTGTGTTTGTTTCTACAGCTATCGAGGTTGGAAACGTATCGAAAAAGCATACACACTCTCCAATTGTTGTTTTTGTGCATCATATATTATAAAATGAAACAAATCTTGAAAAATTATTAGAATTATATCACGTGTTCTAATTATTTTAATGTACAACATGAGTTTAAGGAATTTATAAATTTTTATGGGCTTTTTATTTAAAAAAAATAGTTTAAATACATTTTCCTTCTTATAAGGTGACTTACAAGAACAATTAAAGTTTTAGAATACTTAAAATGGAATTTGTTCTGAGATAAAATTTTGTCCTTTTTCCATTTTTAGGAAGGAAGAATGAAAACAACTAAATCAAAACAAAGCGTAAGAGACAGCCCCAAAAAGAAATACCAACACCTTTAAATGGGCAACCCTATGCCAAAAAAAGTTGATTAGCTGATTGAAAATGAAATTTGCTAAGCCATCCGTGACTGAATTTGGTTCCCAATGAATATTGAATCAAATGGACATCACAATCTTGCTTGATAAGGAATCAAATATGATGAAGAATATCATAATGTTGTAAAGCTGTGTCATTAGTACTAATTACTGGAACAACACTGCAACTATCCACCTCCACAGTTGCCTTCCTTTTGCTATTATTTCACACTGCTTGAAGAGCTGTGACAATCCCTTGTAATTCTGCTCCATAGCCACAACAATCTGCCTAGCCAATGATCAGCTTCATTTCGATAAATTATCGCAAGGTGAGCCTAATGACATTGCTCGATTCTAGCCATGTCACTTTTATAACTAGTCTTAAAATAGTTTATTTTTTTTTGCAAACAATGACAATTTTTAGTTCCATCACATATATTTAGCTTAATCCTGTAAAGTCCTGTATAATATAATAATTCTCTATGTCAATTTGATAAACTTATATATTTCTTTTATTTCTCCTTAAGAGATAATCCATTTAAAAAAATTATTATGTGTTAATTCTTTATTTAATGTGCTTTGTTATCTTATTATTTTAATTTCCCATAATATTTCTAAATTAATATGGCATAATATTAGAGAGAAATATTAAAGCATCTCTAACAATACTCTTTATTTTAAAGAGTATCTTTCATATAGAAATTAATTTTTTTTTACAAATTCAATGAACTATTTATATTTTACTTTATCACATACAAATTAATATTTAATCAAAAGAAAAAATTAAATAATTTTATCATAAAGAGAGATAAATATTTTAGAGAAATACATCAATAAAAAATAGAATATGTATAGAAAATAGATGTGCCTTAATTACAATTAAAATATAAAGTGAAGTTTGACTTTTTAGATGTAGAAAGTCAAACTCATTATTTACTCTAAATTTTAAAAATAGAAAGTTCATTGAAGATATTATTTATGAAATAATTCTTTAAAATAAAGAGTTTATTGGAGATACTCTTAAATATGTTCTCTTTATTATCTTCTCTATTGTCTTTTCCATCATTGGAATTACATAACTCTACTTTTAATGCTTTGGTATGCATGAAAAAATAGAAAACACATGTCACTTAAAAAATAAAAAATTCTGTAAAAAAATAATAAGGAGAATATAGTTGGCACTCTATTAGAGAATATACATATTTTAATCATACTAATCATTTTTTTAATCTACATCAAAATAAAAATAAGAATAATTCTATAGCACACAAAATATATAGATGAATTTTAATGTCTACCGTTAGATTACTTATTTTTAATTCTAACCATTAGATTGAATGACTGATACTATTAAGCATGTTAATTAATCTAAATGCAAAAGATTTACTAATTATTCTTATCTTTTTTTTTTTCAAGATTTTCTATGCATTTCAAAATTCTTATTACTGACAAATCATGAAATATTATCTTGAAAATGAAAATATTTAAGTTTATTATTTTAATTAAATATCTTAGCTCTAGTGAAAACGAAATCATGTAAGTAATAATTTTAATTTTAATTTAGTTTTTATTTTTAAAAATATTGATTTTTGAATATTTTCATTTTTAAATTAGTTAGTTATATTATTGAGTTGATTTTTTTTACTATGCATATCCTACATTGTCATTACTAAAATACTATAAACTAAAATAAATATTTAATATAAACATTAAAATTTAGTCAAAATGATTTGAATCCAAAATGATTTCATTTAAACTTACTCGAATCAATTCGATTATCAACTATGCATAATACTTCATAATTCATACAACTATCAAAAATACTATAAATTAGCATTGATCATATAATTAACATAAATATAGAAAATTATAAGGAATAGGCTTATTTTGTCTTTTTAGTGTGAAATTAAATATTAAATAAATGAATTGAGTTAATGCAAAATTAAATTTCTTTTAGAAAAAGGTGGTATTTGCTATTTTTTCGCTTGCACATTACAAATATAATTTGTAATTAAAATGTCACATTGAATTATTTTCACTAGTCCTAAAAAGCAGGATCATAGTAAAAATTTTCATAAGAGTAAACACAAGTTTTACTACAGGAAAGAATATAATTGAGAGACGATAAGCCAATTATAGAAAGAGACAAAACAAAGTCATTTCATACTCTCCATGTTCCTTCCTACAAACGCTCTCCCCTGCACTGGCAAATCCACTCGTCTTTTATATAAATAACTGTTTTCGTTTTCTTCTTCTTCCTCCTCTTCTTTAATCCTTTTTTAGATCCCAAATTCTCTCTTAACTTTTGGTTCTTTGTATATAATGAGGAGATGGAAAAAGGTAAAGGACATTTCTTTCGTATTCGCACATCCAGATCGCAATCTCCACCGCTGGACGCAGCTCTCCCCAATCTCCACTCATTTGAACTATATCAGTGTTGGATGCAACCGCCGCAGGGAGTCACTCATCGGACTACAAGAGAGGTATAAGTGGGACCATGGATTTGGCGGCGGCGGCGGAAATTCCAGCGATGGCGATTGTGAAATCCGGAAAATTAGAGCGGAGACCAATTGCCCTCGTTGTTCCAAACATATGGATCTCCTTTTCTCTAATCGCCATTTTCCTTCCCCTAATAACCCTAATCTTGATTTGAATCCCAATCAGCAATACTCGAATCGTCGTGGAGCTAAAAACAATATTAGTAATAACACTAGTACCTATCAGGCCGTTAATTTTTGCCCAAGTTGTAAAACGGCCTATTACTTCCGTCCTTACAAGACTGCTCCTCTTCAGGGTAGCTTTGTTGAAATTGGCAGATTTAGCAATAATTATAGAGCCAAGAACAGAATCACCTCCACCAAAGAGGCCAATAACGGTTGTCAATATTCCGACGAGGATTGCACCAATACTACTGATAATGCTCTTAATAATAGACTCAGGGCATCATTTTGGGACACAGACCCCCCTGAGAATTGGCCTCCTCCTGGTGAAAATGGTTTGGCCGTCCATACTCCCCCGGGCCCACCATTTACGCCTGGAGTAAATGTGATTAGGGCCAATGGACCAGGTGGCGGCGGCGATGCTAGTGGTGACAATGGAGCAGCCGGTGGAGGAGAAAAGAATGGTGGGTGGGGTGGGTCTAATCTGGGCAAGGATTTGCCTACGCCAAAGGAGATTTGCAAGGGCCTAGATAAGTTCGTTATTGGTCAAGACAGAGCGAAAAAGGTTTGCTCATTTAACGGTATCTCATTTATGTTATTTAAATCAATATTCTTTTACTGCAATATGCATTTGATTTCAGTGTCATTAGCAGGTATATTCACATCTGGTTTCTGATATTCTTTTTCACTGGATACTGCAATCAAAGGCATTGCTATTTTCTCTACAATTTATCTGATTGTATGATTTCCATAATGCATGATCACATGTTAGTTGACTCTGTTTCCACATACTTGCTTTCTTGTCAATGTATTAGTTCATCTTGTTTATGCACGGTAATTTTTATTGTCAATGTATTAGTTCTCGACTTTTCATTAGTTATTGTTTTCCAGGGGGACATTAGACATGACATTATCATGCTGCATTTCATCACTTGCTAGAAACTGTATTCTGGTCAAACAGTACATGCAAAAGTACTGATGAATTGAAAAATGACCATAGTCTTGTATGCAATGAGTCATTCTAGATTGATAACATCAAATATTGAACTGTGATATATAGTTTACAGCTTTATACCCTGAATCTGGTGATGATTTCATGCTGATTCATTTTATTACCTTGCTCTTGAGCATTTTTATGGTCTATTAAGAGTGTTCAGTGCATGGTCTCCATGTGTGTTGCAGGTGCTTTCTGTGGCTGTTTATAATCACTATAAGAGGATTTACCATGCCTCCTTGCTGAAAGGGTTAGTTACCATTTACTTCTCACCTTATTGTACTATGGTCTCCAAAATTATTTGTGGTGGAGGCGGAACTGGATTTAGAGCATTAGAAGGTGTAAATTCCCCCTGATGCTGCTCAATGATGAGCAGTGCTTGGAAAAAACAATACATAAGTGTAGGTCTTGCAATTGGAAAAAACAATATGCTAAATCTTTGCCAATATGGTAGTTAAGACTTTCTGATAATCAACTTAAGGTTTTAACAAATATACACTTCATTGCGGATCAGTCTCAAGGATTTGGGCTAATAGGAATATTTTATGCTCTTGTAAGACAACTTGCTAAATTTCAGTCCTGAAAAATGGTAAGCTAATTGGTGAAAAGTGCAAAGGCAGGAAGGAAAGAACCTCCCATGATGAGTTGGGAGTTTTGGGTGGTGCATGGCATCTCTGTTCTCAACGTAGATCTGACCCTGCCATAGAATCAGGCTGATCGCATTCCATTCATCCCCATTTATAGGTAATAGATGGGGAGGTGCATAGGTCTTACAAAATAAAATAATGCAAGGTAGTTTTGGGAGGTGTGTGACACGTCTGGCCTCAACATAGGTCTGCCCTGCTGTAAATTCAGCCTGATGGTATTCCATTCTTCCTTATTGATAGCCAATAGTCGAAGGAGCAAAGTTATAGAATAGGTAAGGGGAGAGTGGGGGCTCATATGTCTTAGGAAGCAAAGTAATCAATGAACCTTTCCTAATGAATTGAGAGTTTTGAGGGTTGCACGGTATATCTGCTCTCAATATAGAACTGCCACTGCTGTACATCCGGTCTTATGGCATTCCATTTGTACCCATTGGTAACTAATAGATGAAAGAGCAAAGTTGTAGAACTGGTAAGCGAATTGAGATTCAGAAAGAGCAATCCAAACATGTGGATTGTTAATCTGAAAGTAACGTTCCAAATTTTCAATGTTGGACTTAAAACTTTGCCAGTTTATTTTTATCTGGAAATCAAGTAATTTCCTGTTTAATTTTGTCTAGGAAATAACAAGGAGGAAAAGAAACTTAATACTGGTCAATAAGAAACTATGCATTAATAAAAGGAAACATAGCTATCTATTTTATTTGGGACTTTATTTTGTTTCCATTCTAAGCTTATGCACCTTGTTCCACTTAAGCATTCCAAAGAAGCCTACCATCATGAAACTTGTTGCTAAGGCAGTAAAATTTTACATTTCCATTTTTGCTTCCATATTGGAATGATCTGCCTACTAGGTAATTCTGGGCCATAGATCTTAGGAAGCAGAGCAATAAAATGAACCTCTCATGACGAAATGGGAGTTTTGGAAGTGTGCATGGTCCCTTGGTCTCGACATAGATCCGCCCTGCAATAGGCGTTGGCATTCCATTTGTCCCCATTGATAGCAGTATATTTTCAGTAGTTCAAAAGCGCTGCCTTTTTCTCATCATAATTTAGTTTCTGAGAGTAATGCTAGATTGATGCATCTTTGTACTAGGTCAGCACGAGAATTAGGCATTTCAGAGGCAATTGATGATGATAGCGTGGAACTAGAAAAGAGCAATGTTCTCTTGATGGGCCCAACTGGCTCAGGTATGTTCTTCACACTTTTGCCCATGTATTTTTATCTTCAGCAACTAAAGTGATGGCAACCATCACTCCCGGCATTGTTTTATACTCTTATCCCTTCTATAGAGCTTTAGATTTAGAATTTCAAACTTTCAGGTCTAACTTGCTTGTGAAACAGGCAAGACGTTGCTTGCAAAAACACTAGCACGCTTTGTTAATGTGCCATTTGTCATTGCTGATGCAACAGCATTAACTCAGGCAAGTTTATTTCATATTAATGCCTCATAATCACTCACTGAAAGTACTGCATATTCCTCTCAGTTAATATTGAGTGTACAAGCATAATGTTTAGCTTCGTTTAGTTGTAGAAAATAAGGTCAATATCCCAAAATTATTCCAAGAAAATAGGAAGAAGGAATTTGGTGTTTAGTAGTAAAGTATTTCCAAATTAAAAATCAGTTTCTAAATTTTCCTTGTTTACACCAACCATTGGAAAATCAATATAGGTTGTCTTCTTTGTTTCGTAAAAACAATGCATTGGGTGCCAAAGAGGAAAACATGGGATGGTTCATGTTTTCCTATGTCTTGCCACTAATGGTTGGAATTCATTTAACTAAATATAATGTTTTAACTCTGCAAAGTGAAACTTCAAAGCAAGCATGTTGATTCTTCCATTTGATTTAACACTTTGCTTTCATGGCACTTTTGTGGGTCTGATGTTTTTTTTTTTGTTCTTTTCCCACTGAAAGAGGCAACATTATTCTTCTTTTTATTTTTCTGCAGGCTGGTTATGTTGGTGAAGATGTTGAGTCAATATTGTATAAATTACTGACGGTATACGGAGCATTTGACTTCCTATTGTTGTTTCTTATGTTTTCAATCACATTGCTCTATGCTGTTTGTACAGTACTGGAAGTTTGGCTGATCCATTTCTTCTATTTTATTGGAATTTGGGAGCTTTTCATTGTGCATTTGTTTCTAAATATTTTTGTTTTACCTATTTAGTGGATTTCTTCCACACATAAATCTTTTCCTTATCTAAAGTGAGATGCCTGCTCTTTTACTTTGTCCAAGGATGTTACAGTTCTATGCTCTGAAACACCAAAGAAGTTGTTAAATTTATGCAGGTTGGGCTTGCAAATAAACTTGTTAGCTTGTGACCTTGTAGACCAAGGCCTAAGTTTCTGACATGCATGAACACATTCAGATTTTGTAAATGTAGTATATAAACTATAATTAAGTTATAATTGAATTTTTGTATCTTTGGTTTTGGTGTTATTTAGTCATGTTAACTAAAATTGTGCTAAAACAATGGGCCTAGCCTTTGGCTGATGTTGGCATAGCTAAGAATAGACTTAGGAGCATTAGTTCATTGTTTAAGAGGACTCTTAGGAATAGCATGACTAGCAAATATAGCTACTGATCAGCATAAATTGGATTATTTTTGTGTTTATGTTTTGGTTTTTTATTTGATGTTCTTAAGTGCAAATGTTTTTAAAATGTGAAACAAATTCAGAGATAAAACAAGGAAAAGCACTTGCATGAGAGAACACACACACAGAAAATCTTTTCTGTCGTTTGGCAAAACGTGCGCTTGGTTAGTGTTTTTTTCCCCTTTACTGAGTGATTTAGATTGTGCTTGACTATTCTAAGTCACTGCACTTTTGTTTTTCAACAAACAACGGTTTAATCCTTGAATATCAAGGATTCAAGATATTCTACTCTTCATTACAGTGAAGTGTGGAATATGTAAAACATAGTGAGGTATTTTGCTTCAATCAATTATTAGTCTAAGGAAAGTTGCTTTTGTGGGTGGGTTCAAAGAAACTTGATGTATCTTCCATTATAAATGAACAATTATTAATAGTTAGTAAACTATTCACTGTGTTATTGACAGAAGAGCTGTTCTTTATGAAGCATCAATTTGTTAAATGAAAACCAAAGTAACTGAACGTCACTAACCACACTTATGAAAAAAAATTAATAATAATAAAAGCAAGGATTTGATGACTAGCCTATTTGATAGTAACACAAAATTTACTTTTCTAAAATAATTGCCTTCGTAAAATGAAAAGAATAACAGTAGTCAGAAAATAACATTTGAAAGTTTTCAAGAATGCAGCAATAACACAAAACTAGTGATCGAAAGAAATTATTACTAAATTGGAAATAGAAATTTAGATATGCTATGAAAAAGAGATATAATAAGTTTCAACTTTGCTTGTGATTATTTATTTAAAAAGGGAACATGTATCCTTATAGATATTATCCAGTAGATTCAAAGGGCGATTTTGGGAATGATGTAACTTTTTTAAGCATTTATTTAGATTTATCTGTTGTAAAAAAAATGGTTTATGGAAGTCTGTAACCTGTAATTTTAGTAAAATGTTGCCTTGATTGTAATTGTGGGAAAATTGAGGACTTAAGATTTTGTCTTTTTATATAATTAATTCAAGTATACCTGATCTCTAATCTTTGGACATTTTAGGTGGCTGAGTTCAATGTGCAAGCAGCTCAGCAAGGGATTGTCTATATTGATGAAGTTGATAAGATAACTAAGAAGGTTCTCAAAATCTTTTTTATCATTTCAGTGATTTAATGTGTATTCTTTTTGTCAGAAATTATCTGTAATTATAACCATTCATGTAAATTCCTTGTAATTATAATATTTTGCAGGCAGATAGCCTAAACATTAGCAGAGATGTTTCAGGGGAGGGTGTCCAACAAGCATTGTTGAAAATGTTGGAAGGAACTGTGAGTCACTCATCTATAAACCAATAATTAATTGTGTATTTGCTTGTTTAATATCTTTCTATCAGGTTTCTCTTTTAGGCATTTTTTATAGATTTATATTTTATGGAGGTGGTGATGGTTTGGTGCTTTTTGATGATTATGATAGTTATTTTTTTATGGATATTGTGAATATGTTGACTGTGGCTGCAAAAGTGGTTGACAGATGGTGGTCCTGATGATTAAAATGAGAATTGATCTAGTATAAATTTGGCCCTCAAACTTTACAGTTAATTCTGTCTCTAGAACACCTTGGTGGTCTCTTTTGTATTTTTTCAGTGGCTGTCAATTCACCTTTCTATGAATGCACTGATCTTGTCAAAGTCCTTTTTTGTAATTTTCAACATTGCTTTCAGTGTACTTATCTATCATGGTAATTTCTCGAACATCATAGAGGTCCCTAGTTAATGTAGTTGGACTTTGCAGTCACATGAGACTGCCAATGCATGTCATTATTTCAGTGATTATCTTACAATATGAGGAACATCATCCTCACTCGTCATCATTTTGTATTATAGAACCTACATATTGAAACTGAGTGCTTTGCAGAAATCTTTATTGTCTGGATTAACCATGTTTTGCTATCTTGCTCTTAAATTGGTAAAATTGCTATATATAGATCTCACAATAAATATATTTAGCTTTATAACTGTAAAAACTTCAGGGTGTGCTCCGTTGCTCAAACTCTGTTAAACTGAGGTTGTTTTCCATTTGTCATAACTTGTTAGCAGATAGCATGTGCCAGAAAATCTTCTTTCATTCATCTTTTTTCATTTAACTTTTCCATGGAAACAAAAGGGATTATATTCTTAAAGCTGTTTGCATTATCCTTGATGATGGCATATAAGTATGGTTTTTATTTTATCCAGATAGTAAATGTTCCTGAGAAGGGGGCAAGGAAGCATCCTCGGGGAGATAACATACAGGTAAGAGTCTCAGTATGTGCATTTTCCCGTCTCTATATTTACTATGTCATCTTCAAGATGGAGCTTATTTTGTGCTTATTTCCATTTGAAAACAATCACATCATCTCTTCTAGAATATATGATTGATTCACTGAGTAAATTATATGAATTGTGTGTATGATATAAGATTTAAACCATGTTTGTGCAGTTGTATGTAGTGGAAATGGGGCTGTCATAGCTGGGTTTACGTGTAATAGAAACAGGCTGTCCTGGCCATAGCATAACAATTGCATGCGATGGTAAGCAAATTTTTCTGAAAATTTTGCAAAACATATAAAACTAATAAATATTGAAATAACATTGACAATACAACTAAATAATGAGTATCAATTCAAAGGAAACACATGAAATCCATGATATGTATTCATCATTATCAATCAATTAAAATATTTAGCACAAACACAATAAAAACCAAAGGGATTAAAGATTAAATCTAACTTAATCACCACTAAAAACGAGTACCTAAGACTAATAAATATCAAAATCAAGTAATATTGTTGAAGAAAATTGCGAAAAATGCTGCTTTACTTTTTTTTTTTTTTTGCTAGTTACAAGTGAAATGTAGTTTTTCTTTATAGTGAATATAGAGTTATTGGAGACTTTAGTTAAGGATATAGAGGAGGGGAAAATGTAGGTGGAGAGAGAGAATATTTTAGGGGAAGAATTCTCCAACTATCTTTATCTTTTAAAGGGTAGCAGCAGTTACTTTAATGGGTAATGACCAGATAATGGCTTTTAATGTTCAGTAAAAGCCATAACTGCTGCTGATATTTGAACAAAAATAAATAAAATAAAAGTTGCAGGTAGCATTAAAGGAGCCCCACCTCTACATAACATAATGGCCTTCACTTAAATCCACGAGATAGATATATCGGAAAAATGCAGCTACATCTGCTCGAAAATGAATTGATGTCACTCATAGAACAAGATATATTCATCAACCTGCATTGTACAAAAGGAAAATAATAATGTAAGATTTTGATGAATAGTAATTATAAATATTAAATTTATAAATTTCTAATAAATATATTCATCTTTTTGTACATTTTATGGTTTAAAAAATAATTACATTTTATTTTTTTTTTATTTTTATTTTTATTATCAAATTTTTATGTTTAAGTGATTATTCATATTTACTTGCCTTTGTTATGGAAGACAAGTCCTTCAGTCAGAACTCCATATATTTTGTCTAGCTTGTGGTTTATAGATCAGTAATTTAGTTGAATCATCCTTTCAAACCCTTTCCCTTTGTTGGTGTTATTGCTAATAATATTATGTGATTTTTTTAGGAGTGGTTTTCTTCATATGCCAAACAACATATGAAATCATAAGGAAAGAACTATGTCATTTTTGGTGGTTATGGATATCAAAGGAGAACTTGGTTCTAAATATCAAGATTTATAAACACAGGGATAATTATTATTAAGTTAATATCTTGTTGGAGGAGGAGCATTTTGGTTCCCATATATAAGAATAAAGGGGATATTCAGAGTTGCAACAAACTGTGGCATTAAACTAATGAGTCATACGATAAACTGTGGGAGAGAGTAATAAAGCATCGACTTGGGAATATTACAAAAGTGTCGTAGAACCAATTTGGATTAATGCCTGGTAGATCTACAACATAAGCTATCTTTTTGTGGAGTCTGATGGAGATATATAGAGAGAGGAAGAAGGATCTTCATATGGCCTTCATAGAGAAAGCATATGATTGAGTGTTGAAAGAAGTTCTTTGGTGGGCTTTAGAGAAGAAAGACGTTCATGTCAAGTATATAAATGTTATTAAGGATACATATGAAGGAACGATTACAAGTGTGCGCATGGCAGGAGGAGATACAGAGTTTCCTATAACTGTGGGTGTACATGAAGGATCGATCTTAAACCCATACTTGTTTACTCTAGTTATGGATGATTTAACTAGTAGCATACAAGATGATGTCCCTTGGTATATGTGGTTTGCAAATGATATTGTCTTAGTTGATGAAACTAGAGCGGGTGTTAACCAAAAGTTAGAAGTGTGGAAAGATACTCTTGAAAGTAAATGTTTTAGGCTAAGCACAAGCAAGACAGAGTATATGCATTATAATTTTTGCCTAAGTAAAAGGAATGATGGGGAAGTCAATTTAGAAGGGGTAGTGGTGCCAAAGCGTAGCCACTTTAAGTATTTAGGTTTTGTTTTCCAAGAGTATGGTATGTAACCCATAAAATTAAAGTAGTATGGTTACAATGGAGAAGTTCTATAGGGGTGATATGTGGTAAGAAGATACCGAACAATGTGAGAAAGTTTTATAGAACAACGATTAGGCCAGCTATGTTATATGGGAGCGAGTGTTGGACAACTAAAGCTCAACATATCCACAGGATGAGTGACAGAAATGTGGATGTTAAGATGGATGTTTGGGCATACAAGAAGATAAGATAATAAATCAATGCATCCGACGAAAGGTACATATAACACATATTGTATACAAAATAAAGCAAGGTTGTCTAAGATGGTATGGACACGTATTACGTAGATTGCCAGGTGTGCCTGTTTGAAGATGCGATAGATCGTAGCAAGTAGTAAGAAGGGTAGATGTAGGCCTAGGATCACGTGAAGCGATATAGTACATAAGGATCTACAATCTCTTGATATTGAGGCGGACCTAACATTGGACAGAGGGATTTGGAGACACATAATCCATTTAGATATAGCTGACCCCATCTAGTATGGGATTAAGGCTTAGTTGTTGTTTGCAAATGAGAATATGGGCATATGGGTGCATAATTTTGGAAGAGTATCTATATTCATGTTATAGGATCACTTAATTGGAGTGATATGAAACTATGAAGTGGGATTTAAGCTATATGAATGATTTAGTGCCATGATAATTTGGAATTTCTAGCCCGGAAAGATTTCCGAAAGGGATCATTGGAGTTAACTGCAATATTTTCCAAGTTGACTTCATGTGAGTTGAAAGAAATGGCAACACTAACATACACTTTTTACAAAGTAGGTGTTTGAAGAAGCAGAGTGTTCTTTGACTTGTAGGTTTGAAGCATGTTTTTGCTGATGTTTATTGAAAATGCTATTTATCTTTTTCCAGTAGATTCTTTGCTATCAACTGATCAATTTGGAAATTTGTGGCTGACATATTTGACAAATTTGACTTTTTCTCATATGTATAAGATGACAGTAGTTTAGAATTAGAAAATTTATCTTTTCCATTGGCATAATTTGAGTCTCTGTACTAAATTGATTATTACTTTTACGAATTTGATTTTTAATTTTTATGTGTATGCTTATGTATCATCTAGATAGATACGAAGGATATCCTTTTTATATGTGGTGGAGCATTTGTGGATCTTGAAAAGACTATTTCAGAGAGGTATTCTTTTTTTTTTTAATTCTAATTATTCTGTTGAGAAATTGTGTGAAATGTTTTATGTTTCAAGGAAATTTAACTTGAAACTATTTGTGACATTTACTAGGCGGCAAGATTCTTCAATTGGATTTGGAGCACCTGTTCGTGCTAACATGAGAGCTGGTGGAATTACAAATGCTGCAGTCACATCATCCTTGCTTGAATCTGTAAGAATGAATATCTCCTAAGTCAGTCAAATGAGAGTTAAGAAATTTTAGCCATCGATGTGCTCCTTTTCTTATATTAAAACAAAGTTAAGTATGCTGGCTTTGAACAGGAAAGAAGCTATTGCTGAAATCATCCGTATTCTCAAACCTGTAAGTTACATTTCATATTGCAGGTTGAGAGTGCTGACCTTATAGCATATGGCCTGATACCGGAATTTATTGGCCGCTTTCCTATATTAGTTAGTTTGTCTGCTCTTACTGAGGACCAACTTGTGCGGGTAATACTTCATTAGAACTGGTGCAATTGCGAGTTTTTCTGCCTTATCTGTGTCATGTAATGGAATATCAATGTTCCGTTAATTAGTAACAGAAATTTAGTCTTATGATGAATATTTATAGGTAAATATAACTTTTTTTTATTTTCAAATATATATGTATATCTAAAATTGTTCTCTAAGAAATGCAAGTTCAACTTGATCTATCTACTGGCTGTTTTGGGTCGATTGAAGAAGCCAAACATTGGCTTTTGATTTATTATTCTTCATTGTACTTGAAATAAGCATTTTCCCTTTTGTTTTGTATTTACTCTAGTGTGTCACTAGGATCACTATATACTTGACCTCAGTTATACTCCAAGCTGGAAAATTAATATCTTTGGGTTCAATCAATACATGCAGAGATCCTGATTACATCAGTGTATTTATGCAAATTCGCTTTTTATGAAAGTCATTCTGGAATTTTTGAATCTTGTCCTGGACCCAGCTCAACTGTGTTGGCCTCTATTTAGAACAAGCCTGGCCCATATTATAGAATTGTGAAACATAAATATTTAATTTGTCTAGCTGGCTGAGCCTCAAGTTAAGACAAAATCTTTAGCCCATCCCATCTCTGGAAACAGGCCTCAATCAGATTAGTTTCATAAAGAACCTTCTGGCAAAAAACTAGCTTTTTAGCAGGTTGAGCCCACTAATTCCTGGGCGTGCTGCAAATCTGCATTCAAATGCATGCCTACATCTTTATATGTTTTTAATATTCATTATTTTGCTTGAAAATAAGCAATCTGGAATTTATTAGATCTTGGAATGTGCTTTTCTGTAATGTAATTTCTGGTTCTTGTTGACAGGTACTCACAGAACCCAAAAATGCTCTTGGCAAGCAGTACAAGAAATTAGTTAGCATGAATAAAGTATGATACTGTATCCTCTTTATGTCCCATTCTCTCTCTCTCTCTCTCTCTCTCTCTCTCTCTCTCTCTCTCTCTGTTTGTGTGTGTGACCATTGGAACTTAAACTTTCAGGTGAAGCTACATTTTACAGAAAAAGCTTTAAGATTGATTGCGAAAAAGGCGATGGCTAAGAATACTGGTGCCAGGGGTTTAAGAGCCTTGCTGGAGAGTATTTTAACTGAAGCTATGTACGAGGTATAAATGCATAATTAAGATGACCTGTATTGGGTCAAATAAAATTTGGCTACTAGAAAGTAATTGGTTGTCAGCATTTACACATAAATTCGTTTTATCGCTTGCATGTTTCAGATCCCTGATGTGAAAACAGGAAGTGATAGAGTAGATGCTGTTACAGTTGATGAGGAGTCTGTAGGTTCAATAAATGCTCCTGGATGTGGCGGGAAAATCCTTCGTGGAGATGGTGCATTGGAGCATTATCTTGCAGAATCTAAGATGAAGGAATCAGCGGTATATCTTTATTGCAATTACAGATTGGGGTTGATAAATTTTAGTTTTTAGGAGTGGAAAGATGCCCACATATGATTTTTGGGCGCAATTATGGGATTGAATTATCAACTTGCTTAAATTTAAGCAGAGTAGCATTGACTGTAGAGACAACATATGGCCTAACTCTAATATGAGTAGTTATTTTTGGTTTTAATGGAGGAGCTAAGCTTGTTAACTAGTGTTTTATTTATTTAGGAAAATGTTGAGGTCGTTGAGGCGGAATTGGTAGAGGGTGAATCGGAAGTATCATCAAGAGCCATGAGCATGTAAGTTAATTTGCAGTCCTTTTTTTTACCACTTGGAAAATTGATCTTTTTATTTGTAAAATCCGCATTTCAAAATTCAATGTAATTATTCCCTTGTAAAACAGCATAAGCTTCTGATACAATAATTCTACCATTAACACAAAAGGAAATGATAAAAGGAAAATGTACACCGCTACTTTATGCAGCACATTGTACAAACCTTCTTTTCAATTTTACTGAACAACTTCACACTTCTTATTGGCAAAATGCAATATTAAGCCTCTCAATTTGTTTTTTTTCTTCATTTTTTATTCGTCGTTTCGGAGCTTCTGTACTTTTATTTGGACCTATTAAATTTTTATTATACCTTAATTTGTGTCTCAATTATATCATTTTTTAAATGGTTTTGTCTAAATTAAGTCACATATATAAAAGGCATGAAGAGAAAACGCGAAATTTTTTAAAAACTCTTATTCTTAGAACACAAACAAAATATATATATATATATATATATAGAGAGAGAGAGAGAGAGAGAGAGAGAGAGTAATCCTCATTTGGCTATTGTACTTCAACTTTTTTTCATTGAGCTTTTTTATTTTGACGCATTGAATTTTATACTTTTTTTTATAATATAGATAAATATAATGAAACAAATGAAAGACTTTTTAATAAAGGTTATAAACAACATCCCTCCTTTCAATAAATAAAGGTTTATGATGGTCTCTACCTGTGTCTCCGATATCCGATTATAATTTGTCAGTAACACATCACAGTCTCTTTGGTCTTTACAATGGTTTTTCGACTCTCAAACATATCATTACTTTACTATATATTACTAAAGCTCTCCGTGGATTTACTTTTACAGTAACAGTAACTCTTTTTTTTTTTGGAGAGTAACTTTTGTCTTTAGGTGGAGTTTCACTGTTACATTAACAGTGACTTTTTTTTTGGTCGAGGGTATCTTTTGATTTTAGTTACAGTAACAACTAAATTTTTTTTTTCTGGAAAGTAACTTTTATCTTTATTTTAAAATAGTTTGGTCTTTAAAAATTAATATACACATTAGACTTAAGCTTATAAGTTATTTAGACCAAAAAATAAAAATTTATGCATAATTTTGCACACCAATTATTACTCTTTATCTTCTACAAATTTCTCTTACTTATGTCCGCTCCTTTCACTTTCAAAAAAGTTTAAAATTTATTTTACTGTAAAAAAAATGCAATCAGTCATAATTCTTTTTTTTTTTTTACTGCCAACTTCAATTAGCTTTTTTTATTTTGTTTTTTCTTCATTGATTGAAATTGGGAAGTGTTACAAGTCTTAAAATTTTGTATCACCATATAAAAGCTTGAGGGATTATAAATCATATTTGTTTGGTTTCACAACAATGAAAAAAGAATTATGATATCTATTAGAGAAACACATGTATTATGATATGGAAAACGACTACTTCATTTTGAACTATTTGATAAATTACAATTTCATTCTTTTTTTCATTTTTTTTAGATTTTGACATTGCCAGAACTTTGAATTTTACATATATATATATATATTTCTAATCTAGCTTATAATTGTTTATATTTTATTTAGTTTTTCCACTTCAATTTATATTTAATTTTAAAAGATTTAATTATATTTAATTTTCTTTAAATTATGAGAGAAAAAAGGTATTAATCCTCACTAACCGCAGCGCAGGTATATTTTCTGTTTGTATCTATGTAAAACCCAATACATATCATAATATGTCTCAAGTAAAAATTTTAAAACAGAATTATTTATAAGATATTGACCAATTAAATTTTAAATTAATTAATTAATAGGATAAAGTAGAAATAATTACGGTTAGATAATATTCAATGTAGATTTGGATATGATTTAGAATATGTATATATATGGTTTGTGATAAGGCCTTTAGTTTGCATTAGATACTAAACAAGAGAGAAATAAAGAAGAGAAGATTACTATCTCACGGCGTGAACAGTGGAGTGTCGTTTGATAGAGAAGCAAGAACAGCATTGGCATTTGTGCCACTAAAGAAGAATGGGGAGAAAGAGTTTATGTTCTATAGCAATCCAAGTGCTGATATGAAGCTTAGGGAATCAGAACTGAATTCCATTATGGATTAGTAAGTTTGATATCAGAGCCATGCAGAACGGCTCATATGGCTGCCATGAAAGCAGCAAAGGCTGCTGGGATTTTGCTCTCTTATGATCCTAATGTTTGATTGCCTCTTCGGCCTTCTCCTGAGGCTGCTAGAGATGACGTCAAAAGTATTTGAAATCAAGCTGATTTCATCAAGTATACCCTTTCTTCATAAATTGGATCAACGATAAAATGTCACATAAGTAACCTATTAATTTGTTTACTTACCATTCTATCATCGAGTTGTGCATGAAAAAAAAATTCATCGATTGGGTTTAGACTTCTATTTTGTATTCATTACAGGCAATGTGATATTAGTGGGCTGCCACATTATAATTTCATGGTCTTTGATGGGCCTAATTATAAGTTTTGCAATCCTTTTATATCCAAAATAGGAGTTTTTTTCTAGTTATTTATATTTGTAGTATATTATTATTGTTAGATTTGTGTTTCAAATGCTGTTTTTGAATTTAAGAATAAGTTGGGATATGATTTGATTTTATGCTATTTTATAGGAAGATTTGATTTTTTTTTTTTTTTTTGATTCAGTAGCAGATTTTTAGAAATCAAGTTTGATTATGGTTAGAATTTTTAGTATAAATATGTAAGATGCTATGAATGAAATAATATGAAAGCATGACAATGTTTCAGCTCCAAAATTCTTCTCTCTTATTATATCTACTATATTCTTGTTAAAAAAAAAAAACCAACAAAGTGGTATCAAAACCATGCTTATCTATGAGAGAGAAAAATATGGAAAGATAGTATGATTTTCCACAAATACAATAACCAAAATTTGATGAAGCAAATTACCAAGTATGGATCATATAGAGAAGATATGCCAAAATCAACAACAAGATGAAGCCAAAGTAACAATAAATAAACAATATGAGAAGAAAGAGTTATTCTAACTCTTTTCAAAGATATGCCTACTCAAAGATAAAAGATTTGATTATGTTATCTTTATGATTTTATAATTTGATATAGTAGTATATTTTTATAAATCAAGTTTGATTATGTTTGTTAGAATTTTTAGTATAAATATGTAAGATGATATGAATGAAAAATAATGAAAGCATGACAAGTTTTCAGCTCCAAAATTCTTCTCTTGTTGTAT
Source organism: Triadica sebifera (assembly GCA_023653625.1). NCBI lineage: Eukaryota > Viridiplantae > Streptophyta > Magnoliopsida > Malpighiales > Euphorbiaceae > Triadica > Triadica sebifera. Next base: position 773,039 of record CM042912.1, read on the forward strand.
CTACCTTATTCTTGTTAAAAAAAAAACCCAATAATTATTAATTTTTATTATTAATAAAATTATTTTATTTTTTAAAATATATATAATGTAGGTGAGCAATGATGAAGTTTGTATTTTTGACAAAAGGAAATCCTGACAAGGAAGAAGTTGTTCTTTATCTGTGGCATGATGGTTTTAAGCTGTTTATTGTCACCGATGGAGAGAAGGATTTCAAATATTTCACAAAGGCATGTCCTCATTAATGAATGAATGATTTAATTATTACTTTTTTCTTGATTTTCTTTATTCAGTCCTAAGTAATCCAAATTGATTTTTGACAAAATTTCAAAGGAAAAGTTGATGGATTTTGATAGAGATTTGCGAGGGTTGATAGAAGATTCTAGAATTATAGGAAGGGACACGTATGAGAAGATAAGGGGGCTAATGGGTAATTAGAAATATTAGAATTTTGGTTATAAATAGATGGAGTGTTAGTAGGAAAGGTAGGCTGATTTGGGAAGAATTTTAGGTCTCTAGGCTTAGCTTGGAGAAGGGGACAGAGTCTCTGGGCTGTGAAGCAATTTCACAGAGTTTTATCATTTCCTTTATTTATTGTTTCTTTTTATTTCTCTTGTTTTAGTTGTTGAAGAACACTGCTTACAGTAATATAATATTTCAGTAGCATTCTTTCTCCTTATTCCTCTAAGTTGTGTTATTTTTTTAGGTTGAGTTTGCTATTTTCCTATCATTGGTCCAGCTTGTCGAATCCAAAGATGGGGAAGACAGACAGAACAATGAAAACCCACACACAAACAAGATTGGGTGCTCAAGAGAAGCAAATCAATAATCTCACTGGAAATCTCCGGCTCAACAGGTGGCTGCAATTCATGAGAGCCAAGAGAAGTTTCAAGGCTTGGCCCTTCAGTGGATAAAAAGGATGGAGAAGCAACCGGTTATGAAAGAAGAACCAAGGGCTTTCGATTCAACGATTGATTCTCTAGGAGTTGCCACCCAATCAGTCCCAAATAAACCAGTTCAAATGGATGGGTATCCACTAGTATTCGGGCAGCCAACATATACAGAAGACTTCTCTCTCATGGCCAAGAAGGTGAAGTTACCTTCATTTACTGAGGCTAATCCTAGAAACTGGCTGACTATGACAGAAACCTATTTCCAAATCCATGTAACACCACAGCATCATAAAGTCCCCCTAGCGCACATCTGTATGGATGGAGTGGTTGTCCATTGGTTCACAATCATAAGGAAGTTGAATCTGGAACTGAGTCGGGCGCTATTCAAACAAGAATTGACGAATAGGTTTGGAGGAGCAGCAAATCGGAGTCCTTATGAGCAGTTGGCAGCTTTGAAATAAAAAGGGTCCGTAGAAGAATTTATTGATAAGTTCGAACAAGTTGCTTCTATGATTCCTTATGAATCAAAAGCCTTATACCTAGGTTATTTCATGAATGGCCCAAACGATGAAATAAAAACTGGGTTAGGCTCTTGAACCCCGAAACTCGCATCAACGCAATGAATATCGCGAAGAATGTTGAAGTTGCACTGGGAAGACGAGGAGCAGTAGGGTTCAACATACGACTTCAAACTAATGCAGAAAAGGGGAGCAATTGGGGTCACGTGCATAATACAACTATTATTAAACCCACTGAGCTGGACTTTCGGCCCAATTCCTCTAGTTTTATCAGTGATTTGCGGCCCATTCCTCTTAATTTAGACTTCAACCTGCCTAACCCAAGTCAACCAGCCCCATCTTCTTCCCCAAATTATAATAACAGAGGCACAAACCATTTGTCTTAGACAGAACTTGAAGATCGAAGGAAGAAGGGACTTTGTTTCAAGTGTGTTCAACCGTATAACCCACAGCATAGATGCCTAGCCGGAAAGCTTCAGGTCTTGCTCCTTAGTGACGATGAGGAGTTGAACGAAGAAGGTGGAATCTCTCAGCCAGAGCAGGAGGAAACCGTTAATGTTGATTTAGCAAAAGGGAAGTCCATTTCTCAGTCTTGAGGACAAGACTTTCAAATGGATGGGATAATGATAGAGATTTGCTAGGGTTGATAGAAGATTCTAGAATTATAGGAAAGGACACGTATAGGAGGATAGGGGGGCTAATGGGTGATTAGAAATATCAAAATTTTGATTATAAATAAGTGGAGGGTTAGTAGGAAAGGTAGGTTGAATATTTAGGAAGAATTTTGGGTCTCTAGGTTTAGCTTGGAGAAGGGGACATAGTCCCTGAGCTGTGAAGCAATTTCACAGAGTTTTATCATTTCCTTTATTTGTTGTTTTTTGTTATTTCTCTTGTTTTAGTTATTGAAGAACACTGCTTGTAGTAATACAATATTTCAGCAGCATTTCTTCTCCTTATTTCTCTAATTTGTGTTGTTTTTTGGGTTGAATTTGCTATTTTCCTATCAGATTTTTAGTGGAAACAGTTGATACAACTAGAGTTAGTGATGTTTTGATTGATTCCTTTCTAGTTTCACTTGCCAAAGATACTTCAATTTTTGAGGTACTTTTGTTTTGTTAGTTTACATATAAGCAATTGTATTATTGTCATTATATATTTCATTTCATATATAGAATTAATGAATGAATGAATTTAAAGATTGAAGAGAAATTGAAGAGGCACTGATATATGCAAATGCATGTGGAGCAATTTGCACAACAAAGGGAGCAATTCCAGCACATTCTTCCCATTTTGATATTCTTGCCCCCTTATTAACTCCTCTAATTAAGACCAACCAACTAGTTTTATTTTTTCCCTTTTTTCAATGTTTTTAATCTTCCAACGATAATTAGTACCTTTTTGTTTAATTTTCCTCAGTTAAAATTAATGTTAATATTATTGAATCTCTCTTATGAATATATTTTGTTAATCAAAATATTGTGAAGTGGACATTTGTTTTGGTTATCAATTTTAGATTTTAATCAATCCCTTTAATTGTATCAATTGTCTATCAACTTTTTATATTTGTTTTAATTTTAGAATTAATTCAACATTTAATGAATGTTCAAATTTTATTTTCGATTACATAAATTACTTGTATGTATCTAACAATGAATTAATATTTTAAATTGATTTAAAATTCTCCCAAAGTTAATAATAAAAGCACATCGGTAAAAGTGAAATAAATGTGAAATATCGAGGACAAACTAATTTGAGAAATATAAAATTTGATAATCCACAACAACCTTTGGCCCATAAGCCTAAAAAGTAAAAACATAAACAAACATATAGCAGTTAATTTTTATTAAAAAAAATAAATAAATTAGCTATATTTAATAAATTAACAAAATTAACTCAATTATCATTATTACATCTGAATGAATGTAAAGATAGTTTAATAAGGTTGGAAGAAAATTATCACCAAAATGTTAAACAAAATAAAATAAAAATTGACATCTAAGCTAAAAGTTACGGAAGTAATCAAGTAAAGCTACACCTTAACTAAAATGTAAAGACTAAATTTCAATTCAAAGGGCATTCTTTGACATGGAGTAATCAATGACTGACAGGACATTATAACTTGTAAAATGACAAACATATTTGTCTGTGTTGGGTGTAAGAGATCAACTGCCTTGCTTCCTCACTTATCCTCTCTCCAAATGTCACAATTCTCAGAGATGGTTGATTTAAATCGGATCAACTATAGCAAGAAGTGTAGTTCATCAAAAGGCAAATAGATCAACAAGTAACATGTGAACAGCATGACAATTCTTTTCCAGTTTGCTTGGTAACTCACCTCGACGTTGCATTAGCTTGCCGTTAATGAGGCCACATTGCCTGGACGTATCCTATTTGATAAAGGCCTTGCAATAAGTCCGTCAGCAACCCAACCCATTGATGCACTATCATTTCTGACATGGCTAAATTCCCTTAGCATATATTCCAGAGATATTTGTAGCCTTCCCCCCAGTCTGCAATCAGCAGAGGTACCTCTTGCTCTAAGTCCTGCATTTCTCTCCAACCAGTACAAATAATTCACCTGGAATAGTGCCTTAAGCATGTCTTGTGCTGAACAACTTTCTTTAAGCACCACCTGATCCCAGTCAATAATTCAGATACAACACAAAATAAACAGAAGTAAGCTTAATCCTGTGTTTCAGTAACTTGATTCTCAAATAAAAGAATGACAATCCAAGTGCTAAACTTTCTGCATTTCTTTTTACAATCCTGTTCCCTAGACAATATGCTTTCTATGCCATTCAGTATCTCCATCATTTAAAGAAGCACCAAGAAGAGGAGGAGGAGGAGGGGGAGGAGAGAGGGGAACAGGAATAGACTGAAAGCAATTGCATTTCTATCCCATTTTCTGCTTTTACTGAAACAGGATTTTACTCATTTCAAGCATGCAATGCCATGAAGAATTGCAAGCAAATCAACAGTTGAGTTGCAAGATTTCATATTGAAGACAAGATGATATCTAGGGATTAGACCAAAAAAAGAATGGGATGAAGAAGAAACAAACTAAGTGTAGAGGACCAGAGGTGATAATGGAAACCAAATCAGCCTTATACCTTACTGCACTTTTTAAGCTGAGTTGAAAGGCAGGAGCAAAACACGTAGATTCAAAATTTAAAAAAAAAAAAAAAGGAGGTAGGACATGCGCTTACACAGAATCTTCCCTTGTGCTCAGTCAAAATGTAGCCTACGTCTTTATAGAGATTGAACAGTGCAAGCACATCATCCTCATTCTTCACAACATCACTCAGTTTTGAACCCAACTGCAACCGCCTCTCAATTTCAGCAGCCGCATTCATTGCATCAGAAGATAGTACAACTGATTGTGGCTGAAACAGAGATCAAATATAATGAATATAAAAGCAACTTATACTATAAGAGCGAGGAAGATTCTTAATCTTCAAAAATATAATATTTTTCATAACATGAACATCAGCAATTATCTCAAAGCATGAATTTGAAAATTACAATAGGACAACAAATAGAAAGCAACTCACTTTGATTGTAAAATTTATATTAAGAGCTGGAAAAAGCGGTTCCTCATCATTAACCTCTTTGATTGGAGGTACTTGGCCACTTAGTAGATATTCACTGAAAACTAAACCTGCCAAAACAATAAAAGAGAGCAGTTTCCATTATGCGATGAACCAATTCAATTTGATGATTATGGGGATACTGAGACACAATGTTATTAGTAGCAACCCAGTAAGAAACTTACAACTAGAGGTGTAGCCAAGCATAGCCAAGTTAATACAATGCACTACTCAAAGTCAATTCAAGTCAACTTAAAAACTTGAGGCTCAAAAATCAACTCAAACTGTGCTAAGTGTCACATTTCAAACATGAATTCTGCTCAATATGTTATCCGAGATACTCTACCTCAGTTGAACTTAACTGGATTATAAGGAATTCATTATAGTACTTTTTATGTTAAATTAAAATAAGAAAAAAACTTGAATGAGATTACTTGAATTCAGCTTGACTCATTTCTTAAGCGTTGAATTTGGCTTATTTCTTCAGTTTGAAATTTGGGTTACAATAATTTACTGTTGGTAAAGTTATGAAGCGAATTTGTTTGTGATCATAACAATATCTCTGGTTTGACTTCGAAACGACATATCTCACTTATTCTAAGTTTTGTGCTATCATGGTGGGCCTAATTTCCTTTCTCATTTTCCAATTTTTTGGTTGGTTATTGAACTTCTCTTTTTCTTTCTTTTCATATAAGTAAATTCTTTATTATAAACTAAATGACCCAATAACTCTTAAAAAGAGTCCACAATAAATGACCCAATAGAACTTAATTGAACAGATTAAACCAAACTGAACCAACCAATTAATTTGGTTTGATTTTCATCGTTAATTACGTTCAATTTGGTTGTATTTTCTAAAAGAATTTTGATTTTTCAATTTGGTTTGGGTTTTGAACTGAACTGATCAATGTTTACCCCTAAAGGAGACTACTAACACTGCACCGACAAAGACATTTCACGTTCCCATTTTCCTTCTATTTACTTAAGTGATCCCAGCTCCAAGTAATAAAACTACTGAAATAGGGTGCATCAAAGTGCAACTTCAACAATTCAACTAATTTCAACTTCAATATATCTAGTGACTTCGGTAATCCATCTTCATCTACAGACATTGGTGCTTTCTAAAAGTCTAAGCTGGAAATATGTTATATTTCCGCGATCATGTCACCAATGATTGAATTCGTCAAAGGGAACCCGGACCTTTAGATTCCTCAAAGGGAACCCAATCCTTACGACTCATTACGGAAAGACCCGAATCTCCTGGTTTTGTGAAATTTCTAACGTGTTTTATTAATGAAAAAATTACCTCTCTTATATAGAGGTTTACATTGCTAAACTATGAAATATTAAAATAAGGAAACTAAAAAATATTAAACTAGGAAATTATGAAAATAAGAAACTTAGTTTATTTAGGAATAAAATAACTAATTTCTAGGGATCCTTATCTAGAATAGGAAATAACTTATAAGTAGGAAATTACGATATGATACTAAGCCTATGAATCCATAACATTACTCCCCTCCTGAAAACAAAGCTTGTCCTCAAGCTCGGAATGAAGATAAGCAACATGAACCCAAACCAAATTCCTTGTGAGCTGTCCTGTCAACAGCTTGCAAATGCACAGTATTCGTTTGTTGTTCGCTTCTAACTACATAAGGTGAAATAGCCTGCTCAATATTATTCTGGGGTAGCATTTCGCCTTTTCCCTTTGTCAGTGAAAGGCTGATAATCCGACTTTGTCCATGGCTTCTGACTGCATGCCACCCCTACTTCCGCTGCCATTAGAACATAAGTTTCCACTGTTGTAGTTATGGCTAGTGCGACGGACAGAATAAGTGTCCCTTGCAGCGCTAGCCTTAACTCTTTTAGCACGATTGGTGTAAAGCTTTTGCGAATTGATCCAAATGAGAATCCAATTTGGATTTAGGGGGTATTTGGAATTGTTGTTAAATGTTCAAAAAACAATTTTAAAATTTTTTTGATTTAATTGATTGATTTTTTTAATTTTTTATAAATTGTTTTTCTCAAACATGTTTCTGGGAAAAACATCTATTAATCTCCTTCTCTCAAAAAGCAATTTTCAAAACTCAAAAAAATTAAAAAATAAAAAAAAATGTCCAAAAAAGTTTTTCTCAAATGCAATACCAAACGGAACCTTAATTTGCTCCATGTTAGCCGCCAAATGAGCAGTGTCTACTCTCGCTCTGCCTAACCCTCCACTGCTTCCTAGTTGTAGCTCCTGTCTACCCTCAACGCAGCTAGTTTGCACATCATTAGAGTTACTATTGTTTACTCCTCCTTCCACCTCTTTGTCATGCAACTGATTTGCAGGGTGACCCAAACCTTAGGACTCATTAGAGAGAAACCCATTTTCTTGGTTTTGTGAAATTTATGACTTATTTTATTAATGAGAAAATTATCTTTCTTATATAGAGGTTTACATTGCTAAACTAGGAAATATTTAAATAAGGAAACTGAGAAATATTAAACTTGGAAATTATGAAAATAAAAAACTTAGTTTCTTTAGGAATAAAATAACTAATTTATAGGGATCCTTTTATAACTAGGAAATAACTTATTTAAAATAGGAAATTACGATATGATCTGTCTAAGCCTACGAATCCATAACAACATAACCAAATCATCTCAATCTTCCTCTCTCTCAACTGAGCCTCAAATTGCAAGCCATTTCTACATTAAAGAAGACAAAAAATAATAAAATAAAAAAATAACTGAACTTTGTTCAGGTGAAAGTTTAGATAACAACAAATTTAGAGTTTTACAAGTCTGATCTATTAGATTCCAATGTTTTACAACTTTGATCTAATAGATTCCATGTATGTGTTTGTGGATAAGAACAACTTTCAGAGCTTTAAAATTCTAGTGGGAGCAACAATTACCCTTGGAGTTACCTAGTAAATCAATTGTTCTGGTACATAGAATAAAAACAGGAATGTTAAGCATTACTTCCCTAGGAATGTGTTACAATGGGATAGGCTTCTTCAGATCACTTAATTGAAATGAAATACAATTACTTATGATTGAGAACAGAATATAGTATAACTAGATAGGTTAGCTATGTGTTGTGTTTTGTTTCCTTTTTAAAAAGGAGCATAAAGTTTTTTTTGTTGCTTATTATTTCCTAAATAAAAATAATATAAGGAGCTTTATTTATTTATTTATTAAGTTTGGAATGCTATTTTAGGCATTGCAATTCACTACTGATCCACATTATGGATCACTCATTCTAAATTGCAATCCACTTGAGGGTAACTTTTTCTGGTAACCCTGATTGCCTTCACTCAAAATCACCTGACTGTCCTGCAAAAAATGTATCTAGCGAAATCCATCTCTAGGTCTAAATTGTTTTTCATATGCTAAATGTAAATGATATAAAACCAATCAAATCCCATATGTGTTGCACCATCATGATAGCAATGCCAAGACTTTTATGCTTAAACCATTCAATTATGTGCCCATGATATAACTTCATTTCCTTTATGTAAACTCATTTGAGGAGAAAAGCAAGAAGCAAGCAGCATACTCCAATTGGGAGAAAAGATAAATGAAAGAATAGATATATTACTTGCTCGATAGGGATTTAAGGTTCTTAGTTGAATGGATTGATATGACTTCAAATTGCAGAACATGTGGATCCAAGTCACCACACTGAAAGAAGCAAGTGCAAGGGGAATAGAAGTGCCTATGCAATTAGCCAATCCTATACCAAGCATGATACCAATAAACTTGCTCACCATTCCTTGAGCTTCACCCTTTGCAATTACCTATAATTAATAATTACTTTTAGAAAGACAAACTACACACCAAGGCAACAGCAAAATGATAGCATCAGCCAAGAGACATGCCACAAGAATCCAACTTTACAGACAGAAGTAAAAAAACTCTTGAGCACTCTCTTCAAGACGACAGAATTGCATAATTATAATAAGTCAAAGAAACCTTGTTTTACCTCTGCAAAGTTCCTTTGAGCAGCAAAACCAGCATAGAAACAGCTCCTTGTAGCAGCCTATAAATTGTCAAATTTCAGAACCTCTATATAATTACATTAAGTTAATAATGAACTGTTTTTAGGATCTCAGACAATATTAAAGCATGACATTTTATTTCAGGAAATGACAATATGAGAAACAAAACACTGAGAAAAAGAAGAGACAAAACAAACAGCATTTATGTAACTAGAAATTTTTACATGAATGGAAAAACAAACCCCAATAGAACAGTGAAAAGCAGAACAAGTATCAAATGTTAAAAGATTCAAAAAATTGCTTGATTTATCTTGGCAATATATTCTCACTTGTCAAGATTAACAAGCACCTATAGGAATGGCATAACATGGACACAAAGAGCTACTCAATTAGTAATAAAATATAGTTACATGAATATAATGAGATATAACAGGTCCAGAAATTGTTGATCCTGTTTAACACTGCAGAACAACTCTAGAACACAAGAATACCTGGATAAGAGACGCAGCAGACCGTCCAGCTCCAGCAGCAGCACCAATGAAAACAAAGTGATGAGGAAATGCAGGAGTCAAAATCTCCAATCCAAAGGCAGCATTTTCCAAAAGATCAGCGAACAACCTCCAACCTTTAGGATTGACATCAAAATAACGTCCATATTTGGACAAGATGATTTTGCTGAGATATCCAATTCCATCCTTGAGGACCCAATTGATAGCAGCCGCAGTTGGAATAGCACCTTTCCCCAATCCAACAGCATAAAGCAATGCCTACTTGTGTGTTTATTCAAAAATATAAAACAAATAAATAGAGTGCTGTAGCACTATAGGTGAAAGTGAATCAAATGTAAGGAAAAGTATGACAGATAATACTGTAAGAATGATCTGTACCTGGGTAGCAAGAACACCGCTTATTTGGCTGGCAATACCTTGGACAGCCCGCCAAAGAGAATAATCCAAGTAATCAGAGGTAACACTGAGAGGAAATCCTTCAGGAAGCATAAGTTGAATGAAGAGGCCTCTGCAATGTAGCCATAAATTTGCACCAATATGCAACCATGATGATGATGCATTATAATGTGATTGTACTGATGAAGGAAAAACAAGAAATTCATCCTTGAACAAATCAGGAATGAGCTTAATCCGCTTGCTTCCTTTAACTTCCCAAACAGATTCTTCATCCACTTCTTCCTGAGAAAGAGTTGTTCTTGCGAGTGCTGAAGAAGCCAATTGTAAGTGGATGAAACTCCACAACACCACAGAGCAGCATAACAACAAGACAAAGGGATCACGACTCTTTGAATAATCACTACCACCATTCCACCACCATGGATCAACAGGATTATTGTTATCATTGTTATTGTTATTGTTATTGTTATTGTTATTATTGTTACTGTCCCAACCACCAACACACTCTAAGGGAAAATTAAAAGAAAAGGGATTTCCCTTGGTAACTGTTATTTCCTTGTCACATTTGGGGCTAAACTTCGATGATGCCTGCAAAGAAAGTATAATATTTGCAAGTGGTGACGTAGAAGGACGAGGAAGAAAGAAAGGCAATGGTGGCATAAGGAAGCTTCTTTTAATATTACTAGAACTAAGAGTAGTTGGCAACGGGCTCATAGCACTGGAAGGAGACATCCATGCACCCCATATGAAAAAGGACCTGCAACTGCAACTCATTTTATTTTTCCTCCCTTTCTTCTAACAGAAGACAAGAAAGGAAGTCCTTGCTTTTCCTGCAGATGTGGAAGAGAGAAAGCTTTCCTTGGCTTTTGTTTAAAATGAAAAATGTAAACTTGGAGGTCAATTTCTAATTCAGAATCAATTAAAATAATGGAAAATCAAGTTTCTTCAAGTTAGAACCTCCAACTCATCTTCAAGTAGTTTTGCTAACAGACCACATGGGCAAGAACATTTCAAATTTTTTTTAAAAAAATGTCAACATAAAAGCCATCCAAATTCTCAACAACTCAATGGATGCCTTCCCAATTAACTATGCCATTTTTCCACAAATTTTAACTTAGCTCTTAGAAACAATAGTAGGATTCCAATTGACCACTGACTGAAAGTTGACCAAATAAAAGAACCTTTTATCAACTGTTTAATTTAGGCTTCAAGCATGGATAAAAAGTGGATAATTTCACATCTAATCATTCGTATGAGATGGTATCAGATTCTACCTTTCCGGTCGCAGGGGCCCGTGACTGGAACAAGCACCGAAATATCGTCGAAAAGTATATGTTCGGGTAGGGAAGATGCAGAATGCTGTGAATAAGTCCTTAAAGGCGGATTGGCAGAGAAAGGAAAAGGAAATGGAATCAGAGAGAAGAAAGGAGACAGTGCGGATGAATGAATATTTAGGGTTAACTTCAAAAGTTTTACTCACTTTTCATTTATATAAATTTCCTTTTTTTGCAATTGAACACTTGAACCAAATCTCACGGCTAAGTGAAACCGCATTCTTTCAAAATATCAGAATTTTTTATTTTTTACCAAATATCAGAATTTTTTATTTTTTCTCATAGGTTATATCTTAATTAATAGGATAAAAAAATTTAATTAATATTATGCGTATTATAATATTTATTGTAACATTAATTTTAAATTAAATTCTTTCAAAATATAATAAATTAAGCATTCAAAAATAATAATATTGAAAATTTATATATTTATTAGGTATTGAGAGTGTTGATATTGAGATGGGTATTCTTGGAGTGTTTCAGGCCGTATCTTTGGGATGTTTGAGGGATCATTGAGGATTGTTTGAATGCTCATTCCTCAGTTGGGGTGACTAAGTTATATACAAAATATTATATATGACATGAGTTTCCTAACATTCCATTCCATGATTTTGATTTGCTTTTTGCTAATATTTATTGAGCTTGAAGAAGGTGATTGTAATAAAAATTTAGGGTGATAATTTAGTTTTAAATTGATAATTTAGTTATACCTGATAATCTAGTATTTGATAATGTAGTTAATTCAAATTATATAATACAAATGAATTATATAATATATATGCATATTAAATTATATTAAATATTTAATTCCAGTATTATCTTTATTTTATAACATTCTATTATTTTATTATTATTTTTATTATTATATTATATATAATTTAATTATTATTATAAAATGATAAAAAATAAGGATAAAAAATGAAAAAAAGAGTATAATCTATTAACTTATAAAAAAAATTTAGTTCTATTACCATTTTATTTTGAAAATTATAATTTATTTTTTTTCAAATAAATTATTTTATTAAATATAAATTATTGATCAAACTATATTATAATATAATTTGGTATTACAAAATAGTGCCTTTAACTTGTTCCCTTTATGTTATTTTTTTGTTTTCTTAATATATTTTTCTCTTTCAAAAAAAGTATTGAAATCGTTTTAATTTACTTTTATTTAAATAAAATCGGGTGCAAAAGTACTGTATAGAAATACAGTAGTGTTCTCTTTTTACCCATCCAAAGTTAAAAGTTTATCCTCTATGAAAACGACGTCGCTTCATTAATTATGCTTTCCCATTCGAGCACCTAGCCGCATTAATTTGTAGTTGGCTCAGCAATCCAAAAGTCATTTAGGCCGACCAATACAATACATGCACCGCGCCCAATACAGCAAAAAAAGGCCACTATTTAATAAATTTTGTTGAAATTATTTGAAAGCCCATTTTATAAACAAACTTTGTTTATTAACATAATTATTTTAAAATTTATTAATTATTAATTGGTTTTTAAAATTTTAAATTTTTTTGTTTTTCCAATGAATTTTTTTAGAGTTGTATTTATTTAATACATTCATCTTCTTTAATTTTTTTTCTTTTGTTAATTATTTTATTTTCCTTCCCATAATGCTGGTCTGCTAGTTGTGTTGTTTTTTTTTTAATTTTTTGTGTTTTCCAATTTTTTTTAATTTTTTGAGTTATATATCTATTTAATATATATGTATATATATGTATTTAGTTAACGTAATGTAATAATTTAATAATTAGATAATATAATAATATAATAATTAAAATTATTTTATTTAATATTTAATTTAAACTTTTTAATATTAATATATAATAACAAAAATAATCCTACTTATTCATACAAGAAAATAAACTTTGTTAAAAGAAGTGTATATCATAATATAAATACCAAAAGACCTTCATGTGTATACCTTCATATATGTTGGTTCGCATTTTTCCTCCCAAACAATGCGAGGGCTATATATTAATAATGTCATAAATTATATAAAATCAAAATTAAACCAAAGAAGCAAATTTAAAGGTAAAGAAGGCAATAAAATATCAAGGATCAAATTCAATCAATTAAAGATAAGATAATTTCTAAATTCACTTTAACCTAATCTCCTTGCTAATTGTCCTAATTCAATCTCATTCTATCCTTTTTTGTTAATCTGATTGAGAAATATTGCAGCACATCAAAGTCAGTTTTAGAGGCATACATGCACTTCTAAGCTGTCATGCATGTTTAATACATTAATCGTATACTAAAATTTAGAATATGAATAAACGTTTCATTTTAAATTTGAGTCTGGTAGTTAAAATATTTTAGAGTATGATTATAATTTATGTATAAAAATTTATAATATCTTAAATTTATTGGCATTTAAAAAAATTTTCATATATTTTTTAAATAAAATATTTTATATTCCAAAAAAATATCCTCAACAAAATTAAGTTGAACATAAAAATAAAATTTTAGTCACATACCAAATAAATTAAGTTGAATATAAAAATAAATTTTTAGTCTCTATTATATGAATATACCAAATATAAATATCAAAATCCCAAAACACCAATATATACTTATATATGATTCCATTTTCCCTAAAATTTTATTCTTTAGCATCCTGCCATAAAAAGTTCAGTAACTTTGCTTATTCCACAAATATCTCAATCCCTAAATTAGCATTCACCATCATTGCATTTAAAATATTCAACTATTGAAATAATAATAAAAAAAAGATATTAATTAATTACAACAATAACCACAAATTTTAATCCTAGTATTGCAAAAATTACTAAACAACGCCTGCGCTATCGGAAATTACAATTCTATCCTATGAACTACCCAAAATTATGAAAATGATTTTAGGAGTATTTGAACTTGTTGTTGGGTGTCCAAACGTATATTTAATTTTTTTTTATTTGACCGAATTTTTTATTTTTTATAAACTATTTTTCTCAAACATAATTGTAGAAAATTATTTATTTACTTTATTATCTCCAAAAACAGTTTTTAAAACTTAAAAAAATTAAAAATAATTTTTTTCCAAAAGCATTTTTCTCAATTAAAGTAATTGATAGATCAGAATTAGAAGGGCCATTAACACGTACAATTGGTAAAAATTACAAAATACGCAAGAATATCACAGAAAAAATCGTGAAAATCACCATATAAATGTTAAGAAATTCCAAATGAAATTGTAATAATAAGAACCAAGAGAATTAAGGAGAACTTAAGAACTATGTACAAAATCTCTCCAAAATAACGAGATAGAAAATTGTTGATCATGAAACAAATTTGGATTTAAGTTTAACAAGCAAAAAGGAAGAGATGCCTCAACAACTCTTAAACTCAAAAGAAACAAAGGAAAAATTGAACAAACATCTGACTTGTAGAAATCTTTCCAATTCTTCGAAATTACAAAATTAATTTGTTAAATGGATTTATAGACTTCAATAAGTCTGGGATTAAGAGCAAATGAGCTGAAAAGTCCCCTTCTTCAATCATAAAATGAGGTATATATGGAGAAAGATCAGGTCTTGAAGAAGCAAAACCATAATAGACTTCAAGGAAAATTTTTAAAGCTCTAAACGTAAAAAAAATATATAAACTTTTTTTTTTTGTTAACATTTTAAGGGTGTTTTTGGTAAAATTTCAATCACAGGTTTTCCACCGTGCTTTTCAAGGTTTAGTAAGGAATTTTAAGGTTTTTACATTTAATAAAATAATTGCATATTAAATATTAAAAATTCAAATTTTAAAATTAGAGTTAAAGAATATAACATGTTATTTAACAAAAAAAATAAAGAGAAAAAAGAGAAAAAAATCATAATCTACTAACTATTTTTTGAATGCTACTAGCCTTTTTTTGGAAAATTATAATATATTTTTTTTCTAAATAATCTACTTTACCAAATACAGTTTATTGGTCACACTAAATTATTTTTATACTCAAACTATATTATAATATACTTTGTTATTATTAAAGTAAATTATTTAGAAAAAAAGTTAGGTTATAATATTTTACAAAAAAAACTAGTAGAATTATTTTTATATTCAAACTATATTATAATCTACTTTGCTATTATCAAAGTAGATTATTTAGAAAAAAAAGTTAAGTTATAATCTCTCATAAAAAAAATAGTAGAATTACTATTTAACTTATAAGCTAGTAAATTATGATTTTTTTCCGTTATACCCTTGTTATTTTTACTAAATTACAATTTATACTCCTTAACCAAAAACTCATAGTAATTATATATAATATAATTATTAAATTATTGATAAAGATAGACATATATATTATATTGGATTGAGATATTTAATATAATTTTATAATATTATATAATTTATTTAGATTACGTATTTAAATAAAATTTTTAATTAGTATAAACAATTTTTTAAGTCATTATATATTTTTTAACTAATTTTAATAAATATTTTTAATTTAACTAGCTATATTATATCAATTATAATTAAATTATTAGCTAATTTTAACAAATAGAGTAATAACGAGTATAAATTTTGAGCTAAAAAAGAAATTAATTTTTTTAGGAGGTTAAGACTAGATCATGGGGACATGAAGATCAGCTACTGTACTTGAAGTTCTTATCAGAATTTAGTGTATTTATATTATAGTTTTTGAATCTATTTTATTCGACCAAAAAGAAAAAGAAGAAGAAAAGGAAATTGGCGGAGTTGAAAGGAGACGTGATTGTGGGGTAAGCCAAAACAGCAATAATCATTTGAATGCTAATCCAAATGCCCAAATGAAAAGAGAGAAAGGCAACCACTCAACTCACTCGCTCACTCGCTCACTCGCTCACTCGCTCACTCGCTCACCTTCTTACGTAAACCTTATCAACTACTTCTTGCCCTTTTCTCTTGGCCCTTTTTTTCTCTTACAGAGTTAAACGTGGAGTCAGTGTCACCGCGTCCTTCACGTTGCTGTCACCATCTGTACTCATGCTCTATCTGCGTGCATGTAAATGAGCACTCCTCTTTCTTTTTCTTCTTCTTTTTTTTTTTTAAATTATTTTTCTTCTTTTTACTAATTCACATAATAAAAATAAATAAATAATTCTTTTTTTTTAATGTCTAAAAGTTGAAGGTGAGTTTTTTACTTTTCGATTTTGGGTTTGTTTGATATATATGGAAATGTTCTTCAAAAAAAAAAAGAAGATATATACGGAAATGGAATTTATAAAATTTTTATAATTAACATTTTATGCGTAAATTTGTACTTAACAAGTTTGGTATATATGTATAAGAATTAAGGAAACAAAATTTCATTTATGACTTATATAAATTTCATATTTATTTATTTTAAAAGTAATATTGATTAATTTTGTTTCTGTTTTTATTTTTTCTATTGTGAATTTGTGATTAGGGCGGTGATGCTGATGCCTGTTATTTGTGTTATATATTAATGTGACTCTGTCCTTTTTTTTTTTTAGTTCATATACCAAATTAATAGGATTTGAATGAAAATAGACATTAAAATTTCAGTATTTCTATTTTTATTCCTAAATTACTATAAAAAATTAAAAATCTAAACTAAAAGTATTATCAAATACTATAAAGAATTAAATATTCAGGCATTAAAAAAAAATTATTTTCTCCACTATAATAGCAATTGCAGTTTAGAGAGTTTCTACCATCACTTGGTTTTAGAAAATAACAACAAAAAATTATATAAAAAAAATCTCATTATTTGAGTATTTTTCTAATCTAAATTCTTACTTTTTCTTCCCTACAATTTGAATTATGATGTTTACAGTTTTTTTTCTTTTCAATTCAATCTTTTTACTATATTTCAATATATTTTTGCATAAAAAAATCAAGATAAACATGTTTCATGGTGAATGTGGATTATAATTATTTAATTTATCATAATTTGTATTTTTTTAATTAAGTAAGAACATATATACAAAATATATAAGAATCTAATATAGGTAAAATTAGGATTTGGGATGCATTAATTTTGAGAAAAGAATTGTTAAATATATTCTTCATTAATTTTTTAAATGACACATACATTTATTTTTGATATTATGGAATTCAAACGAAATAAAATAGGAATTACATATGGCTTATAGAATAAAAAAATAATAATATAGAAGATATTAAGAAAAAGATTGCTAGCATTTTAAAGATAGAATTCCAAAATTTAATAGTACTCGGTCAAGTATTTGTTGGTAAATGCACCTTAATTATAGTACACATTTATCTCTTGCAAATTAAACTAAAAATAACATCATTTTTTCAGAAAAAAAAACATGTGCAAATCATTGGTCTAAGGGTGTAAATATTATAATTTATTACCCATATTTGAAAAGGAAAAAAAATAAGGTATTTCTTAAATTTATTATTATTTGGTAATGTAATTATATAGTTATAGTACAGACAGAGGATAAAAGAAAAATAATATACAAATAAATAAAAAATAGAATAGCCATTAATGGATTCCAAATTCCAAATCTATTATCCTTCTCATCCCACAAATTCTGATACAAATATAAACCTTACCTCAACCCTCAAAAGACAGCACTCTATAAATTTGTAGTTACTGTCTGCTTATTCCCAAATTTGAAGGCCAGAAAGAGAGAGATAGAGAAGAAAGGAAGGAGATTTCTCCTTCCAATCAAATCTTGATATGCGTATGGATATGGGTTTTATACATTTTATATCTTTTAATTTGGGTATAAAATGCTAATTTATATCCATCATCTTCAAGTGGGTTCCAACTACTTTTCCTTTTTTTCATTCCTTGTCTTCTTCTTTTTGTTGCTGGTTATTGAAGAAAATTAAATCGATTCAAAGAAGAAAATAAGATTTTGATGATATTAATGCATTATCATCATTTAGATATTACTTACTGGAATAGGAGTATGGATTTTGGGAAATCTTGCATCCTTTTTTTGAAGAATTTGTCGTTTTCTTTTGCTAATTTCAATTGTCCTTCATCTTCTTCATCTAGATTTTCTGATTATTGTTGTGCTGTGAAATCATTCTTCTCCTCTTCCTCTTTATCACCATCATCTTCTTTCGAGTCCTTGTCTTTTGGAAGTGAATTTCCAGGGCCTAATTCCATGGAATCTAGAATCATGCCTTCTACTTCCAAATTTACTAGTGCTCGTTTTGTTTTACTTTAATATATATATATATACACATATATCTATATAATTTCTATATCTCTATATCTCTCACTCTCTCTTTCTTCATCTGTATTATGTTGTATTACCATACATATCAGACATTGTTTGCTTGAAGCAATTGCCCTTTCTCTCTCTCTCTCTCTCTCTCTCTCTCTTTGTGTGTCTTAACAAAATAAAATAATATGTGGTGTGCATCACTGATCCCATTGTTCTGGAATCCTCTAATGTCTCCTACTGCTACTTCAACAAGAAGAACCATGTCATCAATTTCCTGTGGTCTTCGACCCATCAGGTATCTTCCCATCTATCTTTCTCTATCTTCTGTTGCTATTAAATTCTGGATTTGTCAATTAGGCTTTGCTGTTTTTGTTGTTAGAAAAATATTATAGTTCAGTGAGTAATTTATTTATTTAGTGTACGTGTTTGGAGTTTAATATTCAATATATAGAGGTGGAAGATGGATTTTTGCGGTAGTCAAACCCAAAATATCCCCTTTATTCTTTACACGATGATGATCATCATCAGGTATGATCATGATCAACATTGGATGTGGATGAGAAGAAGGACCCATTTCCCAGGGACTAGGAATGGGACTGCTATTGTTTCAGTTTCAGTTTCAGCTTCAGCTTCCCCTCTTTCTACCAATCAGATGACCATGGATTCATCCCGCCTCAATATTTATCTGGAGGTTTATTTGTATTACCATTGAAATGTCTATTTACCTTACTGTATTCCCTTTCTTTGTTAATGTTTTCAAGAAAAGAAAAATATCTATTATGTTTCCCTTTTTCCCAGTGATAAGCATATTTTCTCTGAGTTTAGATTACTTATGTTTGCTGCAATTTACTCATCTTGGTGCCAAAAACAATTGCCAGGTGGTCAAATCCGCGAGGGAAAAGTTCACTCGCGAAATATCCTTTCAGTCTAAGGACAAAGATATCTCCCTCGCAAAGGTATACAATTCCTTAAATATTATCTTCCTGTGTTCTTGTCAAACAGTGAGTAAGACACTTGTTCATCCTACAAGTATCTAATATCTTTTTGCTTACATATTCAAAACAACTATTTAAATATGTCCTTTAATAATGCCACTTGTTACATATTCAAAACTGTATGCATCGCGTCATTACAAATTGAATTTTCCTTTTTGTTGTCATCTTGAAGTGCATCACTTTCTATGCTTTGATGATTCCATATTATACTATGTCTGACACTTGTCGCTGTAGGCGTTGCTGTACATAGCGGCTGAGGATGAGGCATTTATTGCTTTTAACAGAAAGATGGATGCTCGCTCGCTCTTAAATGAAAGAAAAGCTGCTTTGGTCCCATTGGATGACCAAGAGTGGGATTGTATAGATGAGATGCCTTTGGCTGGAAAGAATATAACTGGGTGGCTCAGTGAGCTAGACATATTAGCCAGAGAAGTTGAAGCAGAGCTAGTTTCAAGAGATATAGGCTGCCATTTGGTTGAAGTTTTAGATGCTGTAAATCTAGTTCTATTTGAGTTAAGAGGCTTCAAAAGGTCACCTGTTGTTGTAGATTCGAAGTATTCATACTTGCATACTGTACTCGGTAGTGGATGTGGCAGTGGTAAAACTTCATAATGTTTCTTTTATTTATAAGGATTATTTACTTTTATTAATTTTTTCTAATTGTGTCGGCACATTTCAATAAATGCTCATAGTGATTTATCCCTCTTTTTTTCATTTTGTTGACATCGATGGCCACTTAACTTATTTTTCCTTTTATTACAGCAATTTTGCTTAGCATAATTTACATTGAAGTTTGTAGACGACTCAGTCTGACCATTGTGGGATCTCGAGTTGGGGAAGATTTTTTAATATGGCCCCAAACAGGGAACCTAGAGGTGCCTAAGTTTCAAATGTTCATGATCTATTGAACTCCTCTTAATAATGCATGAATGATTTCTTTCACAATTGTGGTTGCTGTCCTATTGGATCAATCCTATATATTTTGACAAACTGGTTGTCAGATTATTTCAATTTTGCCTTTTCTTTCTTTAGGAGCTCTTCAAGGTGACTTCAGGGCACAGCTTGTTTGCAATTGTCAATGGAAGGTGTGTGGAGGACCCTAGATCAAAGGCATCAGATTTGACTAGTAACTCACTTTTAGGGCTTGAGATAGCTACAAAGCGTGACATTATTGGGATATCTCTGGCCAACTTGATTGTAAGTTGTGATCCATGCAGATACATGTGAATACTTCTTTGGTTACTGCTATTAATATTGGTTATGCATGCTTCTTTATTGTACTTTCTTAAATTCCCATCCAAGACTAAGAATGATCCAAATTTTGCAGCGGCTTCATTGGAAACGTGCTTCAAGATCAAATTATGGATTGATGTTGACTTCTCCTCTCAGGCATGTGCATGATGCTAATGAGAAACATAACATGATCCATAAGTCAAATATTCCTTTACTTCGGCCTCAAGATCTTAGGTAATTTCCTTGTTAAAGGCACTGGCAATCATCTCTCTTGATATTCTTGCAGGCGCCATTTTGTATAGTTCTTGTCCTCTACTGTTCTGGCAGTTTAATTATGCAAGTTTGGTAGGAAATTCTAAGAAAACATGCTTGTTCTGATAAAGTTGAATCGAGTTTTATGTCTGAAAAACTGAGAGGCAACCAGACTCTGCTCATGTAAACTGGCCAAGCTTTTTTTATTTTTGTGTAGGTCCATTTTTGCTACTGTTTCAACATAGTTAGAATAATGATGCAGATTTAAACCTGTTACCATGTATTTTTCATGCCTCTCAACATAATTAATTACAGTAATGGTCTGTCTTGAATGAACATTAGAGCATATAATCTCATTATAACACAACTAGTTGGGAAAGCCATATGGATCCTTTGCCTGTTTGTTTTGGTAGCAAGTTTATATGCTGTGGGATACTAAATCTTTTTTAGTTATGTAATTTCCCAGCATTTCTGGTGTGTGTTTTTACTTAGTTTGAAATCTTCTTCCTTCCTTTTTTCTCTAGATTACATTCTAGTTGTTAAATTTAAGAGGAAATCATCAGATGTCATGTATCATTTACTAGTAAGCTTCTGTAATTGCACTTCTACTACAAAATTTGCTGCTTTTATTGAAGTGAATTGAATAATTGCTCATTATCACTTGTCATTGATGTCATTAAACGAGGAATGCCCCAAACACCATACTGAATAGTACACTTCATTATTTACATAAATAACTGATTCAGTTGTCTTTAGTTAGATTGTTGTATTTGATAGAGTGGTTTTTGTCTCAATTTACGTGGTGAATATCATATTCACATAGCTTTTCAATTGGAGGCCATGATAGTGAATAGTGTTTCTTGGTTGGAATCCATGATCTTGTTGAGTATATTCCAGTTTTTGTTTTTCAGTGCAATTAGTGATTAAACTCTCTCTCTCTCTCTCTCTCTCTCATATTATGATTGATTTTCTTTTTAATTTCCAAAATATCTATGTGACTAACCAACTCAATGAGTTTGAAAAGCCTTCTATTCATATATTGTAATATTCAATTGTTGGCTTTTGAGGCAAAGGCTTGTCTTTTTTTACCTTTGATCTTTTATGGATGTGTTTGTTTTCCTTTCTTGTCCAAAAAGATGCTTATGTTTTTTTAATTGTCTTTTGATTGAGGTTCATTGTGATGCTGTTCTTAGATTTTTTTTTGCCGAGTTATGCAATAGGCTTTTATTTCTTGAGACTATTTTGTCATAAGGAGCATAATTAGGACAGCTTAAGAAGCATGCCTACTAATTCTTTTCTGGTGGGAACTGGGAAAATCTCAGCAGTTAATAGCATTTTGGGTGACTTTGTAAGGAAGAAAATGTTTGGATTTTGAAAAAATTGACTCAGGTGCTAGCTAGGATGAAAAAAGAAAAGAAACTGAAGGCTGTTGCTGGAGTTGTGAACAGTTTATGAAGTACAGATGTTTTGTTTCTATCAAAATGAATCTCAATTAAAGAACTCTTTTTTTGTAGGAATGTTTAGGCAGGCTCTTAATCTCACCATAGAATCTATTCCTGCCTTTTCATGTTTAATATCATAAATTTCATTTCTAGGGTGTTTTTCCTTTTTGTAAAGTAGCTTGAATAGGGATTGTTACCTTATCCGATAAGATGCGTTATGAATTATAATCCTGCTGTCAGATCAGAACTTTTGGAAAAACATTGTCTAGCAAAATAAGGTTGTAGAAGTAGTAGTTTTCCCTTTTTGGCATAGGTTGCTTTGACTTTCTCATATCCTTTTATGGCTCTTCCTTTATATTTATTTTGCATGAACAATAGGTTATAGTTTGAGAATTTGAATTTTGGGCTTATACAATTCATTCAGAAATTTAAAATGGGTACTTAAGCATTCAAATTTACTGGTGACGTGGTTATAAGTGTATATAGAAGTACTTATTTTTACGGATGTCATGCTAAATTATAGATTGCTTTGCAGGCTAGCCATCTTGGCTTCGGAAAGATTGCTGATTCTGCAGCCACATAACTGGGCTTTGAGGAGAGACCATGGGATGATGCTGTACTATAATAGGTATGAGTTTGTGAAATTTGTGCAGCTAAAAAATTGTAACCAAGTTTCATTATGGTATTGATGAGAAGTAATATGATGGCAAATTGTCAGGGAATATGGGAAGGCTGTGCAGGAGCTTAGCATATGCATGGCCTTTGCCCCAGAAGAGGAGGCGGAAATTTTAGAACCTTTTGTTGAGAAATTGCACTTATTGCGGCTTGAATCATCGTGGAAATCTATGGGACATACGGGTCATCTTACAGTTCCTTGACCTCATTTTGTAAATAGTCCGTTCTCTTACTGATAATCAAATGCTATCCATCAATGATATTCAAGTTGCATGGATTTGAGCATGTTATGAGATACATCAGATGCATTTTCCAGCTTTTGAATGCAACATGGATGCATTTTCTATTTCGCCTTTTTTTTACCGTCTACTTCCTCCATCTGGTTCATAGGCCTATGATATATGCATTCTTCTAAATAGGCCTGTGTTGTCCACATTCTCCAAAATAGGCCTATCTTGCATGTATTCCCAATGTTTTCGTATGCATCTTTGATACAAGGAGATCAACTGACTGTATAAATTCTATCAAAATGGCGAGGATATAAAGACTTAAAACTCTGAGGCCTCTTTACTCCACATTCGTACAAAAGGTATGTCTATTTAACATGAATGGACTGGAATTGAGTGGAATTGGAAATGGGATAAATATACTGCACAATTGTTTAGTTCAATTGGGAATCAAAATCATGTAGATATAGTAACATGGTCCATCATTTTAGGCTCAAAACAAAACTTCATTGATGAGACTGGGAGGAGCCAACTTGGGTATATTCTCTTTTTATTATTATTATTATTATCATTATCATTATTATTATCATCATCATCATTATTCAAATAGCCACTTGGTTATGCCAAGACATCTTTTCCATAGGTGGCTGTTCAATCCCTTGTTGAAGACCCACCGGTCCCACCTGCTTCACTCTGAGATGATTCCCAAGTTAGGTGCTAATGTGTTATAATAACATTTAGTTGTTCCATGTAAGAACAAGGAACTAAAGGATAAGCACCGGCATTCTGAAATCATGCCAGCAGAAATGACATTCGTTTTCTTATTGGTTGATAAAAAAACAAAAATAAATTTAAAAATAATTGAAGATTATTTTAAAATGCATTTTCGTCACCTAAAAACCTGTGATCAACCCAACAATGCACCTTCATCATTTTGCGTCGTCAGTTTTTCACCATTTTCTAGCTTCATATATAGTCCCAATCATTCATTTGAGTCATCATTTTAATCGATAAAATCTGCTATAACAAAATTAAAGGGATTTTTTTTCTTTAGTACATCAATAGAGTCCAAATATTTTTGTGAACTTTTTCCTAATAATTAAATCATACATATATTTAACTTTTTTTTAACATAATAAAACTTTGCTGACACAAGTCTGATGAACTGTTTTATAATAAATATATAAATAAATTTTTTTTTGATACAGTAAAACCAAACAAATGAACATGTTATTTTCCATTTTTTTAACTATAAAATAGGAATTACAAAATTAAGAAAATAAAAATAAATAATGTTTTCCACTACTAAGTATTCCTACACCTTTTTTTTCTTTTTGGGTTGAATTGATGTGAAGAAAAATTCTTTTATTACATACAATCTTTGTTTTAGTCTACAAAAGAATTATTAGCGATTTTTTTTATAAAAAAAAATTGAATATAATTGTTGGTCATGATACTATATATATAATGTGTATTTAATTGTTATAATAATATTAATAACGTAATTTATGAAATGAAAAAAGTAATATGATAAACCTGAAATATATCTAAATCAACGAGGTTACACACTTTAACTTATATTTAGGAATTATAATTATAGATTTAGAATATTGTAAATTTGCAGTTTGTTATATATTGTTCCATATAATGTAGGATTAAGTCAGTGGTTGGAATTTGATAGAATTATACCAGACTTAATTAAAAATTAAAAATATTATGCAATTGAGATTACAGTATCAAGTTGTTTTAAAAAATAAAGTTTGAATTAAATAAAATATACAATAAAGATTTTAAGTGTTTTTCAAACAAATTAATTCTAATTGATAACTAAAAAAAGTATATCAACAATGTATCAATAATTAAAGTACATAAGATCTATGAATATGATAAAATTACTAAAAAAAATTCTTAACTTTTTCAATGAAAATAGTAAATAATGATAATATATCTCGGACAATCAATGTGACATTCAATATCTTAAATTGCAAGTAAATATACGATTTAAAAATAAGTTTTTTTTTAAAAAAAAAAGAAAAAGAAATAAGAGACGTCAAATTAAAAAAAAAAAGGTGAATATGTTGATGCTAATAGATAACGTTTGGAATGACAAAAAATTAGGAAAATACAAGAATAATCCAAAGGTAGGGAAGTATTTCCAATTCAAATCTATTTTTTAATTAATTATAATTTTAAAATTTTTTATTATTTCTAATTTGAATCTTTTATATATCTCACACCCAAATTATGGACAAATTTATTGCAAGCTTCAATGAATATTGGGGTTTGAATTAATAAAATAAAATAAGATTTAAATTTTCGAACCGCCAAAGGGAGACAGTTTATATATATCGTATTTATGTAATTTCTTCTCATATTTAACTTAAATTTCCAAAACACACCGTCCTCTAACAACGGTCGCCAACCACAGGCCCCTCGAGAGATCCAATCAAAATAGAGTCATCGCTATTCTCTATGACTTCTTCACCTTCCCGGATTTAGCTGCCGCAACGGCATCACAGAAGGAAAAACATATGCTCATGCCATTCCACCAGGCCATTACGGACTTCTTGTCCCGCCACGCCTGCGTTACTTACTCTCCTCCTCTTTTTCCCTTCTTACTGACGTGGTAGATCGTGTTTCATGTCGGAGATCTAGTGCAGAGTCATGATCTCTCACCAGTTGTGGCGGTGCTTGATATTGTGGAGGAGAATATCACCAAAACCACCAGATCTGTCCACTGCAATCAGTTATCGAGTCGTCGGTGAGTCGACTCTGTCACTGTGTCTCACCTACTAATTCCTTTTTTTTAATATATATATAAATAAGTAAAGAGCTAATAGATAGTTGGGTTTTGGGTTTTTTGTAGTGAAAGAAAATGTTAGTAGTCATCAAGTTTATATAAACGGTACCATTTTATGATTCGAACTAAAAGCAACCCCCAATGAAGACGAAATTCACAAGTTATGCACTAAGTGCAGTAATTTGCTAGATTTATCAAATTTAAAGTTAGAACTAAGTAGCTGCAATTTTCCAATATCCATCAGCTTTTTTTAATAATAATACTTATAAAATATTTTTTTATGGTGGTGGATTAGGTGTAATTGGTGTGATTCAGTGACTGCTTGTAACGATATTGAAGACGGAGTTTATTCTCAGTTTGAAGATAACTCTCATATACTGCATGGTGCTATTCACTCTAATGGCTTTGGCCACCTTCTAAGAGTCAATGGAAGAGAAGGTGGTTCCAACATTCTCACTGGATGTCATGTAATGGACTTTCTGGGATAGAATTTGTACAATGCTGGCTATTAGGAAGTTTTATCTTCGTTACCCTTGTTTTGGAAAATTCCAAAACATTTTCTCATCACAATAATTGAAGCAATGACTTTGCCCTTTCTAAGGGCAACAAATTTAGAGGACGCCTCACAATCAACTGTATCTTGTTTTCCATAGTAGCATCATATTATTAATTGTACACAAACCTTTTGCTCAGGGAATAGAATCCTGACTGATTAAAAAGTCATTGGAGTAAATTGATAAAGTTAAAAGCTACTTTATAAACTGAAATTGTCTATAAGATTCTAGGTATTTTGAATTACCAAATTATTATTTATCCCTATATTTGGGTATTAGCTCAACTTGAATCTACCAGTACGCTATAACTACATTTTTGGATCATAGAAATTAGCCAGCAAGTAACTTTGGTTCAATCATTGCTCTCTATTGTGAAATAGAAAGCTCATGGGAAAACAAAGATTATGCATTTAAACACACATACACACACGCAAAGCAACACAGACTTTATGCTTTTCCCACTTCACTTATGAAAGCAAACTTCTGATTGGAATGTTTATCCCGTACGTTGTGTAGCAAAGTATCAGTGATGGATGTCTCAAGAAAATATGGAATTGACTATCGGTTGCTTCATGCAATCACCAAAGGTCATTCATGGTATGGTGATTGGGGTTATGAATTTGGACATGGGAGTTATGAACTCTGATGTAGAATTCCAAAGAACATTCCTTGAAATCCCTCAACAAGATAAGATAAACAAACCTTAAGTTATAGTGATCATAGATTGAATCCAACCCAAAGCTAACTAATATAGCAAATAACCAAGATTATAAAATTTATTAAGAATAGTCATACCACAAGCAATATCACTTGATAAGTAACTAATTCCTAAAAGTAATAAAAAGATGCAAATCTGTCTCACTTTAAAAAGAATACTCAAATTTATTTTTATTCATTCATCCCTTGTAAAATAAGCCTAAATAAGTATTTATAGCTCTAAGTTTTTGGAATCTTTTATGGAAAAAGATAACTAAGTCCTAATCTAACCCAAATCGTAAAAGATAGCTAAAATCTAATCTAATCCCTCAATGATAGGGATTTACATTCAAGCTAATCTTAATCCTTTAAAAATGGAGATTTGACAACTAAGAATCCAAATCCTTATCAAATAAAGACAACTAATTAAAATCTTCTAGAAACTTAATTAAGGTGGCGGGTTGGGCTTCATACCTTGGCTCACACACTTAAAACTAATTAAAGTTTATGATAATGAAAATAGGTAGCTCATATACATAATTAAACTCAATTACAAGTTAAACCCAAATCCCATAAATAGGTACATGGTTGGCATATGATGTCTTGTACATATTTGGCACATGACTTCTAGCACTTGATTTGTACATGACTTGCACATGACTTGTAATTTTCAATTTTATAGACGTTTCCTTGTTTAACCCATTTGAATTGAATCTTCATGAAAGACTCTCCTGATCTTCACTTTATGCTTCCCTCTATATAGTATTGACCCATAAACTTGATTGTGAATTTTAGGCTCATTGTTGCTTTTAAATATCTATTTTTGCCTCATATGGTTTGGAACACACCCTATAAGCATTTTGATCATATTAAAGAGCTTTTGAACTCATTTTAGGCTCATTTCAATGATATAAGATTGCTTCACTCTATTGATAAAAGATCGCCATTCATGTCCTTCATGCATAGTTTCCGTACATACACGCTCACATTAGATTCTTATAAGAAAGCAATGGAAACTCTTTCAAATGTTCTCTTAGCTCTACTTTTATTTCAAATGCGAAGACCCCGATCGCATTTACAGGCTGTTATTGTTTTTTATCAGTCCTTGTTGGACTCAGAACTTCTAACCCTTAAGGATATTTGTTCATTTTTATTGAGGCTGATTCAAGAGAGCGGTGATGCATCATTGCCTCACGCAACATCAAAGACAATGGGTAGTACTTCAAAGACATTGTGTGCATGGACTAGAAATGATATATAACGTGTTCAACAAGTTGTGATCAATGTGCTTGATGCAGTCTCTAATAAGAACAATCGGGTATCAAGGCATGCTCTTAAGCGTGTCATGCATGGAAGAGCGTCTCCAGAGCTTCTTAATTATTGCCTTAAACACCTAGGAGGAAAGTTGGCAGCTAATTGCATGGTGGTTCAGATCCGATGCCATCCTAATTCAAATGATGCAGAATACAGGTAACTGAAACTAATGATCTATTTTATTCACTAGTAAATTTATCTGAATAAATAAGTCTTATCCTTTCTATATGATAATAGGCTTGCGCCACTGAGTTTCGTGCATGATGGAGATGGTTTGTGCAAAGTTCATCCATCAAAAAAGGATATCAAGCACGATCTGAAATTTTTACTTTATTCCTTGCTTGACCCTGAAGCCACAGCCAATTGTGGACCTGGAGTCACAAGAGAGAGTGTGATTGACTCTGTAACGAAGCTTCTAGATTGCAAGTAATTTGTGAAGGACTATAGATTTGATAAAATGACACCAAATAATTCATGTTCTATTCATATTTTGTGTCATTTAGAGATCTCATATTAACCTAAAGATGACTCATCCATACCTCCGGGACTAATTGTCCTACCTTAAGAATGAAGCAAGTAAAGTTTTCCAAGAAGTTTATGCTATGTGTAAGGTGTTTGAAGCTCAGGAACTTCCTGATTACGTCTCTTTAGAGGATCCAATTACTCTAAAATTTTTAGTTGGATATGGGGGATTAGTGAAGATTAAAGGAATATGTCCATCGAAACATGCTCTAAGCCATTTTTGAATGGAAAGGGGACAGAGAGGTGGACCGTTGATTGTAATTGCAGTGCCAAAGATGATGGTGAGAAAATGCTGGCTTGTGATACTTGTGATGTTTGGCAGGATACTAGGTGTGTTGGAATTGATAACTCGGGGACAATCCCTTTAATAAATATATGTATCAATTGTGCAAATTCACACGACAATAAATGTGAAAAGGATTTTGAAATCAACTTGCAGGGATGAGGCAATGAAAACTTGAAATGTTAATATAACATTTAGTGTTCCCTAAACTATCCATGTATATATTTTGTAAAAAAATTAGAAAATTTTGGTTTTGTACATCTGGGAGTTTTGGGGGGAGATTTTTGGGATTCTTCTGATGCTTTGTAAGCAAATAAATCCCATAAAATTTGGGGTGGAATTTTTTTCCTTAATCTTTTCATTTTAAATTGTACAATCTAAATTAATTTTATCATATAATCTAAATGTGTAATGAATAATTAGTGACTAATTAAGAAAAATTAATATTTTTTTGTTCACTATTATGATTAATTATCAATGAATTAATACAGAGGCAAAAAAAACATCACTTGGCCCTAGAAATTCATGTTTTTTTAAAACAAAAAAAATTGATTCCTGAAATTAATTTTTCTGCATTTAATTCTCACAATTTTATTTTCAAACTTAAAAATTGTTGGGATAGAAATCAAGAGGGGTTGGGTATTTTGTAGAGATTGCATATTAGCTATTTGCTTATTTTACGAATTCTTGAATGAAAATAGTAAAATTTGATTAGTGCAAAAATATTGAAGGCTTTTCATTAGTAAAGGTTTTGATTAAATTCATATGGAATTTGTTCATTTTAGAATTACTGTGGATTTAATTTGGACAATTAAATACATAAAATAAAAATTTTTAGGGACAATATGAGAACGAAGATAAAAAGTTTATATACTAAGTATATAAAATATAAGTTTCATGAGCCATGTTAAAAGAAAAAGGTGAATCGCCAAGCATATAGGAGGGGTAGAGAAGCCCATAGAGCGAAGAGGGAAAGAGAGATGAACTCTAGCAGAAACGAGGATGAAGAGAAGGGTTTGCTATGGAAGCTTCCGGAAGTGAGGTTTAGGGACTTGGGGAAAGTTGGTCCTGCTTTCGGCCTCGGCGCCGGCTGCGGCGTTGGCTTCGGCGTTGGCCTTCTCGGTGGTAAAAATTGCATCTTTAATCTTTAATTTCCTCCAAAAACGGGTATTTGATGGTGTTTTTCAGCATTTGTAAATGGTAATTGATCAGGGTTTGGCCTGGGTCCTGGGATTCCTGGTTTACAATTGGGATTTGGGTTCGGTGTTGGATGTGGAATCGGCTATGGATTTGGTTATGGAGTGGGTAAGGGCGTAGCTCATGATCAGAATCGTCGATACTCTAATGTTGGCAACTTCTTCCATAGTCCCAAAAATCTTCCAACTCAGTAAGTTTTCATACATTGATTTTGGGTTCTCTTATTAATCATTATTCATTAATCTTATAATTTCAGTTCATCTTACCTTATTTGAAATAAGTTGTAGATTCTAGATTAGTTTATTAACTTTGTGTACATCAAATCAGATACAGTTGGATTTTTTTTGTGTTCATGTAATTTTTATTTCATTTTTCTTATGCCATAGGTCACCCATAAACTGCTAAAAGCAAACTTGAAGATAACATTATATGTCAAATAAAATTAGAACAGGAATATTATGAGCTCCAATCTGTTCGGGATAGAACCAGGAAAGGTTTTGACATTTCAAGCTGCTACTATTGAAATTTCTATTGTCAGCTTTAAATTCTTAATAACAGCTCACAAATAAAATCTTATAACAGTACCTTTTAAAATTTTAAACATGCATGATTTAGATCAGTGACATCATAATCTTATAGAAAGTAAAACTAAAATAATTCTTAGATCAGGATGTTCAAAAGTTGGGGTACTTACTAGAATGCCTGAGGATTGCTACAATCTACAGTTCAGTTCCTAATGTTTTGAAATTAGCACTTTAGTCAGCTTTTTTATGTTCAAAATATAGCCTGTAAGAAATCTATAACATAACTCTCTGGTCCTTTTAAGTCTAGGCCCTGAAAAATTCTTGTGTGCTCTAGTTGTATATGCATCTCAACTCACAAGGGGTGGATCTTATCATATGGTAGAGCCACCTTTGTGTCAGTGTTCTCTACATACACTAGGTGTAAGCAGGTATTTTCCTCCTGGCCTCAACCTTAGGTGCATTTTGTTGTCTGATTTAACGCCCTAATACCTTGCCTATATTCCACTATCCCATTCTCTTGCTGGTGCACTTCACCTGGCAAAAACACCTTGACTGCATATCTATTGTACATCACATGGAGTGGATCTAAAACATAAAGAATATAACAATATTTTATTCTGGTCATACCAGTTGCAGTCTTTATTTAGTTGAGATTTGGCTTTGCTTCATCCAACTAAGATTTGAAAATCATCCAAAAGTAGAGTTTGTTGGATGAAAAGAATATGTTTTCTATGTAATAGCATAGTGAGCACAAAGAAGCTTAAATTTACTTGAATTTGAGTTTTTAAAAAATTCCCAACCTTTGACCAGTCAGGCAATTAGAATACACCTTTACTGTTTTATAGCATTCTTAAAGGGATGGAACTGATAATGGTGGGAAGGGATACTTAAACAGTTTATTTATTTCAACTCTTCCTTTGACTATAAAATACTGATGTTGGATAGGGATGCTTAAACAATGTTTTAGCAGTTTTTATTTTAAATTTGTGAAAATAACTATTGAAAATTTTTGAAATAGTTGAGTTTGACTTCTGAATGTGTACCAGGCATTTCTTTTCCTCATGCCCATTTAAGCCAAGAGTATAAACTTTAGAATCATTTTATATTCCTCACAGTAATGGTAATGGATGACCTGAATTATGCAAATTTCATTAATATGGTTGTATCTGTGTTTTATTTGCCTCTTGTTGTTAGAGATGAGATTGGTGCCCTTGTTGATGAGCTAATAATCAACACAAAGAAGCTTGTTCGAGTAACTTCAAGAGAAATTGAGAAGTGGAGAAAATGAGTTGGGTCTATTTGGTGATTAGTGCACAAATTGCAGTAGTTGAGAATTCTTATAAATGGTATTGAAATGTATGGTGGCCTGCATGTGTTGATTTACGGTTTAAATGAATTATGAAGACCAGTGTTTGTTGGTTGAAATGAATGCATAACGAAGCACGCATTTGCACAAATTAGATTTCAAGATGCATCTCTTACTGCCTCAGGAATGGAAATTGCCAAAGATTGATGTGGCTTTTTCTCAATTTATGTTACTATCTTAATATAATAGAAGGTAGAGGTTTTCTTGTTGGTGTCCTCTTGCACAAAATTGTATCTCTTCTCAGTGTTTGTATAATCCGTTCAACTCAATTATCATTAGAGTGAGACTTGAGATTAATCTTTGAAGTCCTAAGCCAAGCTCGTACTTCTGTTTATATTGATTTGAGTTTGTTGCCCCGACCCGAGTGATAAATTGCAGTCATATATATTTACTGACACGTACCCTCTTGCGTTGCGGCGGGAGAGGAAACTTAGGTAGCAAATGCAGCAAATAATATGAAAGTGTAGTATAAATAGTACATGAAATATACCTCATAAAAAAAAATGTAGTAGTCAAAGAAAACATTGTCATTTTTTGCTTTAGAAAGAAAAATAAATAAATAAATTGATAATAAAATATTTATTTAATAATTCAAGAAATTAAAAGTTGAAAAAAATGGCAATATTTTGCACAATAATAACATATTCTAGAGAACACAATTGTGAAGATAAAATATTTTGTAATATATAAAAAAATTCATACCAGTTTGTTTAGTTCATCTTGAATTGGACCGCTTAAATAAAAATACATTTATAGTTTGCAACTCATTAACTTATCAGATGACCCAAATATATCTGGCTGCCAATTTCCACATAAAAAGGTCGAATAGAAATTCATGTTGGACCATCCAAAAATCAAGCATTAGCAAGTACCTCAATATGTGTGTGTATATATTATATATATACATGAATGAGTGGAGAAAATAATAAAAACATGTAAACGCTACAAATTCAACAGATGTATGAAAAAACATAGATTATGAAGATACAATAAAAGCAAAAAAAAAAAAAAATTAGGAAAAGAAATTATAAAATAAAAAATAAAAGCAACTTAAAAAAACTCAAAAGAAAGATGAAGGAAACCAGAAAAAACACAAACAATGAAATACATCAAAATAAAAAAATAAAAATTTAAATGAGTGGATAAAGTAATAGATCGCAAACATCTTATAACATATTCACAAAATCAAATGATTAGACACAAATTAATATTGTCCCGTGTAAAAAATCAAGCAACAACAAATACCTTAGAATATATATTTAAAAAAACAAATGAGTGAATAAAAGAATACAATCCTCTAAACAATACAAATTCAGACGGACTATGAAGACATGACAAAGACATTGTTTGTTAATATAAAACTAAATTATAAGATTATAATTTAGTTTGACTATAAAAATAATTTAATTTGATCAATAATCTATATTTAATAAAATAGTGTATTTGGAAAAAAAAACTAGATTGTAATCTCCAAAATAAAAAAAAAACTAATAGAATTACTTTTTTTTTATAAGCTAGTATATTATGATTTTTCTTTTATTTTCTATCTTTGTTTTTTTTATCATTTTATAATAATAATATAATTATAAAATTATTTAATATAATAATAATAATAATAATAATAATAATAATAATAATAATAATAGTGGAATGTTATATGATAAAAATAGACGTATTTATTATATTGGAATAATATATTTAACGTAGTTTTTATATTATTTAATGTGTATATATATATATATATATATATATATTATATAATTCATTTGTATCATTTATTTAGATAGATTCTATGTAATATTTTTGAATAATATAAACATATCATTTTATGTCATTTTATATTTTTCAGTTACATTTTTAACTAATTTTATTAAACACAACTAAATTATCAGCTTTAAACTATATTATCAAATAGTTTTACCAAACAAAGCCAAAATCGAACAAAAATAAGTAAAAAAAAGAACAAAAAATTGATTTAGTTTTCCGCTAAAACTAATGAATCTATTCTATTAATTAGCCAATTAAAGAGTTTGATCCAAAGATGTAGAAAATCTTAGATATCAGCAATGGTTCTTTAATCAATCTCACAAACAAAATTATGAGGAAAAGTAGTGTAACCAAAATTTAAACCTAGGCAATTTGATCAAAAAATAGAAAAATAATTCCAGTAGTAAACTACCGTAGAAATTGCAAAATATTTGGTCTTGTCTTCTAGATAAGAATCTTTTGAAACTTAAAGAAGTTAACATAATAATAATAATAATAATAATAATAATAATAATAATAATAATAATAATAATAATAATAATAATAATAGTTGCATTCAGAAACGTTCATTGTTGACAATTTAACATCGTTTAAATTGTAAAATAGAAAATGTATTATATCAAATGTTAAAAAATAAATATTTGAATAATTTTATATTTAGTTTTATAAACTAAATAGATATAAAAATAATATGCCAATTTAAGAAATTAAAAAAATAATAACAATATTTAAAATTATAAAATTGATATTTATTCCTTTTTTTTTTGGTGTCGGTATGCAAATTGACCCTTATTTAATTCAAAATTTTCCAAATTATTCTGAATTTCTTTCATGTTATTCATATTTTTTTTCTAAAGGTTTAAAAATAAAAAATAAAAAATTCTTGGAATGTGAATCCTTGATTGAGAAGATGGTATATTTGACCCAATGTAACTTTTAATAGTATTGAAGATCGTCTTTATTAGACAGAGCAAAACATAAATACCATTCAATTCCAATATATACTCCTACTCTGCTGTGCATGGTGTTTTACTGTGATGGTGAAAGTGTTGCACTGCCCACTGAACCAAAAAACAAAACGACAATATTTGAGGCTGTAGCGATAGACGACATCGTTTTGATAGATGGCCAAGTGGAAAGTGACGTCGTAGGAAGCAGAGTCACAATGGAAAGTGCACTGTTAAAAGAAGGGTTATAATGGGAAAGTCACTGTTAAAACAACAGTAACATTTAACCAACTTATTATGTATGTATAGATTGCAAATTATAGATTTTTTTTTTTACTATTAGGAAATTGAATTTTGATTTTGTTTTCTTGAATTTTTCAATAATTAGTTTGTACATCAAGCTTTTATTGAATGGTAGAATTGTAAATTTGGAATTGAATGTTAATAGAACAGACAAAGATTTGGGCTATGTTAGGCAATAGGAATATAATTATGACTTTTTTAATTCATCTTTAATACTCTAAGGTGTCTATAATTATGAAAAAAAAAAGAAGAAAAATACATAAATAAACGAATTTAAATTTGAGTCCTGCGTCCCAATTTCATAACAAGTGGCATGTGACATTTAATTACTTTCTCAATTCAATAAAGTTTTATACAAAAGAATAATAATTATTTAAGAGTTTAATATGATAAAATCAAAGTTTAAGAGATTAATAGCTCAAATATCATGATATAATTTCCAAAGTTAGTTCTCGTTTGGTTTAACTGTTAAAAATAGCTGATAACTAGTAACTAATAGCGATTTGTTATTTGTTGTTTGATAAAAATAATTGAATTATTACTATTATGATATAAAATTATCAAGAGAAATATTATTTATTTAATTCAATATATGCATATTTTATAATAAATAAAAGTATAATATATTATATTTGATATAATTATTTATTTTAATAAATTAAAAATCATAATAATAATAATAATTTCATAAAAATATATAATATAAGAGTAATGAATTCAAAATTATTACTTTTTTATATTTAACGATAATTTAATGTAAGAGTAATTTAATATTTATATTTAAAAAAATATAACGGTTCAGAAAAAGTTCTGATATATAATTTTTTCAATCAATAGTTGTTTGAAATTTAAAAAAAACTATCAAATATTGTTTAGAAAAGTTTATCGAATATATTTGTATTAGCTGTTGGATAAGAAAAAACTAACAACCGAACCAAATACTCCTTAATATCATTTAACTTTGAGCTCATTTGGAAAAAAAAAAAAAAAAAGAAAAGAAGAAATGAAGTGTTTGAATTTTTAACTTATGATCTCACTTGTAAATTACTTGAAACATGAAAGTCACTAATTAAATTAAAAGCTCAATGTGGAGACAATAAGGAAACTAATATTAATTTAAATTCTGCAAATTAAGTAAAAGAAAACCTAATGTTTTTACATTAATTTTCTCAATCACTAAAAGAAAATTGTAATAATGTGCATATAGTTTGTTAAATTTTCATTTTTCATAATGATTTTCTTTTGGAAAGGCAGAGATTGAATCCCTCTTTGTTCAGGAAAAGTCAAAAACAAATTCACATGATCCACATAAAAAAATAAATAAAATGAAGTGATGATAATTTGGATAGAAAAATCTTATTATCCAAAAGAGAAGGAAGAGCGTACCACGTCAGCTCCTTGATCTGCCACGTAATCATTACAGACCTATCAAAGTTGAGCTTCAGATTACACATCCTTCTTCGCCAACCAACCAAAATCCATCAAAATAAATCCTACGTGGAATGTCCGCATCCACCAGCTCTTCCTTATAGTATCTCTCCCTTCTCCCCTTTCGCTATAATCCCAGTTATACCAGCAAAAAGGAGAAAACAGAAAAAACAGAGAAATATGGCTTCCCTGGCGGCTTCCTCCCTCGGAGTGTCTGAAATGCTCGGAAACCCGCTCAACTTCAGCGGCGCCACCAGGTCTGCTGCTCCTACATCATCAACCCCTGCCACTTTCAAGACTGTTGCTCTTTTTTCCAAGAAGAAGCCTGCTCCACCTC
Organism: Triadica sebifera; assembly: GCA_023653625.1. Classification (NCBI taxonomy): domain Eukaryota; kingdom Viridiplantae; phylum Streptophyta; class Magnoliopsida; order Malpighiales; family Euphorbiaceae; genus Triadica; species Triadica sebifera. The sequence goes on from CM042912.1 coordinate 810,281, forward strand.
CTAAGAAGGCTGTCGCCGTTTCACCGGCTAACGACGAGCTTGCCAAGTGGTATGGTAAGTAATATTTCTTTAAATATCTTCAATATATATATTATAATTTTCCATTTTTTTAGTAGTTTAATTAACGCTCTTCTTAATTTCAATGGTGTGATTTCAGGTCCTGATAGAAGGATTTTCTTGCCGGAAGGACTGTTGGACAGGTCTGAGATCCCAGAGTACTTGAACGGAGAAGTTCCTGGGGAGTAAGATTATCATATTCGCTCTTCACCTTCCTTCTGTATTAGCTTCCCCATTTTTCTTTGTTTAAATGAGGCCGTACAAAATTTATTCACCAATTCAGTTATAGCATCATAATAGATTGTAGTTAAACTAATCCATGAATTTGGTGCAGAAGGAATTCTAGTTTTTTTTTTTTCAATCCATTTCAACTAAAAATGCCAATGATAAGGGATGCTAGATAAATTCATTTGGTCCTATTTCAACTAAAAAACACAATATGCATAAATGTTTATTTATTTTGATATAAGTTCTTACTCTTGAAGATTTTGCCCTTACTCATATGGTTTGAAGATTTTGCCCTTACTCATATGGATCAATCTATCTAATCCTTATTGGTAGAAGGTGGTCTTAGTTTCATTTATATTATTTTGGTTAATTACTCTTATCTTATGCCGCTTCAAATTTTACCATGATCATTTTTTTGGAATCTGAATTCTAAAAATGTAATGGATTCCTTCATGTTTGGTATAAATTCACTACGGTTATGATCCTAATAATAGGTTATGTTAGGTATATTATGTTTCGGTTATCATAATGGGATCTTAATCCAAATGTAATTATCATATAGTTTTAAATATCAAAGTTGTCGCCAGGAATTGTTGTCAACCCTTAACTCAATGAGTATAAAGTAATTTACCCTACTATTTTTCATTAAATTCTCTCTTGTTGTATTGTATAGCTTTCCTATTTAAGAAATTTTCTTTTGACCTTTCATAAATATGGCTAAAATTCTTAAAATTTCGTTTATTTATTCCGGTTTATGAATAAATTTATTGATCAATTCAATCACAATGTTTAAGTGATTTTGTTTAATGTGTTAAATGCAGCTACGGTTATGATCCTTTTGGGCTTAGCAAGAAGCCAGAGGACTTTGCAAAGTATGTTCCTCTCTTGTTGATGAAGGAAAAAATAATACTAAAAATGTTTTAATATTAAAATTTGATAATTACAGATATCAGGCATATGAGCTTATTCACGCAAGGTGGGCCATGCTAGGAGCAGCAGGGTTTGTGATCCCTGAAGCATTCAACAAATTTGGTGCTAACTGTGGCCCTGAAGCCGTGTGGTTCAAGGTAGTGCGATTTCTTTAATCAGCTGTAAAATAAGATAATTTTAATTTTCAAAATGAAAGGGTAACTCATAAAATAAAAATTATAAATAATTGCAGACAGGAGCTCTGCTTCTTGATGGTGGCACGTTGAACTACTTCGGAAACAAAATCCCAATCAATCTGATATTGGCAGTAATTGCTGAGATTGTCCTTGTTGGTGGTGCTGAATACTACAGAATCATCAATGGCTTGGTACTATTAATCCCACTTTGCAATTTTTCTTCTCTTTTCTTTTGACACAGGTTACATATAAGAGGCTCCAATCTTAAATTTTCATCAGCTTACCATCAAGCCAAAACTCGATTGACCCAGTTTGTGATTTTATGAATGATGTAGGATTTGGAGGACAAGCTTCACCCTGGAGGTCCATTTGACCCACTGGGGCTAGCAAATGATCCAGATCAAGCAGCACTATTGAAGGTGAAAGAGATAAAGAACGGTAGACTTGCAATGTTTGCAATGCTGGGTTTCTATTTCCAAGCATACGTTACTGGAGAAGGACCCGTTGAGAACCTTGCCAAACACCTAAGTGATCCTTTTGGTAACAACTTGCTTACTGTTCTTGCTGGTTCTGCCGAGAGAGCTCCGACCCTCTGAATTTTTTTTTGTCTTCATTTTTAATTTTTTCTTTTTCCCTTTTCTACCCATATTCTGAATGCTTTGTACATCTTCTCAAAAGGGACATTTTAAGGTCATCCGAAACCTAAACAAACTTTGTATTTTTCTCCTTTTAAAGGTCTGACTTGAGTATTTTTCTCTTTTTCATTGCCGAACATTTTCAATTTGACCCAATATGTCCACGCCGATCAGCTCAAATGACGCCATTCTTTGATGTCTGACAATTAAGATAATAACCAAGTAACCAACCAGAGATTAGTAAGAAGAGAACTTCTAATTCACCCGTTTTTTAACAAGTATTTATAGGTAAAGAACGTTTAGCTGTAATTAAATGGTACCTCCTCAAAAAGACATAATCGTCTATCACTAAATGTACTGTACATGAGGCATGGTTTTTACTTTTAATTTTATAAACTAAAGAACTATCACAAACAATAGGAAGTTCACCTTAGTTTTAATTGTTTCAAAGGGGAAATTATAAAATCTGATCCAGAAAAGGGGGCTATTATAAAAAGTGTATGCAACAACTCCCAATTAAAACCCTAACAGAATATTCAACTTATGCAATCTCTTTCAATTAATTTTCATCCGAATTTGTGTGGAAATTTGATGACAAGTTGAATTCCAAGTCCATTAACTAAAAGATCAAAAATTATGAACCTAAACATTAAAAATCAAATTCGATTAACATACTTTTTGGTTTGATTTTTCTGTTTTTTATTTTTTCAAAAATTTTCTCTAACTCTATCAATAACACTAGAACAATTACAGGAGCTCAAGAGACGTGCATTTTTGCTTGGAGGATCTGCCAGCGAGAAATTTTTTTTAAAAAAAAGAGGTTTTTCCCTCTTTTGAACTGAACCAGCCGATTGAGATATGGAAGCTTACTAGCATGATTTTGCCTTTACTTTTCAACTGAAAATAAAAAAAACTTTAGCCATTTTATTTAGCTCCAAAATTAAAAGCCACAGTAGTAACTAGTCAGCAGACTTTAATTGGCAGTGGAGGTGCACTAAGCCGTTACTAAAGTCTTAAACAAATTTTCAACTGATAGCATGAACCGAATAAAGATTGCATCACATTCATATGTTTTGTAAAGCAAACAACAAATTGCAGAACCCCGACAATAGCAAATCAGCAAAAATATAAACAACATTAAGGATTAGATACCTGATCTGCTATTATTATGCAGGAAATATTTTGAATCCTTAGCAATTCATAGAAATATATATATGTGTGTGTGTGTGTGTGTGTGTGTGTTGCATTACCTCAAGTTGACATGTCTTGGTTCATCAAACCTGAAGGATCTATATCAGGCTAACTATTTCCGTAACCTAGTCTTCCATTCTAACATATAAACAATCATCCATACTTTTAAATTTCAAAACCTCAAATTGTTGCCAATTTTAGCATGTCGTATATCAGAAAAATGTTCTACCACAATATTAAGAAACAGCTAAAATAATGTAAGCTCATACTCACTCAAAAACCCCAGATAGGAGGGTATAATAATAACAAGCAAAGAGGTTTTCTACAAATAGCGCAGAATATGAATTCATAGCTACTTAATTAGACTTGATGTGTTGCTGGACAACATTAAGACCTTCACTCTCCTCACCGTAGTCCTGCAGAACAAGCAATCATTTTTATTAGAGAAAGAAATTAGCATAATTAAAAGAAAAGAGTATCCGTTCCAAGATAAACACATGCCTTAACAACGATGCAAGAGCAACCAACTATTTTCCTGGCCTTGCCCTCCGAATCAATCTTACACAACTGCAATAAAGGATCCAAGATCATGTTGAATTAGCTAACCATTTTCAGAGAAATATAGCAATATTGATAATGTGACGATATTTCAAGTAATATCAACAAATACCATATAATTCAAAGGAAAGAAAAACTTAAAATGCTCTGAGCAAAATAATAAACCACATTAAAGTGATGTTGGGAGAACAATAATAGTCATCACCCAACACAAGAATAAAGCTTGTGCAGAATTAAATTCTTTCAATTCCAACAATAAGGGCAACAAAGGAGAAGAAATCAACATTTCTGAGACAGATACAAATAGAAAGCATTTGTAAATTTTTAGAATATTAATTAATACATAACATTAAATGCTGAAAAAGAGGAATAATTTGGAGAAAGGAGTGGAAAATACTTACGCCAGCCCATTCTCCAAGGGTCTTAGCACTGGGAACAGTCAAGAGGCTAACGCCATGGTCAGCACAAAGGGCTTTGACAAGCTTGATGTAATCAGGCTGGTTACAATCCTCAGCCAAAACGCAGAGCTGAGCAGCGTGTTTCTCAATAACTTTAGCACCTTCATGGAGACCGCGAATAAGACCACCATGAGCCAGCGATTTTTTTAGCACAAGCTGCAATGCGGTCATCAAGTCCATGGCCTCACCAAGAGGCTGTGCAGCTGTCTCTACAGCAACGCCCCCCTCCTCACTGTTCAAGTTTTTTTTTTTAATTCAGAATCAATCCCACCGATCCCCATATTCATCCAGTAAAAAGCAAAATAAAAGTTCAAATTATAGCAGATGAGAAAAGGTGAAGCTTACCCAGACATGGCTGCGTCGGTCTCAGATGGCCGCCTCTGCAATTTGCAAATGAGAGGGAAGGTGGTGGAGTTTGTATTACTTAAATAACGCCATACTCTTAGTAGGGCTAGGGTTTTATTCTCGACTGGGCCTCACAACTGGCCCAATCCAATCCAACCCTATGTTTTTCTATCCACCCTCGTATTTACCATGAATCATGAATCAGGATCTAGAGCAGTATCATGTTAGTTTTTGCTAAATGATTCACATGTGTGACACATTTAAATGCAGTATATTTTTATTGTTCAATATGTATTTTTTTATTGAATTTTTCTTCTTTAAAGAGAAAACAAATTATTTCTATTCTAGATCTATTTTGGATATAATTTTTTAATTGAATATTTGATTTTATTTTTAGTATTTTTGAATATTTTAGTTACTATTATTATTATTTGAAATGAAAAACTATTAGTTTTGTTATATTTATAAATGAAAATAATTGAAAATGAAGATATTTAAACTAAAAATGACTCACATAAATAGAAAATCAAATTGTCAGAAGACAATGGATTTGTTAGAAACACGAGTTCATAAATAGAAGTTATATGTTCATCATGTAAAATTTATAAATTTATCATTTAAAAATTACAAGTTATCATGTATAACTTATTTGTTTATCATGTAAAAATTAGAAAATTTATCATGTAGAAGTTATATATTCATCATTTAGAAAATATAAATTTATTATTTAGAAGTTACGGTTTATCATATAATATTTATAGATTCATTATTTAGAAGTTACAAATTAATTATATAAAAATTATAAGTTTATCATTTAGAACTTATATGTTTATCATTTAGAAGCTATAAATTTATCGTTTAAAACTTATAAATTTATTGTTTAAAACTAAGTTCATTATTTATAAATTACAGATTTATTATTTATAAATTACAAATTTATAGTTTAAAATTTACAAGTTTATTGTTTAAAAATTATAGATTTATTATTTAGAATGTATAATTATTATTTAGAAACTACAAGTTAATTATTTAGAAACTACAAAAATAATTGTTTAGAACTTAAAGATTTATTATTTTGAACTTACAAATTCATTATTTAGAATTTACATATTCATTATTAATTATTTATAACTTATAGATTTATTATTTAGAATTTATTGATTTATTATTTAGAAGTTACAAGTTTATCACGTAGAATTTAATAAAGTGAATTCAAAATCACAAATTGCTAACTAAAGCAGTAGAGAGTAAAATGGAGAATGAATCATCGTAGAACTTAACAAAGTGAATTCAAAATCACAAATTGCTAACTAAAGCAGTAGGGAGTAAAATGGAGAATGAATCTGATTCTTTGATTTACTCAATATCAGCTATAAAAGTATTTGTATACGAGAAAACCACAACTAACTCTACTACAAAAATAATCGTCTTAAAGGAAAAGTTAAACACTAAGCTACTGTTATATAAATAGATCACAGCAAATCGAGATATAATGACAAGTGGCACACACGATCAACTCAGCTTTAAACATGAAACATGAAACATGAAAAGCTACAAGCTGAGCTAACTAAAAGACTGGTTGATGGTTGATGAACTTTATTTGCACAACTATTGTTGGCTTACTTTCAGTTCGGGTTAGCTTTAACAATACCACCTATATTTTAGTGTTAATTACAAGTTCGTCATTTAGAAATTACAATTATATCTAGATATTGCAAATTCACCATTTAAAATTTATAAATTTATTATTTAAAATTTACAGATTTATCATTTAAATCTCACAAGTTTATCATTTAAAAGTTACAGATTAATCATTTAGAACTTACAAGTTCATTATTTAGAAGTTATAGATCTTAAATATTCATCATTTATAATTTACAAATTTATTATTTAAAATTTATAGGGTTATCATTTAAAACTTATATATTAATTACTTGAAAATATATATTTATCATTTAAAACTTACGGATTTATCATATATAATTTACAAATTTATTATTTAGAACTTATAAATTCGTCAAATGATAATATATACCAAAATTGAAGAACAATTTGTTCTCATTTTTTATGAATATGTAATTAAAAAATCATTAAAAATTAATTGAAAACTATAGACGATGACATACAATATAGATGAAAACTTTTTGTTCAGTATATTAATATCTATATTGTATCTATTCAATTGGAAAATATTCTTAAAACTATTTTTATAGATTTGCATCCAACCTATTTATCAAAAACATCAATTTTCATATCTATTTTAACATAATAAAATGTTTTGTTCAAATTAAACGGTGATTCTTTTTGTACTTAAAAAATAAAAATATATAATGAGTAAAAATAAAAATTAATGAACTAATAGAAAAATATTAATAAACCTGCAAAAAATATAGTAATGAACTTGCCACTCATATTTCATAAATCCACATTACATATTCAAATAGGACAGAAAAAGCGCGCAGGATTCTATTTTGTTTCTTAAGCGTAAAAACGGAGGTTCATAATAAATCCTTATATGGGTTGCATATCTTATTTTTTCACTCCTTGGTGATTATGATTACTTAATAGAAATTGCTAATCAAAGTTGTCAGAAGGTGTTATTTAGGATTCCTATGCCAAAGTGATGGGTTGAAGTGAAAAAAATCATCTTTTTCATTGATAAAAGCAGTGTCATAATAAAAAAAAAAAAAGTAGTAGAAAACAGACACTGGAATGGCTTCTTCAACAAATACTAATTATATGTACATAGAATATTTTTATGTTATTAAAAATTGTAAATGACTTCTTCAAATTTTACAAATAAATAATATAAATCATATTTGATGTTATAATATCTATATATCTAATATAATTTTAATATGTTAAATTTTTAATGATATAGCTGTATGTATACATAAGTATTGTTATTTTAGATTATAATTATCTAAAATTTGGCTTTTGGTTGTCAGAAACCGAGATTTCTAGCTTTGAGCAAAAGTTAGCTTTTAGTGTAAATATAAAAGTTCGCGCTTAGAATATACAAGGCCACCAGTTCAACTGCTGACTGTTAGCACATTCTGTATCAGTGAATGTTTTTGATTTTTAGTTTTTTAAAAATCAAAATTGTTTTCAGATTTTTGTTATATACTTTTCGAAAACTGTTTCGTAATTTTAAACGTATGAATATGGGGGGAGATGGAAATGGAGAATTAAATTTGGTAAGTTTTTATAAAGTCAGACTAAATTATCAAATCAAATCTAAATGAATGGGTCTAAACTTGGTAAGTTTTTGAATATGGAGAATCTGCTGGGTTAAATGACAAAGAAAGTAAATCATCAATAACTCCATGTTTTTTGTTTTGGGTTTCAAAAACCCCTATCTTTTGAATTGATAAAAAAGAAGTCTAGATGAACATGTTTTTTTTATTGATTCATTTTTCTTAAAAAAAAAATACTTCGAACCCTAAAACCACATCTATCCTGAATATGCCCTTAGTGTCTAGAAGTTCTTTCTTTTCCCCCAGTTTAACAGTTAATAATACATGTTTTTGGGCAAATTTCCAGCCAGTTTTTGGGTCTAAAGTCAAGGACTAAGCTGTAAGTTTTTTCAAATGAAAGATTTAGGTGTAAGTTACTTTGAACATTGAGGTTTTTTTCAATGATTTTTCTTTTCTTTGCAAAAATTACTTTTGAAAAGGCATGTTTTCAAGTTACTGATTATTTCAAATTGATCTGCTTAAAGAATGGATTAGATTTTATCCTTATGGACAATGGTTTTTGCATGATTTTGAGATATAATGCAACTACCATTCTAGAATTCTGGGTAAAGATTTTTAATACTTTCTTTTGTTGTTTCAGATTGGGGGAGTAGAAACTGTTGCCTTGGGAGATGAGGAAGCTTGAGTTAGAAGAAGTCAGAAAAGCATTCTTGAAAGAGAAGGTCCTCCAACATTTTATTTCCAGATTGAGATGAGAGAGAGGCATCATTGGGTTATACATCGAGTATGCCTTCTAATTTTCTTTTCTTAGCATGAGAACAAAGTGTTGGATCATAAACTTGATCCATTATTGGTGCCCAAACTCAAACCCAATCATATTGGAGTCCAAGTCCACAATAAAAGTCCAAAATTGCAAGTCATCTACCTAGAATTTTCTAGAGTGTATTAATTATGCATGTGAATCATTTGGTAACTTAAAATATTATTAGAAGAATGGAGAAGGATGGAGAAGAATGAGGTGTATGGTTATTATAATTTTGGATTATTTTATTTGTGTGGTGTAGAATTGTTCTTAAGTAGTATAAATACCCCTCCCCATTTTAGTTTTAGACATCAAGAAAAATTAAAAGCTTCTAAGTGAGTGAGGAAGCAAAATTTTATAAGAGAGAGTTGTAGTTTCTTGTTTGTTGAGTGAGAGTGTTTTTGTAATATTAGTTTGAGTTTCAATAAAAGTTGTTTGTGTGAGTATTTTATTTCCAACAAAGTGGTATCAGAGCTAGTTGGAAAATATACACTATTGCATATCAAATCGGAGGTCTCGACAAGAGGAATTCGACACCGTCAGAATTGCCTCGATCGGAGTTCAAACGCGCCGCCGGAATAGTGCTATCAGAAAACTGAGTTAACTCATAAAGTTGAGCTGAGTTGACCGAGTTATCCCTTTCAAAGTTTTTCGACGTTCCGGATTCATTCGCGCAATCAGATTTTGCAAATTCTTATTATATTAAGAGATATGGCAAATGGTATGACACCATTCCAAGTCCCGACACTCAACAACAACAACTACGACAATTGGAGTATCAAAATGAAGGCACTTCTTGGATCACAAGATGTGTGGGATATCATAGAAAAAGGCTATAACGAGCCTGCAGATGATGCTGCTTCTGCTGCTCTTACACCAGATCAAAAGACAACTTTGAAGGATTCAAGAAAGAGAGACAAGAAGGCTCTCTACCTCATCTATCAAGCATTAGATGATGATGGATTTGAAAAGATTTCAAGTGCAAGCTCTGTTAAGGAAGCGTGGGAGAAGCTACAAACCTCTTACAAAGGATCCGAGCAAGTGAAGAAGGTTCATCTCCAAACATTAAGAGGTGAATTTGAATCCTTACATATGAAAGTATCTGAGTCTATTTCAGATTATTTCTCAAGAGTAGTAGCTGTTTCTAATCAACTAAAAAGAAATGGTGAAAAGTTAGAAGATGTGAGGATAATAGAGAAGATACTTCGTTCGTTGGATCCCAAATTTGAGCACATCGTCGTGACGATTGAAGAAACTAAAGACTTGGAAGAAATGACAATCGAGCAACTCCAAGGATCATTGCAAGCATACGAAGAGAAGCATAAGAAGAAGCAAGGATTTACTGAGCAACTCCTCAAGCTGCAACTCAAGGATATGCATGAAAGTCAAGGCAATGATAGAAACCAACGTGGCCGAGGTAGAGGTAGAGGTCATGGACGAGGTGGAAGTCGCGGTCATGGTGTAACGACTGGATCTACTGGAATCCGGGTCTCAGCCCATTGCCACAGTAGTCCACCCGCCGTCTCACTGAGACTAACGGGCTGCCGGGGTCCATGGCCCAATACCTCCAACCCATCACTGGAATCGCACTCAAGGTGTTTGCCACAGTAGGTTGTTGGAGCTGGGATTCGAAACCCCAACCTCCCTTTAGCCTCAGTAAGAGACTACCAATTGTACCATGGTACAATTGGTAGTCTCTTACTGAGGCTAAAGGGAGGTTGGGGTTTCGAATCCCAGCTCCAACAACCTACTGTGGCAAACACCTTGAGTGCGATTCCAGTGATGGGTTGGAGGTATTGGGCCATGGACCCCGGCAGCCCGTTAGTCTCAGTGAGACGGCGGGTGGACTACTGTGGCAATGGGCTGAGACCCGGATTCCAGTAGATCCAGTCGTTACATAAAAGTTATGTAACGGCTGGATCTACTGGAATCCGGGTCTCAGCCCATTGCCACAGTATTCCACCCGCCGTCTCACTGAGACCAACGGGCTGCCGGGGTCCATGGCCCAATACCTCCAACCCATCACTGGAATCGCACTCAAGGTGTTTGCCACAGCAGGTTGTTGGAGCTGGGATTCGAAACCCCAACCTCCCTTTAGCCTCAGTAAGAGACTACCAATTGTACCATGGTACAATTGGTAGTCTCTTACTGAGGCTAAAGGGAGGTTGGGGTTTCGAATCCCAGCTCCAACAACCTACTGTGGCAAACACCTTGAGTGCGATTCCAGTGATGGGTTGGAGGTATTGGGCCATGGACCCCGGCAGCCCGTTGGTCTCAGTGAGACGGCGGGTGGACTACTGTGGCAATGGGCTGAGACCCGGATTCCAGTAGATCCAGTCGTTACATAAAAGGTACCTTTTATTTTATGTAACGGCTGGATCTACTGGAATCCGGGTCTCAGCCCATTGCCACAGTAGTCCACCCGCCGTCTCACTGAGACTAACGGGCTGCCGGGGTCCATGGCCCAATACCTCCAACCCATCACTGGAATCGCACTCAAGGTGTTTGCCACAGTAGGTTGTTGGAGCTGGGATTCGAAACCCCAACCTCCCTTTAGCCTCAGTAAGAGACTACCAATTGTACCATGGTACAATTGGTAGTCTCTTACTGAGGCTAAAGGGAGGTTGGGGTTTCGAATCCCAGCTCCAACAACCTACTGTGGCAAACACCTTGAGTGCGATTCCAGTGATGGGTTGGAGGTATTGGGCCATGGACCCCGGCAGCCCGTTAGTCTCAGTGAGACGGCGGGTGGACTACTGTGGCAATGGGCTGAGACCCGGATTCCAGTAGATCCAGCCGTTACATAAAAGGTACCTTTTATGTAACGGCTGGATCTACTGGAATCCGGGTCTCAGCCCATTGCCACAGTAGTCCACCCGCCGTCTCACTGAGACTAACGGGCTGCCGGGGTCCATGGCCCAATACCTCCAACCCATCACTGGAATCGCACTCAAGGTGTTTGCCACAGTAGGTTGTTGGAGCTGGGATTCGAAACCCCAACCTCCCTTTAGCCTCAGTAAGAGACTACCAATTGTACCATGGTACAATTGGTAGTCTCTTACTGAGGCTAAAGGGAGGTTGGGGTTTCGAATCCCAGCTCCAACAACCTACTGTGGCAAACACCTTGAGTGCGATTCCAGTGATGGGTTGGAGGTATTGGGCCATGGACCCCGGCAGCCCGTTAGTCTCAGTGAGACGGCGGGTGGACTACTGTGGCAATGGGCTGAGACCCGGATTCCAGTAGATCCAGTCGTTACACATGGACGAGGTTGGAATTACCACAACAACAATTCCAACAACAACTATGAGAAAGGAGAAAGCTCAACACGAGGCCGTGGGAGAATCAATCCGAACTCAAGGTATGACAAATCTCAAGTTCGATGCTATAATTGTCAGAAGTTTGGACATTATGCTTCAGAATGTAGAGCTCCCAACAACAAAATTGAGGAGAAGGCCAACTACGTGGAGGAGAAGACAGATGATAAAGAAACTCTTCTTTTAGCACGAAAGGAAACTGATGGTGGCCAAGCAAATTCCTGGTATCTTGACAGTGGTGCAAGCAATCATATGTGTGGAAGGAAAGACATGTTCGTGGAGCTAGACGAGTCAGTAAACGGAAATGTTTCATTTGGAGATGATTCCACAATAGCAGTGAAAGGGAGAGGTAACATCCTTATCCGTTTAAAAGATGAGAGACATCAGTTTATTTCCAATGTCTACTATGTGCCCAATATGAAAAGTAACATCTTGAGTTTAGGACAACTGTTAGAGAAAGGTTATGATATTCATATGAAAGATTATAATCTTTCTATAAAAGATGATAAAAATAACTTCATTACTAAAGTGCCGATGTCAAAGAATAGAATGTTCTTGATCAACATATAAAACGATGTTGCAAAGTGCCTGAAAGCTTGCTACAAAGATGTATCATGGCTTTGGCATCTTCGATTTGGGCATCTAAATTTTGGAGGTTTGGAGCTGCTATCTAAGAAGGAGATGGTAAAGGGACTACCTCGCATCAACCATCCTGACCAGCTTTGTGAAGGGTGTCTAGTCGGGAAGCAATTCAGGAAAAGTTTTCCAAAGGAGTCAGAGTCAAGAGCCAATAAGCCACTCGAGCTCATCCATACCGATGTGTGTGGTCCAATCAAGCCAAGCTCTCTCGGTAACAGTAGCTATTTTCTTCTCTTCATTGATGATTTTTCAAGAAAAACCTGGGTATATTTCTTGAAACAGAAGTCTGAAGTTTTTGAAGTTTTCAAGAAGTTCAAAGCTGCAGTGGAAAGAGAGAGCGGTAGAAAAATCAAAGCCATGAGATCCGACCGAGGTGGTGAATTTACTTCCAAGGAGTTTCAAGAGTTCTGTGAAGCAAATGGAATTCGGCGACTAATGACAGTTCCTAGATCCCCTCAGCAAAATGGCGTGGCAGAAAGAAAGAACAGAACAATCCTCGACATGACACGAAGCATGCTCAAAAGCAAGAAATTACCCAAGGAATTTTGGGCAGAAGCAGTGGCGTGTGCAGTTTACTTGTTAAACCGATCTCCAACAAGAAATGTATGGGGAAAAACACCACAAGAGGCATGGAGTGGAAGAAAGCCTGACATTTCCCACCTGAGAATCTTTGGAAGTATAGCTCATGTTCATGTATCAGATGAGAGAAGAACGAAGCTTGATGATAAAAGCGAGAGTTTTATCTTCATTGGCTATGATGCTAATTCGAAAGGCTACAAGCTATACAATCCAGACAATAAGAAAATTGTGATTAGTCGAGATGTGGTATTCAATGAAGAAGGAGAATGGGATTTTAGCTCTCATACAGATGACTTCAATTTCTTTCCTCAATTTGAAGAAGATGAGCTAACACCAATAGAACAACATGGAGAAGCCCAACAAGAGACAACAACTCCACCCACTTCACCAACCACTCAAGGAGACTCATCACCTTCGTCATCATCAAGTGAAAAAGTTGTGTCACGCACACGAAGTCTTAGAGATCTCTATGAGGTAACCGAACAACAAGATAACCTTACATTATTTTGTCTGTTTGCTGATTGTGAACCAGTGAGCTTTCAAGAAGCAGTACAAGAGAAGAAGTGGAGAGATGCGATGGACGAAGAAATTAAGGCCATCGAAAAGAATGACACGTGGGAACTCACTTCCCTTCCCAAGGGACATAAGGCGATAGGTGTCAAATGGGTGTACAAAACAAAGCAAAACGCTAAAAGAGAGATTGAAAGGCACAAGGCGAGGCTAGTTGCTAAAGGATATAATCAAAAGGCTGGAATTGACTATGATGAGGTATTTGCTCCTGTTGCTCGATTGGAAACTATTAGACTAATCATTTATTTGGCAGCTCAAAACAAGTGGAAGATACATCAAATGGATGTAAAGTCTGCCTTCTTAAATGGAGTTCTTGAAGAGGAAGTCTACATTCAACAACCATCAGGCTATGAAGTCAAAGGCCACGAAGACAAAGTGTTAAAGTTGAAGAAGGCTCTTTACGGGCTAAAACAAGCACCAAGGGCTTGGAATAGCCGAATCGACAAGTACTTCCAAGAGAATGACTTCAACAAATGTCCCTACGAGCACGCTCTATATATCAAGATCAAAGATGGAGATATTTTGATTGTGTGCCTCTACGTGGATGATTTAATCTTCACCGGAAACAACCCAAGCATGTTCAATGAATTCAAGGAAGTGATGATGAAAGAATTCGAGATGACAGACATGGGGCTCATGGCGTACTACCTCGGTATTGAAGTTAAGCAACAAAAGGATGGAATCTTCATTTCACAAGAAAGCTATGCAAAAGAGATCCTGAAGAAGTTCAAGATGGAGAACTGTAAGCCGATAAACACACCAACTGAATATGGAATCAAGATGTCCAAACATGAAAAAGGCGAAAGTGTAGATCCAACATTCTTCAAAAGTTTGGTGGGAAGTCTACGCTATCTAACTTGCACGATGCCTGATATTCTTCATGCAGTTGGATTGGTTAGTCGCTACATGGAATCTCCAACAATCACCCATTTTAAAGCTGCAAAGAGAATTCTTCGCTATCTGAAGGGTACAATTGATTTTGGCTTGTTCTATTCAGTTTCTAATAATTATAATCTTGTTGGATATAGCGATAGTGATTGGGGTGGAGACATAGATGATCGAAGGAGTACTACTAGATTCATATTTTTCATGGGAGATACTGCTTTCACATGGATGTCAAAGAAACAACCGATTGTCACACTGTCCACTTGTGAAGCGGAATATGTTGCTGCTACCTCATGCGTTTGTCATGCAATTTGGCTTAGAAATCTACTAAAGGAGATAGGTTTAATACAAGAAGAGCCGACCAAGGTTTGTGTCGACAACAAGTCAGCCATTGCCTTAGCAAAGAATCCAGTATTCCATAATCGAAGCAAACACATTGATATTCGCTACCACTATATAAGAGAGTGTGTTGCAAGAAAGGATGTGCAAGTTGAATATGTGAAGTCACAAGATCAAGTTGCCGATATTTTTACCAAGCCACTGACAAGTGAAGACTTCATAAGATTAAGAAATTTACTAGGGGTCACAAGATCAAGTTTAAGGGGGGGTGTTGGATCATAAACTTGATCCATTATGGGTGCCCAAACCCAAACCCAATCATATTGGAGTCCAAGTCCACAATAAAAGTCCAAAATTGCAAGTCATCTACCTAGAATTTTCTAGAGTGTATTAATTATGCATGTGAATCATTTGGTAACTTAAAATATTATTAGAAGAATGGAGAAGGATGGAGAAGAATGAGGTGTATGGTTATTATAATTTTGGATTATTTTATTTGTGTGGTGTAGAATTGTTCTTAAGTAGTATAAATACCCCTCCCCATTTTAGTTTTAGACATCAAGAAAAATTAAAAGCTTCTAAGTGAGTGAGGAAGCAAAATTTTATAAGAGAGAGTTGTAGTTTCTTGTTTGTTGAGTGAGAGTGTTTTTGTAATATTAGTTTGAGTTTCAATAAAAGTTGTTTGTGTGAGTATTTTATTTCCAACACAAAGAAGTCTTGTCTAGAAACAATCAATAAGGCATTTAGTGGTGACGTAAATTATATTCTCTCTCATATGAATAGCAAGAGTCTTAGCTTTGTTCCAAGCTTCTCGTGAAGAGAAGGCCCTGTTTACTGTTATTCCTTTTTTAGCATTCTAAAACCTATATGTAGTTTTGTATTGTAGTGGATTGTTTAGGATATTTTATATTTTGTAAGGGTATTTAGCCATTTCTATATTTTTATTTATCTATATAAAATTAGTTTTCACATTCACGCTTGTCTTCTGTTGAATAGAAATATTTTGGGAGTAAGAACCTAGTATTCTGCAGTGTTAGATATGAACATATTTGCTGTTATGATAGAACAAGAAGCACCATCATTAATCACCCATGTTAAAATGGAGGAAAATCATCTATATAGTGGAGCTCGATTAGATTGAGATTTATGCATATTAATTTGAGTTGGGTTAATTTTTGATGTAGGAGGTTGTTCAGAAGTCTACTTGAGTATCCATGTTTAACTACTGACTGGAACAATTAATCAGATGGAAACGACCATATTTGAGCCTGCGCATTTAAGGGATAGTTTTTATATTGGTGCTGAAGTAGTTCTCATGTGCTTAGATTAGTGTTGTAGTAGTTCTGACAGATCCTCGAGACTCATATTCAGCTAACATTGGCCAGTTGTTTAATCACAAAAAAAGTCACTGAAATATAATTTTTTTGGAACTAGCTTCACTACTTCCGAGGTGAACTAGTTTCATGGCATCCCACATAATACCGAAAGAATTGCACAGGAAATCAAGAGCATCCAGTCCAAAACTTGGAATGAAGCTGAATCTTTGCTACTCCAGTATTTTCTCTTGGCATTTAGTGTGTATGACGAGTAACATGAACATTAAGTTGTTTACACAGTGCACCAGGTGGTGTGAAAAATGTGGACATATTTTGGATTGAAATTCCATTATTATTGCAGATTCCATCTTCATTTCAGAAATATTATAGGATTGTGTCATTTGATCTTTTTAACATTTTCTGATGTTGCTATCCTATCCTATTGCTCTCTCTCTCTCTCTCCCCCTCCAACACAGTGTTGGCGTTTATGCTGATAATTCCACGTTTAGACAATATATGGATGAATTTGTATCATATGAAGTAAAAAAAACAAATAAAGAAAAAAGAAAAAAGAAATAGAAAAGTCGAACAATAATAACACTCTTATCGGATAGAAAAATTTAGAATTTGACTCGCAACTGCTACATTTCTTTGAGAAGTAAAGTATGAGGGAAAGGTAGTTTTGGCTTGCTGGTTCTATTTTTAGAAAGACAGCTTTGTGTATAAACTCATCAGCTGCTAGTCCAAATCTGAGAAGATAACAAAATTATTATTAATTCAAAAAAATTAAATAAATTTGATCTTTTTAAAACTCTATCTTAAAAATACTAAGGAGATGTTTGATTCCGTAGTTAGTTTTTTCTTATTCAACGACTGATATAAAAGTATTTGGTAAAATTTTCTAAACAATTGTAGGTAGTTTTTTAAAATTTTAAATAGTTGCTAATTGAAAAGTTTTATATTATAATTTTTTCTGAATAATCGATGCTTTTGTAATATAAATAACAAATTACCCTTATACTAAATTATCCTTATATTTAAAGAAGTAATAATTTTGAATTCATTTTTTATTTTATTACTCATATATTATATATTTTAGATTTTTTTTATTTATTGATTATTATTATTAAAATAAGTAATTATATTAAATAAGTAATATAATATATTTTTATTTATTTATTATAAAATAATATATATTTTTAATTGAATAAGTAATGTCCTTATTGATAATTTTATACTATAATAATAATAATTCAATTATTTTTATCAAACAATAAATACCAAAACAGTTACCAAAAATTCTATAAGTGAATACACCATAGAATTCTTATTATTATGAAATTTAGTCCTTTTAAATATTATCAATACAAACATATAAACTTGATATGAATTCTAAAAACATAAAGATTAAATAATTAAAAAATAATTAAATTTTTAAAATTTCAAAAGTAAAATGTAGAAAATACTTGAAAATGTAGAATATTTAAAATTTTATCTGAATATGAATATAAAAAATTTTAAGTAAAAAAATTTAAAAATTATTAATTTAAATTTGTATTTTATTATGTAATTAATCAAAATGTAAGAGTTTTTTTTTTTTTTTTGAGATAAGACAGTGTTTTGATTAAAAAAAAAAAAGGATGACACATATGTGGCTCAAAGTCGATTTTATTGTCCGGTCAATAACTAGAGAGATAAGATATGTAACAAATAAACTTGAGAAAATGAAAATAAAATTTCAGTTTTCAAGGAAGCATAAATTTTAAAAGAAAGAAAATAAAGAATGGCTTTTTGCGTCAGACTCGGTGGAAGCAGTTTAGTGTATTTGAATACTTGTTCGCCATTATCGTCAAGAAGAAGAAGAAGAAGAGTAGGGGCTATGGCAGCACCATCTATAAAAGCGGAGGCTTTGACTATTGAGAAATCAGGAGTCAAGATTGTTAGGAACCCTCCTGAGTCCACACTCACCGAGCTCGGAGCTCGTTCTTGGCCAAAGTATGCCAATTCCTTTAGCCTCTCCTATCCATTTATTTTACATTTCTGATTTCTAGGAATTCCATTCTAGGTGCTTCTCCTTTTGATTTTCTATCTGTGCTCTTCTCCCTGTTATTATAATATTTTAATAATTTCTTGCAGCATAGCGGTAAAAATGGATTTATGATGAGCTTAATTTAGCTAACAATCTTATCCACTGAGAGTTTTTAATGGTGTTTTTCGTTCATTGTTATTGTGATTTGTGAACTTACTTAAACTGGATTCCGGGTCTCTCTCTGTGGATAGCTAATGGATCAACAAAATTGGGGTTTATTTGATGTCTCCTAACTAATAATTTAATTTTATTGGTAGTGAAAAGTAACTCAAATTTGGCCCTAGTTTCAAATATCCTGGTGAAAGATTGGTGGAAATTTGAAATGAATCCAACGGATATTGAAGTAAAACTAAAATTTTTCAGTAACAAATTGAAACTAGTCGAAATCCTGAAAGTTTGCTGCTATATTTGGGGGAATGAAAGATAATGTATTAATATTAGCGAGGTTGAAGATGAATAGTTCTAACAACTCTTGGCCGCTCATTGCATATTATAGAGTTCCTTGTTAACTTTTTGAGTTGGAGTTGTGAAACTCTTTTGACATGCAATGTGCGTATTTTGATATTGTAAATGACTAGGTGGGGTTGCCCTCCAAGCAAATTCCCATGGACATATTCTGCCAAAGAAACGTGCTATCTTCTAGAGGGTAAGGTCAAAGTTTACCCTGATGGATCAGATGAAGCTGTTGAAATTGGTGCTGGCGACTTGGTTGAGTTCCCAAAAGGAATGAGCTGCACTTGGGATGTTTCTGTTGCTGTAGACAAGCACTACAACTTTGAGTAGTAATGTTATCAAGTCCTTGTAGCCTATGACATCCCTCTCTTTCTCTGATATGAATAAATTTCGTGTGATCTACTGATGAGGAAACTTATTTGCTATGACTGAAAAGAAAACCATACGTTACAACTAGTTTGCTGATGTTATTCACTTGAATTTTCTGTACCATCCTCTTTCCTCTGCAATTTTGGGTTGTGGGCATGGTTCCATTTATCAGTTAGCCAATTTCTAGTGAAAGTGTACTTCAGCTTGAACATGACAATCAACCTGTGGTATAGAGCTAGCAAACATTTGAGACATAATTTCCAATCAATGCTTTTACAGTATCATGGTGCTAGCTAACCATGAGTTCTGAAATAAGCACATGTGATGGATGTTAATTATTGGATAGCTTATTGGTTAATCATCAATTTAGACCGTTTCGGGAAACGGGATTTGATTCGGGTCAAATCTATCTATTTAGGTTTCTCGTAGGATTGGATTTTTCGGATCAACTCAACTTTTCAATACTCATCTTATTAAATCAAATTATTTTTTAGATCGTATTATCAGGTCAAATATTTCTTGTGGGTTGACTTTTACTCGATTGGAAAATTTGCAAATTTTTATTGAAATTGTCCTGTATTCAATTGAAAAAATTACGAATGGATTCATCCAAATTTCTTTCGGATAAAGATGACTTGAGATCGATTTTTTTTATGGGTTGACTAATCCTACAAAAAAATAGGAGATGGGGTTGGGTTTGACCATTTGTTCA
Source organism: Triadica sebifera (assembly GCA_023653625.1). Taxonomy (NCBI): domain Eukaryota; kingdom Viridiplantae; phylum Streptophyta; class Magnoliopsida; order Malpighiales; family Euphorbiaceae; genus Triadica; species Triadica sebifera. The sequence goes on from CM042912.1 coordinate 830,124, forward strand.
TCTCTAAATAGAGCCAATTGAATCAACAACTTATTAATGCTAAAATTAATTATTTACAGCTTATCTAACAATCTTGCTAAATGAGTTTTATCTAATAGTACTTGTAAATATAATATTTATTTCGTTTTAATTTGTAAATTTTTGTCTAATTTGTAATTAATATATTATTTTTAACGAATTAATAAAAATTAATAGCATGAAGAGGAGATACAAACATCATGTATCCAAAATGGAGTTTGGAACCGAGCTAAGTTTGAAGATTTGAAAGCCAATGTTGAACGAGTCGACTGGATGTGCATGTGTTGGCTTCAAATGGATTTTTTTTTTTTTTTTTGGTTTTTGGTTACAAGGGAAGGACAAAATTCATAAAAGACAAAAGACTAAATAAGAGCACAACGCATCTAAGAAATTCCAGCATAATCATCAATTAGAATTTGCTGAATACCTCTAGGAGGTTACTCCGAATCTATCACCCCTAGAAGATAACCAATAGCCTCATTAGCTAACTAGTCCACCACACGATTTCCTTCATGGAATACATGTTCAACACAAAACTCTTCAAAATCAGCAATCATTTTGCAACAAGAAACCAAAATAGAATGTTTCCCTGTGTAACTCCTCGCCTTCGTGAGCCAAGACACCACAAGTTGAGAGTTGACTTCTAAAACAACTTTATGATAACCTCTACTAAGAGCAAGAGAGATACCCTTAAGCACAACCCAAAGTTCAGCTTTCATAGCCGAACAATAACCAATACTGACCACAAAACCCACACACCATTGCCTGTTACTGTCATGTATAAATCCACCTCTACCTGCAGATCTAGGATTACCCTTAGAGCAACCATCAATATTAAGCTTCATCCAAGGGTTAGGAGGCGCTTTCCATTTAAACCAATGATCAACATAAGAATGATAAATCAAACTAGAATTGGCTTGAATACAAAGCACTGTCAACTTGCTTAGCATAATCATGCAAAAGAGACATCTTGCAACAAAGAGGCATGTCATGATGTTGAAAAATACGTTCATTCCTCAATCTCCAAATTCACAATAAATCAATAGTAAAAAAAGCCGGCAAAAAAAAAAACTCTTAAATCTTATAAAACACTCAAAACTTGTAGTCTTATTTTTTTTTTTACTCTTTTATAATTTAAATTACGAAAGTGTATCTATTTATAAGCACAAGTGCTATATATGAAATGGAAGACTCTCGATAAAAAACTTTAACTGGATACCACTAGTTCTCGTCAATTGCATGATTGATAATATGAGAAAGTCTTTCAATACAAAGCACAAAGAGGTAGGGAGACATCGAATCACCTTGTCTAACACTTCGAAAAGGAGAAAAAATCAGGAAGTCTATCCCCTTCCACAACATAGCCATACTATTATTTTGGATACAATTCGTGATATTACGACACCAAACATCAGGGAACCTCTCATCCTTAATAGTATTAGAAAAAAAGTCCTAAGACAACATGTCATAAGCCTTGACTAAATCAATTTTCAAAGACATCATACCCACTCCTCTATTTTCCCTTCTCATAGTATGCATAACCTCTTGGAAAATGATGATATTGTCCATAATATGCCTCCTACGAACAAAACTACTCTGAATGGGAGAGATCAAATGGGACATAAGCGGCTTAATCCTATTAATCATAGTCTTTGTAATTAACTTATACACAACATTGCAGAGACTAAGTTGCATCTGGCCAAGAGAATCCTGGTTAGGCACCTTAGGGATGAGAACAATCAATATTCCATTCAATCTTTACTCATCTCCCCACATTCCAGAAAATTTAAAACCACCTCGCTCACATCAATTCTAATAATATGTCATGACTTTTGGAAAAAACCAGCATGATATCCATCCGGTCCTGGGGATTTCCAAGGATCCGTATCAAAAAGAACTTTTCTAACGTCCTCAGTCATAAACTTATCATCTCATCAGTCAAAGGAGGAAACTTATTCGAGGCCAAACTATCAGGAATAATATTCGGATTAGCTTTATAGAGCTCTGAGAAAAAAATTTGAGCCATATTTCTTAAACAACCATCATCCATGATGCATTAATTCTGTTCATTTTTAAGCCCTCTAATCCTATTGTGAGCTCATTTAACAACAATACTAGCATAAAAAAATTTAGTATTTCTGTCCCCAGATTTAATCCTCTCTTCACGAGACCTTTGATACCTGAGAGAGCAATTCTTCTTGATTCATCACCAACTCCAACTCTCGTTTTAACTTTTCTTCAAGCTTTAAAATATTGTATTTTATTTATTTAATGGTGAAATGGTTTTCTTTTAAATAATTATTTTTGTATTATAATTGTCAAAAGATTTTTAGATAATTTGGTGTTATTTAAGAAAATATGATTGTACCTTATTAAAGAAAATGACATTATTACTTTTCTTGTAGGAAATTATTTCTTTCTTTTTGAAAGGCTTTTTCTTGTAGGAAATTAAAGTGATACAAATTTTGTAGAGGAATGACAACGAGGTAAAGTTTTATATACTCATTCCTGATCTTGAAATTCCGGTCCATTCATCGATCTCGCTCAGTACCCATTAGAATATTTTTTTGAATATCTAACTTCCCACCACAGGAATGAAAATTTCCAACTTTGCTTTGTTCTCTGGTTTTTATTAAAAAAAATTATTTTATTTTAATGTTAAAATATTTTTTATTTTAATTAATTAGTTAATTATATAATTTTTTAAATAAAAAATATTTTTAACTTTAAATTAGTGTTATATTTTTATTATCTTATTTTTAAAAAATATTAATTATATTAAAATATAATTAATTATTATATATATATATATATATATATATATATATTATATTTTTTTCGAAATGTAGACAGAGCAGAAAAAAAAATTATAAAAAAATCAGAACGGAATATCAGGCGGTTAAATTGACACCTCTAATTTTGTGAGTTTAAGCAATGTTCAAATGGGTTTTGTAAAAAAAAACAATTTTTTGTGATAAGAATAAATAGTTACTTTACCAAATTGAAAAAGCTGTTTGGAAAATGGGGAAAACTACTTCACTGTCACTAGTATTTCTGTTGATTGCTCTGCTGCTGCCGCTCTCTCTATTTCTGTTTTCACCTTTTACCGCGAATCCTAAATCCAAAGAAATTTCTTCTGAAACAAAAGCGGAAGAAACCATCATCATCATGCCTACCACTACTGAGATATTTGGAGTTAAGATCGAAAAGAATCCTCCTCAGTCCAAGCTTGATGAGCTTGGTGTTACTTCTTGGCCCAAGTATGTTTCTTATTTTTCTCTTTCAAGTTTTCTTCTGGATTTGTTGGATAGATTCCTCTTTTCTGTGATTGAACTTTAATTTAATGGCTATGGTAGAATTGAAAAATCTTTTCCAAAAAGGAATAGTAAAGATATATATGTTTACCATATTCATGATTATTACATTCTGGTTTTCTAGGCTGTGTTGTCTGCTATAATCTGTTTTGTTCCAGTGCCATTTTTGAAGAGAACAAGTTAGTTCATTTTAGCAAGACCACCACCAATATCCAATAATTAGCGAATTTTCTCAATTAAAGAATTAAGAGCAGGAGGAAATTTCATTGTTTATGGTATAAAATGCAGCGATTGTTTTAGGAATGTTTATTTGCTTGTGAGAGGGATAAAACTATTCTTAGTAAATCATTCGTTGTACTTGTAGCCTGATGTTGATTCTTCAAGTGATTAAGCGGACAAATGCAATGGCGAGGACTCCTAATGGTAATCAGAATTAGGCTAATATCTGTAAAATATTATACCGGGATCAAATGACACTAGGAATCAAGGTTTATGCATTGAATCTTCACATTTAGGAATCCTAGTAATTATATTGAACAATCCAAATTAGTTGGAAACAGAATCCTAGTAATTATATTGAACTATCCAAATTAGTTGGAAACAGATCAACTCATGGCTATGAGATTACATGAAACTCTACTCTTGTGAGCATATATTCATAATGATAGTAAGCACTTGCTATGGATGATAACATTCCTTATACATCTATAAAAATTGGAAGAAGATCAATTTATGGCATCGGTGGCTCTTGCAAAATGGTCTTTTAGTCTCATAGCCACAAGAAAAGTTCTGATGCTATGGACATGGAGCTTTTCATTGAGCAAAGTGATCCAAACTTGTTTTCTAGAAGTGAGGTCATAGACTTGTGTAGTAATGAGACTCTGAAAACTTTTTGGTTGAGTAGCTGAAATTTAGTGGTTTGTGAATATAATATATATGGTTATGGATATAATATAGGCTTTGGCATGGTCGGTCGGTCAAAGTTGGTTATGTTAGGAGCATAATTTTCTGAATTATCTCTGCTGTAATGAAAATTGCTGAAATAAAAGACTTAATGTGATTCCTTTTGTTCGCAAGCAAGTCAGAATTGATTATGTTGTGGCATTGCCTAATTAGTTCTTGATTTTATTTTATATATGAATATATGTTTACTAGAAATGAGAACTGGAAAGAAAACAGAAGGTAATCTGATTGTGAGAATTGTTAGAGGAAATTTTCAAAGAAAAAAGAAATGAAACAAAAAGAAAATGAAGGTGGCTTGCATTCTTCCATGATAGTCACTGATCATGCTGAATAAGTTACATGTTTTCGTGATATTCTGATGGTTTATAATCCAGGTACAAAAGATCAGAGTTTCAATAAAATCTAGTAAATATCTCCAATATATTCTGCCACTTTGTTAAGAAATGATTTTAAACTCATTTACGGTCATAATTTACTATTCTTGCCAAAATACCTAAAATTCAATGCAAGGTATCAATGAGTTATCTGGCAGTGTAAAATTCAGAAGACCCTGGTAGTTTCTTGGCGTGTTTTTGCAGGGGAAAAAAGAAAAGCTGTTCTAATATTAATTTACATGAATAGGTGGAGCAGTGAGCCAAGAAAAATTCCATGGACATTCAAATCCACAGAGACAATGTACCTATTTGAGGGCAAAGTTAAGGTTTGTGTTGATGGGTATGAAGAATGTTTTGAAATTGGTGGTGGTGATTTGGTTGTATTCCCTAAAGGAATGAAGATTACTTGGGATGTCCTTGACCCTGTCACCAAGCACTATAACTTGGAAGAGTGAAATGAAGTTCTGTCTTTAGTAATTAGACAGGACCTGCATAGAGCATGTCTTGTACCAATAACTCTATTTGTGATAATTTTGACCTAATCCACGAAATTGGATTTGTGGATATGCTTTTTTATGATGGTTCGTAGAGTAAGTTATCTTTTTCCCTTAAAATTAATTTCCTTTTCATAGCCTTTAGATTTTCTCCAATTTTATTTTGAATTATATCCTTAAAAAAAGAGGGCCGAGATAAAAATAATGTAAGTTAATTAACAAAAACACAAAGGAAGGGTTTGATGAAAACATTTTACCAAAGTTTCTTGCTCGTGAACTTCTTTTTCTTTTATTTAGTTACGTTTTGTAAATTTTTCATCAAAGACATGAAAGTTTAATGTGGGGTCCATTAATCTGACATGGCATGATCACTTTGTTCCTGAATAGATATATGCGAGTTAATTAAGCTGTACAGGACATAAATCTAATATGTAATAGTATATACATCTCATTTAAATAATGAAGTTGTTTCTGCAACAGTTAACTGATACTATAGACTACACAAAATTTGTTTCCTAATGCTATGAAGAAAAGGATAATTATAAATCATTTTTATTTACTGCTTGATTTTTGTCAACTCGGATTTTCCTCATAAATTTTGTAGGTAGAAATTCGGATCTTCCTATAAGGAAATAAAGGTTTCTGATACTGTACTTGTTACTGGGTCTATATATACCAAAATGCTATATAATCTTTTTTCTTTTTTCCAGAATGCTAGGTAATTTTAATTTACATGATATCCTTTAATTGATTTATTGCATCACAGATAAATCATATCTAACCCAGAAAAAAATTCAAGAAAATTAGTGCCATCATATAGCTTGATTAGTTTTGAAGATTTTATGTTTATCTGGTATCCAGTCACGTTCTCCTAGTTTCTCTCATCATTTTTTAAGAGAATTCTATTTTCTTCTAGTAGTTTGCTCTATTGCTTCTTTGCAACTATAATTCTTACTTTCTTCGTGGGATTAATTTTATTCATGGTCCCTAAATTTTGATTTTTATAATCCAACTGTTGTTAAAGATTAATTTGTAATGACAGTGACTAGGAGATTACTATTGAAGCCAAAACAAGGAACAAATTAATATCCACATTGACAGGTGAATAATTTGTCTCTATACACCCACTCCTATATATATATATATATATATATATATATATATCTTTACTAATGGAATATGGTAGCTTTCAGATGAGCAGATTTTGTTCATACTGTCTCTGCATGTATTGAACTTTTTTTTTCCTTCTCTCCTGAGGGCGCTAACATGTTCCCATTTAAGATTCCTATATAAAGAAGTTATTAACTACAATAATGACTTACTTAACCCAAAACTGCTCCAACACGACCTGTCTGACAAGTTTGTATGTATAGATTGGCTGAGTATTGAGGTGGGTTTTTTTCTTCCTAACCAGGACACCCTGTGAAAGGATTCTTTGGTGCATTAAATAGCTTTTGTGGCCCGCAAAACTAAGAGGAATAGGTAGGGATAAGAATCATTGAGGCGGGGATGAGATTTTTGATATATAGTGGTTCCTTTGTGCATTAATGGATTCCAAAAAGTATAGATCAACCACAATTTGATTATTTTGGTTTCTATTCACATGTTGTTCAGCCTGTTAAGGAAAAGCTATTCACATGTTCGTAGCCTCTCTCCTTGTGGAAAAAGATCTTCTGCTATACTGATTGAGAGAGCAGGCAAGCCCTTTCACCACATGCTAATTGAGAATTAATGTTTCTCTAAACTCTTAAGTCAATACGAAAATTTTATGTAGGTACAACAATTTATAAAATCACTTTTCATTTATTTGGTTCATTATGGATTTGATCTACATATAAAAAAAAGTTATGTTGCTTGAAATATATAAATTGAAGCGTAGAAGAAATAGCTCAAGGGCTTAATAGAATAATTACTATTTCTTGCGAATTTTAATGATGAGCAGTCACAAATTTATGTCATGGTCAGAGATTATATCTGTTGCATCTTATTGTCCTTCAATTTATAGCCATATAAAAGGGAAAAAATAAAAAAGGTCAGCATCAGAGAGAGTCCCTGGATGGTATTTAATTTGCTAACCTCCTACATTTGTATTAAGTATATATGATGATGCTTTAGATCCATTGTTGTTGTTGAGAAATTAAACAAAATGGATCCCTTTTATTCTTTCTTATCTACAATATCACCTTCAAAACACTTTCTTATGCTTAATTGGGCTGCAAGATCAACACCCAATTGCTCTTATTTGAATTGAAGAAAACCCTCATCAGGCCACCACTAGTACAGGACCAAGTGGTAGCACCACAGCATAGGGAACATCACTTACTCTTAATTCATCCTCCTCTTCTTCACCTATAAGCTTGAAACAACAACCAGCAGAGCCAAGTTTACCCACAATGGTGTTTGATGTATTGGATGATGTGATTAACAAGTTCATTGATCCTCCAATTAGGCCTTCAGTGGATCCTAGATATGTACTCTCCAATAACTTTGCTCCGGTCGATGAGCTTCTTCCAACAGAGTTGAGGGATCACTTCCAGCCTGCCTCGATGGTGCATATAGAGATGACAATTCGTTTCGTATTATGTCTCAATTGAATATGACACTATTATATTAAATATGTACACAACACAATTAATTAATCGTGTTGTGTCGTATCATTAAATGTATCATATACAATTATTTTTAACACAATTAATTAATCATGTCTAATTAAACTGATTACATAATTCATCTGCATAAAAATAGATTTATTCAGTTATTCATAAATCAATCAATTTAATTAACCACTTTTAATTGGTCCAATTGAATAAATTAAGTTTTGACTATTCATAATTATTCTTTTACAGAGTTTCTTAACATATCAGTTCATTATCTTGACCGAAGAGAAATTGATTATTACAAAGAAAAAGAAGAGTTATATACGTTGTAAAATGTGAACCATATGATGATGTACGATTGAATTATTGATGGTTGCAAAACAAAATAATTTATTTTATCTTATATTAATATTATTAAAATAAAAAATTTCACTCAATATTAATTAATTAAAAATATTAAAAAGTCTATATTTTCTAAGGGATAAATATATGATAGTAGAAAATAAACTTTTCTACTGATTTAGAGTTGTGTATTGCTAAACTTTCAAATTAGTTAAAATTAACTCTAATTATATATACTAACTTTTTTTTATAATCATAATCAATATAATATCATATATAACAATTAAAATTAAAATAATATATATATATATATATATTACTCAATAAAAATAATTTATTAATATTTATTTATATATAGAATATATTAATATAATTAAATTTACAAAATGTATTATAAATTTATTTATATATTTTATATATTATAGATATTTATTATAATTATATATATTTGAATACTTTATATATTTTGAAATTTGGATATCACTAAAATTATTAAATATTTTAAAACATGACTAATCGTGACAAAATTTATTTATAATATAGTTTTTTTTTCGTGCTCTAAACGTATTGACACAATTATAACATATATCTGTTTAACTCAAATTCATATATAATTAAATCTATATGATTTCGTATCGCGTTGTGTCAAAAATTGTCAGATGTATCGAAAATAACCCAATCCTCAGTTTCTCCCTCTAGGGCCTTAGCACTTGTTTGACGGAGAAATAGAAATGATTTGATGGTGGAAAATTAATGCAAAAAAGAATGAGTTAATTTCTTTTGTTGTTGGTGACGGAGAGATGCAAATTTTTGATTCTATTGTGCAACTCACAACCTCATGTACTGGAATTCCTATTTTTTCAGAACTATATAAATATGTCAGTTTCATTGCTGGCCTCTAACAGTATGTGACATTTGCTTTTGAATATTTTTCATTGACGTAAATGCTATATATATATATATATATATATATATGTTATTGAGGACTAAAGTGACGAAGTCTGTAGCTTAGAATATTTAAATGAGTTAAAACTATATTTTAGTGTTCCAATCCAATTATACAATGTTAAATTTTACAAGTCAAATTGCACTTTTAACCCATATTACAAAGGTTAATTTGTATGCCAAAAGCAATGTGAAAAGCTGTCATGGCATTGGAGTTTTGCCTGACGTAAGCCCATTGAGTGCACGTTTCGACCGACAAGCATATTGTGGATTATGTGTGTTGTTTATTTCTGTCACTTTAAGACTATTTTAATAGAATTATGTTAGATACACTTTGTTTCTAAGGCATTAACAATTATATGAAATAATGTATACCTTAACAATTTGTGGTAGTTGGTGACATTGATTTTTCTTAATAAGTATTTTGTTAAATCATTTTATTTTTGATTCCTTCAATTCAATTAGGTGAATGGTTGGACTTACTAATTACCAATTCATCAAAACAAAAAAAAATCTTAACTATAAAATATTAAGGATAATATTATCCACAATTTTTTAATAGAATTAAAGCTGAAATTTTAATTTTTTGATAAATTATATAAATACAGAATATTGTATTCATAAATCATCACTATTACTATTATTATTACTTTATAATAAGTATATCTCATAATTTATTAATTTTCACTTGAATGAACTAAATTATGACCTATATTTCTAAATGAATATTATAAGCCTTTTGTGTAAAAAAAAATCAAAATCAATACTAATTTAAAAATAAAAAAAATAATGACATAAATTGAGGAGTCTTACAAAAATAAAATGGAAGAGAAGACGAAAGTTGAAAGGATAAAAAAAAAAAGGTGGGTTTCGCTTTCAGGAGACGACGCCCACTGCACCCCCTTGTATCTTTCCTTCCTTTCATTCATTGGATCTGAGAAATTGAAATCCCAAACTACAATTATTTGCCTAATTTCTCTTTTACTTAAACTCATACCCAACAGATCGTATTTACTAATTGCATGATCTCATGATCCGCTTGCTCATGTTTTTCTCCTCCTTGCTTCAGGTAACTAGACCCTCTTCTTCATTCAAATGCTTTCTCATTTTCTCTATCTTAATCATAAAGAAAAGGAATATTGAATGTTTTCTTCATCCGGGTTTGGATAATTTTATGGGATTATGGTAATTGTTTATCCAGTAAACTGCCTAGTCGTGTGCAGAAGATCATAATGTTCCTTTTTATCCTATTGGATTTTAATATCAACTTCATTTTTGCCGCAGGGATTTTGCAATTTGGCACTTAAATTGATAACGTATGAGGAATTAATCATCAAACCCGCAATTGATTTGTTCATTTTTTCTTATCAGATGTTCATCATTTCAAAAAGATTGACTAATTAAAAAAATAAATCTTGTAACAGATTCATTAGACCATTTTTTTTCTATTATCTTTTTATCAACAACAATTGGAATGAAGAGACAAGACCAAGGATGCACTGACATTCATAATGTTCTTAGGGATAGACTGAAAGTGTATGTTCTTTTTGTAGGGATTCAGTTTATTATTATTACCTCTGTTTTTTTTCTTCCTCCTGTTTTTTTCTTGTTATAAGATATCATTTAGTAGAAGTGACTTTGGTTTCCCTTATGCTTGTGATTTGATCATTTTTCTAAGTGGATTACATGATAGAAATTCTGTATGCAGGTTCATGAAATGTGATTGACCGTGTTCATGTGTTTACTACACTGCAATTAAAAAAAAATTGCCATTGCTATCCGTATTGTTAGTATTGGAGCACTTGAAGCGTTCTCTGGCTTAATTTTAGGCTTCATGAAATCCTTGGCATTTAACTATCTTGTTGAGATGAAGGACATGATTCTGAAAACAATGGATCGCTAGACTTGCGATGTAACAAATTTCTCATTTTCTAAGTTACTTATCTAAACATGGTGTTTGGTAGAATAGCAAATATATTTTCTGCTACAAGTTATTTGTCAGCCCCAAAGTCATCTGCTGCTCCATATATGTCAACTGGATTATCGCCGCCTCCAGGAGAAACTTTTGATCAGGTCTTTAGTTTTTCCAATCCTGGCCGCAAGCATAATTTGCGTCTTTCTTCGTCTCTCCAAGACTTCTCATCATTTCACCGACTTGATGTTGAAGAAGGTGATTATAAAATTGGAATTGATAGGAAGCCTCATTTCCTGCAAAAAGAAAATGGTGGCACAAGTTTCTCAAAAGAGAAAGCATTTTCTGGTGGATCCCCATTATTGTGGAGGAAGTGGGTTAGACTGTTTGTGATTCTGTTCTGCCTCCTACTGCTTGGTTTTCTAATTTATCTGATTTTTACATATATTATATTTTATTGGTCTCAAGGAGCTTCGAAGTTCTACGTTGTTCTGGATTGTGGAAGTACTGGAACTCGAGTTTATGTATATCAAGCATCAATTGGTCACAAGAAAGATGGCAGTCTCCCCATTGTTCTTAAATCATTTACTGAGGGTCTTTCTAGAAAGACAAGTGGACGTGCATATGATAGAATGGAAACTGAGCCTGGGCTTCATATGTTAGTACATAATACATCTGGCTTAAAAGCTGCTATAAATCCACTTATTCGGTGGGCTGAGAAGCAAATCCCTAAGGATGCACATAAGAGTACCTCTCTTTTCCTTTATGCTACAGCTGGAGTTCGGAGGCTGCCAAGTACTGATTCAAATTGGCTTCTAGACAATGCGTGGTCCATACTGAGGAAATCACCTTTCTCGTGCCACAGATCATGGATCAAGGTTATAAGTGGAATGGATGAAGCTTACTATGGATGGATAGCCCTTAACTATCGAAAAGGTGTGTTGGGAAATAGTCCTAAAAAAGCAACGTTTGGTGCACTTGACATGGGAGGCTCATCATTACAGGTGACATTTGAAAGTGAGAAACATGGGCATAATAAGACCCAACTAAATCTTAGAATTGGAGCTGCTAATCATCACCTTACTGCCTATTCTCTTGCAGGCTACGGTTTAAATGATGCATTTGACAAGTCTGTTGTTCATATTTTAAAGGGGCTTCCTGGTGCAGATCTTGTAAAAAATGGAAACATAGAAATTAAGCACCCATGCCTGCAATCTGGCTACAAGGAGCAATATATATGTTCTCAGTGTGCTTCTTCTAATCAACATGATAGTGTCAGTCCTGTTGTTCTAGGTAGAAATTCAGGTAAGGGAGTCAAGTCAGGAGTTCCTGTACAGCTTATTGGTTCTCCAAATTGGGAAGAATGTAGTGCACTGGCAAAAGTTGCCATTAATTTGTCTGAATGGTCCAATCAAAGTGCACCAATTGATTGTGACTTGCAACCCTGTGCTCTTCCTGACACTTTTCCTCGCCCTTATGGCCAGTTCTATGGTATGTCTGGCTTTTTTGTGGTTTATCGGTTTTTTAACTTGACCTCAGAAGCTTCACTTGATGATGTTTTGGAGAAGGGTCATGAATTCTGTGAACAGACATGGGAAGTCGCAAAAAGCAGTGTTTCTCCTCAGCCTTTTATTGAACAATACTGCTTTAGGGCACCTTACATAGTGTTATTGTTGAGAGAGGGTTTGCACATCACAGATAACCAAATCATTATTGGCTCTGGAAGTATTACTTGGACTCTTGGGGTTGCTCTTTACGAAGCTGGCAAAGTATTTTCACCTAGATTGAGGCTTCCAAGTTATGAACTACTCCGAATAAAGATACAACCGATAGTTTTTATTATTATTTTGATTACTTCATTGATTTTGCTGGTTTGTGCATTATCATGTGCTGGCAATTGGATGCCAAGATTTTTTCGGAGACCATATCTTCCTCTCTTCAGGCATAACAGTGCATCTACTACATCAGTACTTAGTATCCCATCTCCTTTCCGTTTCCAGCGTTGGAGTCCTATTAATCCTGGTAAGTTCTATTGCAGTACTTTTGGTTTGTGCTTTACTTTGAGATGTCTGTGGATTGTACTAAATATTTGACACAATATGCACTCTGTACTTATTATGGAAGCATGATTCTCTTCTTATTTCTTAATTATGCACCTGTCTTTCATTACCCCATCATTGAAATTATTTGGTTTTTCCTGCTTTCATCATGTGTAGCACGTTCAAAATCATGAAAGTGATTTTTGCTGGGTATTCCGTTTTATCTTTTGCGTTGTGTTTATCATCATAATGCTAAGTTAGGACTTTTAGTTGATGTTCCATCTATTTTCTACTATGACGTTCTTGTGGACTACTTTTTGCCTGGTTCAATATTTGAAGGGATTTTCAACTTTGGATTCAGGGGATGGAAGAGTAAAGATGCCACTGAGTCCAACAGTTGCTGGTGGTCAACCAGGACCATTTAGCCTGGCTCATGGTCTAGGCAGCAGTAACATCCAGCTGATAGAGTCATCCTTATACTCATCAACTAGTAGTGTATCACATAGTTATTCATCAAGTAGTTTAGGACAGATGATTGATGGTACTAGCATGGGTTCATTCTGGACGCCTCACAGGAGTCAGATGCGTCTTCAAAGCAGGAGATCACAATCGCGAGAAGACCTTAGTTCTTCATTGACTGAGGCACACATGATGAAGGGTTAAGGGGTAAACTTCCTGAAGTTATGGTACGATGACTTCTTTCTTTTCTATTATTATTATTATTATTGTTCAACAGAGAAAAGGCCTTGAATATCTTACAAGTGAAAAATGAAAAAGAACAAAGGAAAAAACAAGATAGAATGTGGATTTGAAAATATTTTACCAATAGTCTTAGTTAACGTTCCTAGTTTAGGCATTCTATGTAGCACGCAGATTTCTGGGGTAAAATTAAATATAAAAAACTTTCTGCTCAATTTATTGAGAATATTATGTGGCTGTGCGTACTCTGACTTGATGATGTCTTGAGAAAACAGCCAAAATTCGTTGCATGGACTTTAGAACTAAGCTACCCCTGGTAACAGCAACCCAGATTTTCAAAGATAAGAATAAATGCAGAGGGGGGACCAAATTTATACTCTGGATAAGAAAATTTATCAGCATTAGTTGCTCTGGTGTATGCAACTTTGGATTCTATGTCCGAAAACAAAAAGAAAAAACTGCATGTTCTTTCTTTTCTTTTCTTTTCTTTTATTTTTTTAAGCTTAATCATAATGCATTCCTTTAATGTTGTATGATAGATGTTCCCAATGCTACAGATTGAAACCGATTGCGGGGCTAAATGATTAGCTGGTCTCATTGTTTTGTTTTTAACAGAGTAAATTCGGCAGGGATTTCAGCTCTTGCAATATGGGTTGGTTTGCACAATTTGTACCCAGTTTAAAAGATCCCAAAAATCATCCTTTGCTATAATTTGATGCCCCCTACACACTGAGCCTGAGGTATTATTTCATTTGCGTTTTGATCTGGATGGCTGCACCACCACGTCAACTCCGAGTTTCAGAATTTTTAGATTCATCATCCTTCACATTGATTCTCCTAACATTAGTTATAATTCACAGATTTTTTTTTTCTTTTATTCAATTAGTTAGAAAATGATTGGATAAACTGATTTACTCTGATATACTATCAGTCCTATACATGGTATAGTTTATGTTTTAGCTAAAGTTTCTTGTTTCCCTTCTTTTATTTTCTTTGTATTTCCATTTTTCTTCTCTCCTCTTTCCGTTCTCTTTTCTGGAGGAAAATAAGAATGGGAAAGAACATGGTATATAGGTTGTCTTGTGTGTTTGCTAGCTACTTTTTGTTTGGGCCAATCGTACCAGTACGCTGTCGCTTAATTTCTTAACCAGTTGGATTAAAGACACAGATTCGGTGATGATAGGTTCGATTATAGGCTGCTGCCAAGGCCTGCATTCATTGGCCTTGTCCAGTTGTCTATAGCAAATTTATTTTATTTATTATTATTATTATTATTATTATTAAGAAATATTGATCTGGATGCAATTATTGAAGAATTGCGTTAAAACAAATAACTTAAAATTAAGAGGAAATAAAAGTCACTAGATTATGGCCAATTGAGTGAAACATAAATTTGGGGTGGAAAAATAGGGTATCATCTCACAGAAAGAGTTGTCAATCAAAAATTAATTTGAAATTAAATTAAAAAAACAAAAGTAAATAAAATTTAAAAGCAAAAATAACTGATCTAAAAATCAACCGATAAAGGATTAATATGGTGTCGGATTTTAACTTGGTTATGCTAATCAAATAGGTGATATTTTTATTAAAAATTATTATCTAATATTACATTTAGTTGAACATTCTTGTTTGATTGATTCAGCTGTGAATTAAGGGTAATGGTCAACTGGTTAGAATATAAACAAATTAGTTTTGTTTGGAACATTGAAAGCTGAATTAACCAAATACTCAATTCAATTTAATTTTTAGTTTATTGGATTGCGAAATAGACATTCAATGAATAATTGGTACCGGCTTGAGGGATATTAAAAATAATATATTTTTATATATAAATTTTAAATTATTTGATTACATTTTTTTAATTTGATTTTTTTTAATTAGTTATAGATAATTCACTTATACTCTTTGCATAAATACCCAATTCATCGATTGTGACTTTCTTCTCCAATTTTATTACTCTCTTTTATATTGTCGGAAGGCAGCTCTGGCGGTAAATGATGATGAGGGTGAAATAGACGATTTTCTTTCGATTTTTTTTTTTGTAATTTAAATAATTTTGGTGAAGTATGCTCTTTTACGGGACCTATTTTTCACCTCCATAGTTTCTATTAGGATTGTACACGGATTTTAAATATTTTTTAATTGGACCGAAAAATTGAGATAAAATATCTAGAACTGAACTATATTATGCCGTTGAGTTTAATTATTATTATTAGGAATGGTTATCATGAACCAAAAAGATAAGAGTTTAGAACTCAAAATATTATAGGCATTAAGAAAATCGTAAACTTAAAACTGTTGGAGTAATAAATTCCCAAAGTTTCAGACTGGTAAAAAAGTCAGCCAAATAATATTATCCTAAACCAACAAGACGCTTAAGATAAAAACAAGTATTGCTAAAAAAGTCTAGCTAACTCATACTCATTTCAGCAAAGCTGAGACTTGCAAAACAACCCTGGATCTTGAAATCATAAAAGTACAGGACCAGAAGCTAGTTTACTGAAACAAATACGACTCTTAAATATTTCTTATTGTGTTCCAGACAAGCAATGCATAAACTATCCTTCAAGCTTTGTTTTTTCTCTATCTCCTTGCTGGGTGCATCAGTTTTTTATTTTTTTATTTTTTTCCACAAAGACATGATAATTGGAAATGTAGGTATCAGAATTTTTAACCCATGCCCAAGAACATATTATTATGTCAAGTTGATTGTGGCTGTGGTTGTCAAAATGGACATGATGATACTACAGAAGTTAACCTAATTTAGAATGGGTAGCCTCTGCTTTGGGCTGGGACATTTAGTTCCCCAAGGGTTTTGAATTGTTGAGAGCTAAGTCAGTCCCTTTGCAGATAATATTGAATTTCAATGACTTCATAGGATCGCGTAACAGGTTTTCTTGATCCCCAACTAAAGAAAGAGACATGAATCATACTTTGTATTTTCGCGATAACATTTATCGTATTTCTGCTTTCTACTTGCATTTTACTTTTAGCCTATTGTAACTGATATCTCTTGCTTCTTTGATTTGCTCCATGTGATTAAAATTTTTTAATGATATCTTACAGGCTGGAGACAGGTGCTCCGGCAAGGGCAAAGCCGTTTGGGATTGAAGTGCGAAATGCGTAAGATGCGGAAATTTTGGTCATCAAAGTGGTGATCATGAGTGTCCATTGAAAGATGCTATAATGCCAAATGAATAGAGTCGATTAAAAAGAGATGATCCCTTGACTGCTATCATGGCTCAGATAGATGCTAGTGAGGTTAGCATTATTTCTAATTGGTTGTGATAAAATTTAGCGATAGGTACTATGTTTCATTTGTATTTTACCCTTTTTTTTTGTCTGTCTTTCCTTATATATATCCCCTCTATTTCTCTCTTCTAAGTTAGAGAATTGTAAGTTCTACACCTGCAGGAGTTTGAACTGCTTCGAGGTTACTAGTTGATGCTTATAATTATAGAGAATCATCACTTGTTGATCAGGATATCTGATGAACGATGCTTGGAAGATATGGGCTGATGATTACGACTCTATAATATGATGATTTTCAATTGATTATGATTTGAGACTAACTTAGATTGAGCTGCATGTTCTTGTCTCAAAAAAAGTGTTCGAAATAATATTGTACCTATGTGGTTACTCTCAAGATTAAGTTCTTAAAATTAAAGAATAAGTTGTCCAACACAAATCACATGAGAAGAGAGAAAAAAAGAAAGAATATATTTAGATTTTTTTCCCATCAATCAAATATTAAAATTTGATAATCACTTTTTAGAATGACTATCAGAGAATCACTTTTTGAAATGATTATCTCGAAACATTTGTGATGTAACCGAATATATAAAATTTTCATATGTGTTTGATTTGAGATTTTTGGGTGTAATAATAACCACCAAAGATAATTATGGGCCATGGCATAGAAACAGAATTGGTCTCCCCGAAGGAGAGTCGGCTGATGGTTTGTTTTGATTCGAAGTGAAACAACAAGGAGAGGTGAGAGGCATTACATTAGGGTCAAAAGGGCAATGGAGGTTTCTGTTCATTAAAAAAATTAATTTAATTAATTAAAATAAAGACAATTAAGGTTGTTAAAGTATCGATTATTAGAAAGAAGAGCAAAACTGAAATCTTAAATTTGGAATTGTTGTTAGGTGTCCAAAAATTAAGTTTAGAATTTTTTTATTTAATTGACTGATTTTTTTAATTTTTTATAAACTGTTTTTCTCGAACTTGCTTCTTATCTGTTCTTTTTTAAAAACAGTTTTCAAAATTTAAAAAATTTAAAAATAAAAATTTTTTCTCTAAAAATATTTTTGTCAAAAACAATCCCAAACAAATTTTCATTCAATCACGAAACGAAAACATCTATATCTATACTATATAATAAAAGTGGGTATAGAAATACTGTAATTACTAGAATACCATCTCACTTTTGCCCTCCGCTTACAATTTCAGTTTTGTCCCTGTGTTATCGGAATTGAATATTAGACGACGTCGCTTCAATGTTGAGATTGGAAGTTGTTGGGTTTTAAAAAAAAAGGATGTTAAGTATAAATAAATAATTAAATATATAATACGCAACCATAAGAGTCTCATAAATAATTAACATAACATATTTTGCACATGTATTAAATAGGCAATACGTGACTAGCTAGGAAAGTAATTAACTCTAATCTAATTAATTACAATCCCATCAACATTCTAATTCAAACAAAGTTACTAAAATCAAATCTTAATTTATTTATCTAATAAAAATAAAAATAATAAAATATACCCTTTTTTATTTTAATCCCGAAATATTGCTTGATTTCACAGAGTTTATTATATTGAATAGGAATCTCCATTCACACTATTATTAATAGCAATCCCGTACCAATAGGAGTAGAGTAAACGAAATAAAAAATATTAGATATCTCAAACTATTCTCTATAATTATGAGAGGAGGAAACCATCATAATGAGCATACAAAAATTAGTAAGATTTTCTTCTTATTTTTATTCAATTAAAAAATTTATATATTTGGAATGTTAAATTTCTAAATATGCATATACTTATTTTGGTGCAAGTTCTCAATTAGTCTCTCAATGTTGGGTTCTTAATTCTTATTCCTTGCTTTTGGTGTTACCATGGATTTTCCTGTTTCTCAAAGGTGAAGATACAAATTTTTCTGATATTGAAGCCTATGTATTTGATTTCACCTTAGAAAATCTTTGTTCTCTATTGTTAGCCTATGTGTGGTTGTAGTATTGAAACAATTTCATGTGAAGGCTAAATATTCCTCTTTTTATATTTTATTTACTTCATAACTCCAATATTATGTATAAATTAATATTGGTTGCTTCAAGAAATTATGAGTTGTTGAATGTATTCTTAGTGACCAGTCTTTAAACTATTTTATCTAATTTGAAGTAAGAAAATTAATGGATTTGAATAGTATGTGCCTTTTTTATTTGGAAGATTCTTCAAGGGATTATGGGTTGCTGGATTGGTTGCTCACAGCCACTCTACACCGCCATCAAAGCAACAACTTTTGCAAGTGATAAATTGTTGCATATTATCTTTACTGTCAACCTTACAACTTATATTTTCTATGTAATGTTAACAATGTTTGTAACTTTGTGTATTATAAATAAA
This sequence comes from Triadica sebifera, assembly GCA_023653625.1. NCBI lineage: Eukaryota > Viridiplantae > Streptophyta > Magnoliopsida > Malpighiales > Euphorbiaceae > Triadica > Triadica sebifera. The sequence continues at coordinate 849,455 of CM042912.1, forward strand.
TTTATTATGATATTAAATTTTCTACGTAATGTTAACAATGTTTGTAACTTTGTGTATTATAAATAAATTTATTATGATATTATATAAAATATTTATATACTATATATAATTATATTTACATTATTTGTTCATTATATTTATTTGTTTATTTATATATTATGTATTTGTATTATCATCTAAATTTTTAAGTTCCAATACATTATATTGAATAATAAAATGTAAAATAAATAAATGGGCAAAGTGGAAAAAAGAGAGGATGAAAATTCTATTCCCAATTTCCATTATTACATTAATGGCAATTAATATAATGAGTGAGCTGTGTGGGTCCCCTCCACCCATATGATTTGGTTGAGATCTCGGTCTGTATAAACATAATTTCAAAATTTTCTTTTCTTTTTTTTTTCCTCCTCTTTCCTACTAGAAACTAAGAATTTGAGCCACGTGTCAACTTTTTAACTGCTTTCACAATCTCACTAAACGACAACTAGCATTTGCACATCAGATATTGTTTATTTAAATACTTTTTTTTCTTAAAAGACGGACGGTGAGATGCGAATTTAAATTATTTAAAAAAAATTAATTTTAGATTAACGGTATAACATATGATTCTTTATATCCATTTAGCTATGCTCGTTCCATTATCCATTAAACTTTGTTTTGTTAAAAATATAAATAGTAAAACGTTATCTTCGCCTCGCAATTGCATAAGCATATGTTAGGCCATACCCCACAATTCAGTTTATTGCCAACATATGAAGTTTTCGAGTCAAATAATAATAATAATAATAATAGCATCGTTCCAATTTAATTTAATTTCGATTCAATCCGATCCAGTGAATCAAAATTTTCAAAAAATTTCATTTGAAAATCACAATGAGTACAATCTAAGTTTTTGATTCAATTGGATAGAGTCGACCCAATTTTATCACTCCAAATCGAAGGATAAAAAAAATAAAAGAAACTTAAACAAGATGTCAATTCAGAAAGCATGAGTGCATATGCTATGTATAATTTTTTTTTAATTAATTAGTTTGTTAAAACTCTTATGAATAAAAAAAAAACAATAGTTGTTTAGTGAACTTGTGCATCCCTAAATCCTACTTTTCAAGTCAATCATTTTGAAAAATACTAACACCAATAATGTGTATGCTCAATATTGAGTAGCATAGATATTTTATATATCATCCGTTCAATGCTTACTTAATTATTTATCTCAGACTCGCACTAATGACTAATGATTAATTAGCACTTATGTTTTGACAATTATTAGATCAAAAGCATAATCACTTTCAACTAATTAAGAGCATACTCTTAAATGATTTGGCTTTTTTTTTAAAAAAAATTCGTTTTTCAAAATAAATATATGTTTTAAAGGAATTTATTTTCCAACTTCAGAATCGTTATTCTGTTAGAATTTTGATTATACAAAATGCATGCAATATGATAGAAGTAATTTGGAATATTGTTGAATCTGTAAGTAAAATTATTAATCCTTTTTCTTGCAAAGTATATTATTAATTCGCTCTTACTTCTAAAAATAATTAACAAAAATTAATTTGAATTCAACCATGTGAAGAACATTAAATTAATAACTAAAATTAGTCAAATTGAGATGAACCAAATTAAGATATTCGATGTATATATGAAATCATATTATCTCAGGGTGGCCATCTTATAAAGATAGTGTGTAAGATACCATGAAAAGGAAGCTAGGTGAGAGAATCCATTTAACTTTGATTTTTAAAGAATATGTTAGTTGAAAAAATATTAAAATAAAAAAATTAGACAAGTCGAGGGGTCAAAAGAGCACCCACTCATCACACGTGCATGATGCCCACCCCCTCATGTACATGCATTATTATTATTATTTTTTATTAATTACTTTGTTCAAACTCTTATGAAGAAAGTTTTTATCCGATAGCTTAGGTAAAATACTCATCAATTTTAAGGTATGCATTTCAATTTAGTACCAATATTTTTTTTATATCAATTTGGTATCAATTATTTTAATTTTTGTTTCAGACCATAATATACAAATAATTTAAGTAAAAATGTATTGACATAATTATCGAAATGTCAAATCACTTAACATATCAGTTGAGTTACACATCACATTATCATTTAATATGACAAAAATATCTCTAAAATCCCCAATACCTTCTAGAGATCGAATTCACCTTCTTCTTTTGCTTAGATGATATTTTTTTTCTTATAATTTTTGTTCATTCGAACACAAATTGCAATTGACAAATAAAAGAGAGAGAAGAGAAGAGCAACAAAAAAAAAGGGTCCTATGCTAGGGGACTCAAGTAGCTAGTGTGCTAGCAACCACAACAACAGCCTCCGACGGCAGTAGCAGCGGCGGTAATAATGATGAGGCTCCTCCTCCTCTGTTACCTCCAGGTGGTGGTGGTGCCCATGAAAGCACTACAAAAGCTGGCCATGTGGGCTCAAATGATAATTCAGGTGAATAAGATAAAGGAATAGGAGGTAGTGATGAATGTGACTGGAGCTTCGACTGTAACCAATGGCCTTGTCAAGAGACTTTAGCACTCTTGAAAATAAAATCAGATATGGACGTTGCATTTACTCTTCCTGTGATTTTTTTTAAATTACCGAAAACTGAAACTATACAATCTTAATTTCTCTCTATTTTTTTTAATTGAATTTTTTATTTTAGAAATTTGAGGTAGTGGATGATAAGGTGATATGTGCTCATAAATTGACAGCTGATGAATTAAGTGACATGATATTTTGATATCTATGTCAATAAATTATCATTAAAATTTTTTAAGTACTATGCTCTGAAATAAAAATTGAAATGACTGTTATCAAACTGATTAAAAAACATCCATACGAAATTGATAAACATGCCTAATAATTGATATCAACACAAAATTTTATCCAATAGTAGTGTATGTGTGCATCCCTAAATCCTACTTTTCAAGTCAATCATTTTGAAAAATACTAATACCAATAATGTATATGCTCAATATTGAGAAGCATAGATATTTTATATATCATCTATTCAATGCTTAGTTATTTATCTCTGACTCGTACTAATGACTAATGATCGATTAGCACTTATGTTTGGACAATTATTAGATCAAAAGCATAATCACTTTCAACTAAGAGCATACTCTTAAATGATTTGGCTTTTTTTTTTAAAAAAAAAAAAAGAAATTACTGATAATATATTCCATTCGTTTTTCAAAATAAATATATGTTTTAAAGGAATTTATTTTCCAACTTCAGAATCGTTATTCTCTTCTGCTAGAATTCTGATTATTCAAAATGCATGCAATACGATAGGAGTAATTTGGAATATGTTGAAGCTGTAGGTAAAATTATTAATCTTTTTTCTTGCAAAAGTATATTATTAATTCGCTCTTATATCTAAAAATAATTAACAAAAATTAATTTGAATTCAATCATGTGAAGAACATTTAATTAATTCTAAAATTAGTCAAATTGAGATGAAGCAAATTAAGATATTCGATGGACATATGGAATCATATTATCTCAGGGTGTGTAAGATACCCAAAAAAGGAAGGTGAGAATCCATTTAACTTTGATTTTTGAAGAATATGTAAGTTGAAAAAAAATCAAAGCACACTAGTGGAATCAATTAATTATTATTTAAAAAAAAGGACAAATTGAGGGGTAAAAAGAACACCCACTTATGCATGATGCCCACCCACAGCTTCCAAGCAGAAAAAAAACCCATTAATAATTTTTTTTTAAAGAAAACAAAAAAAATAGAAATCTCTATAAGATATAAGAAATATATATAGAAAGATTGGAATGGAATGGACCCATACATCCTCTAGTGCTCTGCAAGTTGGTTTATTTTTATGGAGAGAAAGAAATTGGAATCTGATTGATGGGTGGTGCTCCTTTAATCATTTCTCTCTCTTATTCAGCATATAAATTTAATTTAATTAAAATTTATAATTATTAGAAGACCGTATGCATGCATAGCATCTGATGAGTTATAGCTTTTAAATGAATATTATTTATTAATGGTTAAATATGTACATATTATAATGAGAAATGTGTTCTTATATCCAATTTCAGTGCTACGAATGTTGAAGTCTACATATTTTAGAGGGACTATTGGAATCAATTTCCTACCTAGCTTTACATAGAAAAGCACCATCATTTTCTCTTTTTTTTTTTTTTTTTTTTTTATATATAAAAAAAAATTAATTAAATTAAATATTTTTTAATGAAATTCAACTCACCTAGTGATTAACTTTCTGTGTTCTTCCCTCTTCTAAGAATATTATTATTCTTCTACTACTATACCTCTAATGAAAAAGATAAAGTAAATTCCCCTATTGAATTTTGAAAGATTAGGATATCCTTTTCCTCGTAAATATAACGCCACAATTTTTTTTTCACAAAATTTATTAATTATTATAAAGGATAAATTAACATTTTCCATCTCTTGAATTTGCTAAACCCTTCAATCATATTGTTTATCCAAAATTCGAATCTGAGACCGATTAGCATAAAGATAGTGTTAATATTATAATTTTGACTCTCAACCTATTCGAAAATGATTGCATTCAGATCAAAAGACTAATTCTGATAGAGATGAGAATAAAAATTGATCGAAAATCTATACTGATCTTACTCACCGACATTTTATTCATAGCCTCACACATATAAAATATTATAAATTATAATTTCACTATAGATATCATCCTATTTATAAGTCCATTTCATGCATTTTTTACTTTTTATATATTTCTTCATTATTACACTTTATTTTACTCTCTATGAAGCTTTTTTTTTTTCTCTCTTGTAAAAATATTAAACCTGGCAATTGGGTTCTAACCGCCGAGTTTGGGTTTGAGTCATTCTGAATTGGGTTATTTTGAGTTCGAAATACTTTCAGATCGAATAATTTCAGTTTCGGATTGAGTTAATTTAGATCGCGTCACTGGTCACACCTCCTTGAGACTAGCTGTTGTGCTACTAGCGACAAGCCAGTTATGAGAATGCTACCAATGCCGACTATGATGAAAAAAAAAAAGAGCTCGCAATAATTATGAAAAAAAGTGAGAGTAGAAAAAAACTAAAAAGAATGAAGAGGTGGGAGGAATAAAGAAATGAAATGTGATAAAGATAAATTCTGTTTTTAAGTTAATTCACGTGTAGTAAAAATGACATAGTTTTAAAGAGAATTTAAATTATGAGTTTTTATTCTTTTGATTTGATTAATTCTATATAATTATAGATTCTGCTAATTGAACATCTCATAATTTTATATAAATTAATTTATTTTTAGAAAGGAATAAGGCGTATAAACTCATAAACAAAGTCACATAAATTAATAAAATTCTCAAATAATTTAACTTTTACGAATTTAAAATTTAATTTAAAAAAAATAATTCAAATTAATTTATTACTTGTTCTGATAAGTAATCAATAATTATTAAGATTATAGAGAATCTATTACGATATGATGACCAAACTAATCATATGTACATTGATAGCATAATTCCACATTTATTAATTTATAGATAAAATGGTTGAGTTTCAGCTAATTAATTAACATTAATTCTGACCAAAGTTTGTCACATCCGCATTAGATCTTGATTATATATGCGTAGTGCGGTCATTTATACTGTAGTATAGAGGCGTACGATCGGAGTTTAAATATGAATAAATGTTTAAAAATTTAATTATATTAATATGATAAAATGAATAGGAAATTTATTAAATGAAATAATGTAATTTCGTATTATGCACATAAATTGAGACGACAGCCTGGATCAGAATTTGAATTTTTTCGCTCGGTAGTGAAATTATAATTTAAGCATACTGAAATATGAAAAATATTATTTTAAGACTATAAGTGGAGCTATAAGGTGAGATTTTAAGATTAAGGGTTTGAATTGTAGAAAATTGATTCTCAGTACAGATTTACAGCCTGATTTTTCCGGATCAAGAGCTAGAGAGATGTGTTCATAATCGCAATGAAGTCGATGTGGTCAAAATTTAATTTTAAAAATTTTAAAACTAATAAATTAGAAATCGGATGAAAGATAAATTTTTACAGGTCAAATTAAGAAAAATAATTAACCCATAAAAATTCGATTCTTGCACTAGTGGTCATTTTGCAAAATCGAAGAGACAATATTGAAGAGAAAATTATTTTATAATTTTTGAAATATTTAATTTGATGAAATTAAGTTATTTGGAGGTTGAATTTTGAAGAATTAAAATTAATTATAAAGAAAAATGAAGAAAAATTGTGATTGGTTGGAAAATTTTTAAGTCAAAATTAATTAAAATGTGATTGGGCTATTGTATCAATATTAAGAAAAAATTAATTGTGCTATTGGACAATAAGGAGGTTAATTAAGAAATTAATTAAGATTAATTAAGTTAATTGGGGTATATATATAGGAAATTAATTAAAAATTCTTCAAAATAACAAACTTCTCATCTTCTTCCTTGCTCTCCTTCATGGCCGAACCACCAAGCTTCCATTCCTTGATTTTTTTTTTCAATTTTTCTTCTTCAAATCATATTATTCAACAATTAAAAAGGATTAAAGTTAGATTGATGTGAAGAAAAAAAGAAAAATGGATGGAATTTTGCCAAAAAAGAAAATCAAGCTAGCCAAATACCCATTTGAAGAAGGTGATATTTTGCTCTTTTTTCATGTAATTTTGTTGGGTTGATTATTGCCATAATTATTTATTGAATTGTGGTGTGATTTTGTTGATATTTGGTTGATGGAAAAATTATGGTTTATAGCAAAAATCTTGAACAATTAGAGAAAAATAGGAAATGAAGAGAATAAGGCTTGAATATAATGGATTGAGTGAAAAATTGATGAAAATAATTTTTAGGAAGTTTTGTGGAATTTTTAGAGAATTTTCATAATTATGGCTAAATTTTACAAAAATTATTTTGGAAGAATTTTGCCTAAAATTGAAGATACTGGAGTTAATTGAAGTGTTTGGAAGTGGAAAATAAATTTTGGGATAGAAGAAAAATTTAATGGGATTTTTGGGGAAATTTTAGATTTTTAGCCTAATTATGAAAAAATTTATTGGGAGTTGTTGAATATTTTTTTTGGTGAAATTGATAATGGAAAATGAAAGAAAATGAGTTAAAGTGATGATAGAAATTTATTTGGAATTTTTAGAATATTTATTGAATTAATGAAAATTCTTGAATTGGAAATGAACATTAGAAGAATAAAAGAAATAAATGGAGAAAAATAGTTTTGGAGGTAGAAAAATAAAGAAAATAAATTCTTATAAAAGAAAATTTATATTTGAATTTTTTGTCACGTCGGATAGAGTAATGACGATCAAAATCGTGATTTATGAGTTAAAAACGCATAATAATAAAATTTTTAATTATAAGATCTTGATATTCGTTAGAGCAGAAAATTTAAATTTTGTTAAATTTTATGTCGCAAGGGGTTCAATAGCTAATAAATTTTTTTTATCTTTAGGTGCAATTTCGGGACAGACACCACCCCAAGATAAGGGGAAAAAGCCAGTGGACACTGATATAATATAAAAAGGTTAGTGTAACTACATTTATAATATTAGTCATATAAATATACCAAAAAATGGAATTTTTGCAATTATTGAGTTGAAATTTTTTTTTTGTATTCCAGAAAATTTAAATGTTAAAAATTCTATATGATGATAATTATTTTGGTATGGAAAGAATATTTATTCATTTTTCTGAAAAATGAAGTAAATTATGATTATAAAATTTTTTTCCACATGTTAGCTTAAACGTGAATTAGGGTATTGTTGACATACCGATAGAGTATAAATTATGGTCCTATACATTTCTGTGGATCAATAAAATATTGTGATTTTATGCATTTCTGTGGATCACCTGATACAATTGTCAGTCATGTGCATTTCTATGGGTGAGTCATGTTACATTTGGATCATGTGCATTTCTGTGAATTTTAAGTTGAGATGTAATATGATACCCATTTAATTCCCTAGGAACAAGTCTTAGATGTTATAATATGTGGGTATATGAAAAATATTTATTAAGAACTCAACAATATATTGAATTATAAAAATATTATATTGTAGTATTTATAGAAAAAAACGTAAATTTTGAATTGATTTCATTTTAAATGTATGTCTTATTTTAATGATTATTATTATAAGAGTTTTTACACCACTGAGTTATATTCTTAGTGCGATAATTTATTTTCTCTCACGTAAGTTACTAGAATAACAGAGAACATTCTGACTTGTAGATAGAGACACTGACTTGGGAACCCACAAAATAGAGCACAATAGTAGCAGTGACAGTCACCCAGAGCGGGTTGATCTTTTTGTTTTATTTTGGATATATATATAAACAAGTTTTTAAAATTTTATTATGATATGTATATATAAAAATAAAATTGTAATTAGGGTGTGTGCATAATAAAATATTTTATATACTTTAAATTTCTTATATTAAATATGTTTTAAAATTTAAAAGAATATTTTTTTAAAAGATTTCTATTTTCTGTAGTACATTTTATCCGTCCGATATACGGATGAGTGCACGGAATAGTAAAGAATGTTAGTCTTTAGAATTGACTCACTTGTCATGTTGGACATTTCTAATATCTATGTTCCTAGCTCCGTGATAAGATTAAGTTTTGCTTCAATTTATGTATATTCATATTTTTTTAATAACATAAAAATGAATACTATTCTAAATTTAATTATAATTTATTATCCAATCTATATATATATAATAACTATAAATGATTTATTAAAATAAAAAAAAATTAATTTAGAGATATTAGTATTCCTTAATTAATAAATTCTAAAAAAGTTATTACATATAGTCTAAAATGATACTAGTAAAATTTAATAAGCTTCAATTGTTGAGCAGAAAAAAATTCAAAGTAGTAGTTATAAATCAGCAACTCATTAGAATTAGAATCGATTTTTAACAATGGTCGATTCCTAAATTTTATCACACATTAATTTGGAATTAGAAAGGCAAAGGGTTTATATGTGTTTTGTCCAAACAAATAGAATATAATTTTATTGTTAGATCATCAAAATGGTACATGGAGTTCTTTTTTTCTCGACAAGAAAAGTATCTAAAAATATTAATTCAAAAGGGATTATACGAGAATTCTCGTAATTAATTTCTAATTTCAATAGTAACTTTTTTTTTAATTAAGTACATATAGGGGAGGAAAGGGTAGAATTCCAACCCGATTCGCTTAATAGATTTCTAGAATTTTCGACCGATTAGAGCACATATATATGGTTCTCTACTTCTCTTAATTTTAAGAAAATAATAAATATTATTTTACATTTACAATAACGTAAAATTTATAAGCCATGTGAAACACAAGAAAGAAAGTGTTAATTAGAATAAAACAAATGAAATTTACCAAACAAAAAGGAAAACAACAATTAAAAATATATATATATGAAACTAAAGTATAACAATAATTAGACCTTATTAAGAATCCACTTGATTGATGATCTATAGGTACTTTGTTTTAAAGAGGTGGGAAGCACCATCATTTGTCTACCAGAATAGTGCCTAACAAAGCAATTTCTTCTTCCCAATTCCACATGCAGTTTCAATGGCGAGCACATGTGCATCACAACAAGCATATATCAATTAATTAAAACCCATCAAAAAATAACACACAATTTTTGCTACTTAATTGTATTAATTACAGCGGTAATTACTAAAAATTAACTCATGCATGTTTCCAACAAAAACTAAAATTAAAAATGATATTTTCTTTAGTGTAATGTATGTATCATTTCCCAATTCCAATATTCTAATCCATGCCCATAATAAGAGAGATGAAGATAGTGAAGGTAGCAGTTTAGGGAAATTGAACAAGAGATTAGCATATATAATTATAATAACAATTAAGAGTTAGTGATGGAATGTATTATATATCTATAATTTATTTAAGCAAAGTAAAGGAAAGTGGGTTCCCACCTTGGAGCATAGCCCTACGTTATATATTCTGCCATAGCTAAGATATAGTTTCTGTACATAATATATATATGTATCTCAACCTTATATTTATGTGCTTTAGGGTTCACTTTGGGAAGCCAAAGTTAAAACAGAAACTCATCATATAATTTCTTCAATCCTTCCCCTCTTAATCAGTAACACAAATCCTTCATCATCTCTGCATATATATATATATATATATATATATATATAGTGCTTTAAGCCAAAGTTAAAACAGAAACTCATCATATAATTTCTTCAATCCTTCCCCTCTTAATCAGTAACGCAAATCCTTCATCATCTCTGCATATATATATATATATATAGTGCTTTAAGTACATACATATATATATATACACACACACAAAGCAGAAATGTCGTCTGAGCCTAATGATGGGGCAGTTGTTGCTTACCCTATTCAATCCAATACTCAATCTGTCCTCAAACTCAACGTATTATATCCTATAACTTTAAAGGTCTGTTTCTCAATTAATTGTACTGCTTATATATATATATATATATAATCTTGTTTTCTAATTCATGATATATGTACAATATATAACTGAATCAGAAGCTTTTGTTTCTTATTATACATATATTTTATTTCAGTTTGAGGAAGTGGTGTACAAAGTAAAACTGGATGAGAAAGGATCATGGTGCGGGGGCAAATGGGGCAGTAGAGAGAAGACAATATTAAATGGGATAACAGGTATTGTTTGCCCAGGTGAAATTTTAGCAATGTTGGGTCCATCTGGTAGTGGAAAAACAACCCTTCTAACAGCTCTTGGCGGCCGTCTCACCGGAAAATTATCCGGAAAAATCACATACAATGGGCAACCCTTCTGCGGCAGCATAAAGAGAAGGACTGGTTTTGTTGCCCAAGATGATGTGCTCTACCCTCATCTCACTGTAACAGAAACTCTTCTATTCACTGCACTTCTAAGGCTGCCTAAGACATTAGCTTGTGATGAGAAATTACAGCATGTCGAGCGAGTTATATCAGAGTTAGGACTGAGTCGATGCCAGAACAGCATGATTGGTGGCCCACTGTTTAGAGGAATCTCAGGTGGGGAGAAGAAAAGGGTGAGTATTGGTCAAGAAATGTTAATAAATCCAAGCTTGTTGCTGCTTGATGAGCCCACTTCAGGCTTGGATTCAACCACAGCACAGAGGATTATTTGCACAATAAAAAGGTTAGCGAGTGGTGGTCGTACTGTGATCACCACCATTCATCAGCCGTCGAGTCGACTCTACTACATGTTTGATAAGGTTGTGTTGCTCTCAGAAGGGTGCCCTATCTATTATGGTCCTGCTTCTTCTGCTTTGGATTACTTCTCTTCTATTGGTTTCTCTACTTCCATGACCATTAACCCTGCTGATCTCTTACTTGATCTTGCCAATGGTAACTTGCTATTCCTTCAAACAAAAAATTTAATTAATCATCTAATTCTTTTCTTCAAAGTTGTCTTTTTTTCATCATATTTTACTTTATCCTTGCAGCCTTTTTTTTTTCATCATATTTTACTTTATCCTTGCAGCCTTTTTTTTTCATCATATTTTACTTGCTGCTTTTTCCCCCTCAATCTGTATCTAATTTTTATTTCAATCAATCGATCTCTTAATTTCTCATTATAAAGTTATTTTAGTCTCTTTAATATAACATAATATAAATATAAATATTTACCAAATCACTTATATCATGTTAAATAAATGACATACTATGTTATATTAAAGCGAAGAATTAAAATATTGATTGTTAGAAAAAAAAATATAAATATTAATTTTATACCAAAAATAACTACATAAAACAAAATAATAAAACGTGACGCACATGTGAATTCCACTTCGTATTAAGTCTTTATTTTATTTTATTTTATTCTTTGGTGGGATTGAAGAACATTGATTCTTCAGTAGGAGAGTGGTGGTGGTGGTGGTGGTGGTGGTGGTGGGGAAGGAACTCAGTTGGCCCAGTGAAAGTGCTGCTTAAACATGTAGAGCATTGATTAAATGGAGTATAAGAAAATCCCACTTCAACCCCCACCATGCACCCATCCCCAAGAAAAGAAGATAAATAATTAGTTCTTGTCATATCTCCATTTCCTAATTGAACAAATCCTTAAAATAAATAAAACCAAGTATTTTTTAAGCATAAAAGTAATTAAAGCACATTTGTTTTTTTTTTTTGAATAAAGTTTATATATATATATATTGTTCTAACAAGTGCCTCAAATTGAAAAATTTCAGGCATTCCCCCTGATTCTAAACCTGCAACAGAGCAAGGTGAGAATATGGAACAAGAGCAGAAGTCGGTGAAGGAAGCTCTCCTTTCTGCTTATGAAAAGAATATCTCCACAGGACTAAAATCTGAGTTTTGCAGTTTGGACGTCAATACCTACAGTTACACAAAAGATGCCTCTTCAAGTACTTGCATATTCTTTTTAATTAATTTTCGGTCCAATTAATAAAACATATATACATTTGTTTTAAAAAAAAAATTATAAATTTCTTATCTGGATCGGGTTCGTGAAGAAATTTGGCAAATAAAAAGCTTATGTTTGTGTCAGGAATTGATACGAATAGGAAGCAGTGGTGCACAAGCTGGTGGCATCAGTTCAAAGTGCTATTTCAACGTGGACTACGGGAAAGGAGATATGAATCCTTCAATAGATTAAGAATTTTCCAAGTCATCAGCGTTGCTACTCTTGGTGGACTCCTTTGGTGGAACACCCCTTCTTCTCACCTTCAAGACCGTGTAACCTCTCCCTCTTCTTTTTATTATTTCCTTTTTTTTATTTAATTTAATCACAGCTTTTTACTTTAAACTTACGTTTTATTAATCCCATCGAATTATCTCAACTCAATAATTTGGTTATTTAGCTTTGTAGGATTAATTTCATCCTCAGTTATTAATTAATTAAAAAAATTAAAGCAAAGTTGAAGAAATGGTGTTAATTAATTAAACTCACAATAATATTTCACCATGAGAAAAAAAGATATAGGAAAAAGAGTTGATTATAACATTTTGTTTTTTTCTTGTAATTATTGGAATGCAGATTGCATTGCTCTTCTTCTTCTCGGTATTTTGGGGGTTTTACCCATTGTACAATGCAGTTTTCACATTTCCTCAAGAAAGAAGGATGTTAATAAAGGAAAGAGCATCAGGAATGTATCATCTTTCATCCTATTTTCTAGCAAGAACATTCGGAGATCTGCCATTAGAGCTTGCACTTCCAACTGCATTTGTGTTCATAATCTACTGGATGGGAGGTCTCAAGCCTGATCCCTTAACTTTCATCCTCTCACTACTTGTTGTTCTTTACAATGTTCTTGTCTCCCAAAGCCTGGGACTAGCAATTGGTGCTATTCTTATGGACATCAAACAAGCTACTACATTGGCTTCGGTTACAACTCTGGTTTTCCTCATCGCAGGAGGATATTATGTTCAACAGATCCCTGCTTTTATAGTGTGGCTTAAGTACTTAAGCTATAGCTATTACTGTTATAAGCTTCTTCTTGGTGTGCAGTACAGTGAAGACGATTACTATGAATGTTCCAAGGGAGTTCTATGCAGAGTTGGGGATTTTCCTGCGGTTGAATCAATGGGTCTCAATCATTTGTGGGTTGATGTTTGTATTATGGCCTTGATGTTGGTGGGTTATCGACTCGTTGCTTATTTAGCACTTCATAGAATTCAGTTGAGCTAAAAAAAAAATAAAAATAGCAGAGTTGTCCATTGTCAACAAAACAGAACATAGTTTTAAGAGTTTTCACCTTCTTCAACTGATGAATTATCAATAATCTTAGATTGGGGATGTGGGAATTAGGTTGTGATCATGAGTTGATTCCACTTTTTTATTAGATAAATGCTGACTCATGAGAAGTTTTAGTTTCTGAAATAAAATTCAACCATATGGTGATTTTTCCCCCTAAATCGTCCATTATCCTGCATCCCATTTAACTGTATATTAATCAGATTTTACATTGGCTAGACCTATAAAGAAGACAATATTTTTATTCAATTTTTAACGGTACTCCATATTCAAATTTGAATTTGTAATCTTTGGTTGAAAGAAAAGAGATTCATGTCTGTCCATCTCAAACCTTGTATAAAATTCAACCATTTTATTAATTATTTATTTTATGTCATTAATTAAAGGAACAGAAAACAAACTATATATGCATTTTCAAAGTTTGAAGAAAAAAATGACCAGACAATACTGCACTTAGTCACTAAGTCCCTGTTGAAACAGATAGTCGTATCTTTGTGGGGCTTTCTTAACTGATTTTGCCTATGTTTTATAAGAATAGTTGCCTAACAGTTCACCACCACCACCACCACTGATGGTAATAGAAAGACCAGAAAAATATCTGAAAAACAAAAGAAAACAATTTTTCATTCTAAGATCGGAAAATAATTTTGCAAAACTTATCAAATATAAAGAAATAAAGTACCATTTCATTTTTTTTATTTTTTTTATTTTTCTAGTATTGCAATTAAATATCAAAAAATATTATATTTTTAAAAAATTTTCCAAAGATAAATTTTTTTCGGAAAATAAACGGAGTATCAGTCACATGACAAATTTATGGATAACCACAGAAAAAATTAGAAAAATAACCCAAGAAGAGGAAAGAAAATCCAGTTTTATTGTTTTTTCTGAGACTACATATAATAATTAAAGTCACCAACAAAAAAGGTAACAAGTAAACTAAAGGAAGCAGAAAAAGAAAAAAAATATTCTAACGCAAAGAAAGAGAAACCTTATTTCTTAATTTTCATTCATGGTTTTTTTTTTTTTTTGCAAGATAATTGTCATATATAGTTGATTATTTGCAATCAGTTAAAAGAAGACATTTTCTGGTCAAAAGTGAGAAAAGAATGTGAAATTCCTAATAGAAAAGTAAATAACAACTAATGACAATTATCTCCAAAAGATATTTTTATGCTTAATTATGTGATGACATGACAATAATTTGCAACTTCTCTTTCAGTTGATTAAGACCCATTTCGAAGTGAAACTCAACCAAGTCCACCGTGCAAGATACAGAAGACAGAATTTGTTTTGTTTTATTTTATTTTATTTCTTTCACCATTAGTCCTAAAGGGCCAAATTTTTTTTCTTCTTAAATTACAATTCCATATATATTCCCAGGATACCTTTCATGAAAATAAAACTTTATTACCACTGACAGAAGAACAATCTGAACTTTTTCTTAAAAAAAAAAGTATTATATAGACTACAATAAAAAAAAAATGCAAAAATGTTGAAGTGTAAAACCACATGAGACTTATATGAACGTTTCTTAATCTATCTTATAAAAGTATACATGAGAACAAAATTAGATCACTGCAACTATTGAAGTACAAAATCACAAAAGTGTAAATATTACACTTTTTGCAATTTAGGGTGTGCGATGCATAACCTTTAAAATTGAGGTGTAGAAATGGCGTTTTGGTATAAGTTGAGGAGTATATTTATACATTAAGCAAATCAACTTTACCCTATAAAAATATACATGACAACAAAATTATTGTCTAACTATAAGAATGAGTGTGAATTAATAAATTTGTTGTGATGGTAGATGACAAGAGAACAAGAGAGGAGTATAGGGTGATAATTATCCCCCCTACGCAAAGTTGTAGCGGGGGAAGTGGTCGACCATATACAAGAAATTAATGACACATATATGGAAGCAAATACAAGAAAATCAGGAAACTGAGATCCCACGCAGAGTGGACTGAAGATCGCACAAAGGGTTTGTCAAGTTGGGTGGAGGAGACTCATGCAAACAACAAGTTCAAATTCATGAATATATATAAATGGATGAATGAATTATGATGACATAGGACTTGAGATAGTGCACAAAGCAGATCTTCAAATAAAAAAATGAATGGACATTCCAAAAAACAAAAATGTTTGTTGCTAATGATTCAGGCGTGATCCTAGGCTATTGTTTGCACTTCACACTCATGGAATGCGATAAATAAGCATATATATACTCCAGGGCCTACGAAGAGACCCAAATCAAATAGGTTTTAGATCAAGTCTAAACAGGACACACATCTATACATTGACTGTTAATGTTATAACCCAAATCAGTGGTCGAGTAAGCCACCAATTGTTGGAAAATGACGCTAATTTTTCTATAATCAAATTTATAAGAAAGCGAAGAAAATGCGGACTAATAAGACACACAAGTTGATAACGGAGTTCGGCTAATTATGCCTACGTCTCTGTACTGCTGCAGATCTTTTACTGAAAAAAAGAGAAATTTACAAAGTGTTTACAAACACTCACAACTCACAACTCACAATCTCTCACTAATGCTTCTCTCTCACTTTTAGATGAAATACATTATAAATGAATTTCTAAGGCTATATATAGGCATACACCTTCTCAATGGACGATCAAGATTAATTCTCACCTACTTTGATGGATGGTTGAGATCATTTCTCACCTACCATATCACCCACCAAATGGATGGTCAAGATTAATCCTCACCTACCATCTTACCAACTAAATATATGGTCAAGATTAATCACCACCCACCAAATGGATGGTCAAGATCAATTTTCACCTACCATCTTACCTACCAAATATTTTGTCAATAAAAGATGCACGGTCCATCTTTATTGTCATTTATTTCTGGTGCATGTGTAGTTTGACTAACAATCTCCCACTTAAAGACTGGTTTCAATCTGTCTTCACACCTCGATCAATGCAGCAGCCTTTCTGGTCTTGTTACTCTAGCAGACCAACTGAAGTTGAGCACAACTTCAGTTTGTCGATAGTCACCGCTTTTGTCAACATATCTGCTGGATTCCTGCTTCCTTGGATCTTCTCCAGTACTAACACATCATCTTCCAATAAAGATCTGATGAAGTGGTAACGAAGCCCAATATGTTTGGTTCTGTAATGAAATGCTGAATTTTTCGCCAAGTGTATCGCACTTTGACTATCACTATGCAAAATATTCTTCTCCTTTTTGAATCCCAACTCAGTTAACAAATCTTGAAGCCATATCATCTCTTTACTAGCTTCAGTCAATGCTACATACTCAGCCTCTGTAGTGGATAAAGTGACAATCTTCTATATTTGTGACATCCAACTAACAGTTGTAGTTCCAACAGTGAATATATAACCGGTGGTGCTTCTTCGGTGATCGACTTCTCCTCCAAAGTTTGCATCTACGTAGACTTGTACTTTTAACTCTCATTTACCAAAGTACAGACACTTCTCCGTGGTGCCTCGTAAATATCTCAAAATCTACTTGACTGCTTTCCAATGAGTTTTTCCTGGATTTGACATAAATCTGCTAACAACTCCCACTGCATGACCAATATCTGGTCTAGTACAGACCATTGCATACATCAAACTTTCAATAGCTGAGGCATAAGGAACCTTAGCCGTGAATTCTCTCTCTTCCTCCGTTTGAGAGGATTGATTCTTGGATAGGCGAAAATAACTGGCTAAGGGCGTGTTAACTAGCTTGACGTTGCTCATGTTGAATCTCTGCAAAACACGGTTGATGTACTCTGCTTGAGATAACTGCAAGAACCCTTTCTGCTTATCTCTTGTGATTTGCATTCCAAGAATCTTCTTTACTGAACCCAAGTCTTTCATGTCAAATTCTTTTGACAATTGCTGCTTCAACCTTCTAATATCATCCATATTTGAACTTGCTACTAACATATCATCGACATAAAGTAGCAAAATGATATAACTGGATCTATATCTCTTGAAGTAGCAACAATGGTCGACATTGCACTTCTGGAAATCTTCTTTGTGCATAAAGCTGTCAAACTTTCTGTACCACTGTCTTGGGGCTTGTTTCAGGCAATACAAACTCTTCTTGAGTCTGCACACCATGTTCTCCTTCCCTTTTTCTGATAAACCTTCTTGCTGATGCATGTATATTTTTTCATCTAAGTCTCCGTGAAGAAATGTTGTTTTCACATCCAGCTGTTCAAGATGAAGATCTTCAATAGCCACAATACTCAATACTGTTCTAATAGTATTGAGCTTCACAACGGGAGCAAAAATATCGGTGTAGTCAACTTCTTCCTTATGTTGGAATCCTTTGACAATAAGTCGGGCTTTGTATCTTTTGAGACCATCATGCTCTTCTTTTACCCGGTACACCCATTTGTTATGAAGTGCCTTCTTCCCCATAGGCAACTCAGCTAGTTCCCATGTCTGGTTAGAGATCAGAGACTTCATCTCGTCTTTCATGGAAAGCTCCCACTTACTAGCATCTCCAGTCTGACAAGTTTCATCATAGCATTCAGGCTCCCCTCCATCAGTCAATAACAGATAGTTCATGTATCTCATGTTAGACACATGAGGCTGAGAAGACCTTCTTAATACAAGAGATGGAGTAAGAGACTGTGGTGTGTCAGATTGATGCGCACTGCTTGGTCCAACAAGTTCCTCTGGTTGAGGACTTGCTACAATGGGTTCCATCACGGAACTAACTGGGACATCATCTGCATCTACAAATACTGACTCATTCTGTTCTGAGTTGTTAGCGACTGTTTTATGCATGTCCTTGTACATCACCCGTTCGTCAAAAAATCACATCTCTGCTACGAATGACCTTTTTGTTTTCGTCATCCCAAATACGGTAGCCAAACATGATCATCCTCACCATAGCCGATGAGAGTGCATTTTTTGGATTTGGGATCAAACTTATTCCTTCATTGTTCACTGATATGCACATATACTACACAACCATAAACTTTTAAATGTGATAGTTTTATCTCTTTTTGGATCCATACCTCCTCTGGTATTTTGTGCTCCAATGGAACCGATGGTCCTCAATTGATTAAGTAAGCTGCTGTGTTGACTGCTTCTGCCCAGAACTGCTTCGGTAGACCTGACTGTATACGAATGCTTCTGGCTCTTTCTGTCAATGTTCGGTTCATACGTTCAGCTACACCATTGTGTTGAGGTGTACCTGGCACGGTTCTTTCCATTCTGATGCCGTGCTCATAGCAAAACTTCTTGAATCTGGTGTCTTCATATTCACCACCATTGTCAGTTCTGAGCTTTTTAATCTTCAGACATGTCTCATTTTCAACCATAGCTTTCCATCTTCTGAAAGCCTCGAACACTTCAGACTTATATTTTAGAAAGTAAACCCATACCTTCCGAGAGTGATCATCGATGAAAGTCACGAAGTAATGTTTTCCACCAATGGATGAGACAGTCGTTGGTCTCCAAACATCAGAGTGAACCATCTCTAGCCTTTCTTTCTTTGGGGTTCTGCCACTTGTTTGAAAGCTGATCCTTTTCTGCTTTCCAAGTATGCAATCTTCGCACGTGTCTATCTCCACTGACTGTAGACCTGGAAGTTTTCCCTTCAAATGTATAATCTTCATTTCTTTTTCACTCATATGGCCTAGTCTCTGGTGCTATAAATTGGGATTTTCATTGCTAGCTGCAACTATGATTGAACAGCGTGCTCCCGCTGTCATGTAAAGAGTGCCATTCTTTTTGCCTCGAGCAACCATCATTGCTTCCTTTGAAATCTTCCAATTATCACCATGGAAGATCGTAGTGTAGCCTTCGCTAGCCAACTGCCCTACTGAGATTAAGTTCTTTCTCAGGTAGAAAATATGTCTGACATCCTTCAACTCCCAAACAGATCTGTTCAACTTAATCTTTACTACACCTTTGCCAATAATAGCACAAGGTTGATCATCACCAAGATATACCTTTCCAAGGTTTTCAGGGACATACCTTTCAAAGAATTTTTTCTTTGAACTAGCATGGAACAATGCTCCAGAGTCTAACACCCAAGACTCCTCTTTGCTTTCCAAAGAGCATATCAATGCGTCATTGCCTCCAGAGGTGGAAGCAACATTTACCTCTACCTTTGCTTCCTGGTTTTTCGGTGCACTCTTGCACTGATTTTTGTAGTGCCCAGTCTTTCCATAATTCCAACATTCGACAGTTTCGAACTATGAAAATTACTTAGATTCTTGGATTTGGACCTCATGTCCTTTGATTTACCTCGGTAGTTTGACTTGCCTCGTCCATTGCCTCTGGTTGAATTTCTTCCTCTTGACTCTGTATGTAAAACTGAAGAAGTTGATGATTCACCCGACTCTCTCCGTCGGATCTCTTCACTGAGAACCAAATCATGAACATCATTAAATTTTAACTTAGTGCTTCCCGACGAGCTACTCACAGTCGTGACAGTAGCATTTTAACTTTCTGGTAGAGAAGACAAAAGTATTAATGCTCGTACTTCTTCATCAAATTCAATTCCAACTGAACTCAATTGGGTTGTGATTGTATTGAGTTCATTGAGATGTTGAGCTACCGATGCACCTTCTGTCATTCGCAAGTTGAACAAACGCCTCATGAGGTGCATTTTGTTTGAGGCTGAAGGCTTCTCATACATACTAGAGAGAGCCGTCATAAGACATGCCGTGGTCTTTTCCTTTGCTATGTTGAAAGCAACATTGCGGGATAACGTCAATCGAATAACTCCAAGAGCTTGTCTGTCGAGAAAACTCCAGTCTTCTTCCTTCATAGCCTCTGGCTTCTTCCCTGAGAGAGGTTGATACAGATTTATTTGATACAAATAATCTTCTATTTGCATTTTCCAAAAGCTAAAGTCTGCTCCATCGAACTTCTCAATTTTCACATTTCCTTCGTCTACAGTCATCGCTTCCACTCGAATCTGACTTCTTTTGGATCGTTTCTGACAATTCTTGCGAACCACCGTGTATTAGAACACCTCCGTGGATAATTTGGTACAACTGACCAAATTTACTATTCACAATTTCACTATTCACGTGAATAGTAATCACCCCGAAAAAAGAAAGAAAAATGCAACCAATGCTCTGATACCAGTTGTTAGGAAATGACGTTAATTTTCCTATAATCAGATTTATAAGAAAGCGAAGAAAATGCGGACTAATAAGACACAAGTTGATAACGGAGTTCGACCAATTATGCCTATGTCTCCAGACTACTGCAGATCTTTTACTGAAGGAAGATAAATTTACAAAGTGTTTACAAATACTCACAACTCACAATCTCTCACTAATGTTTCTCTCTCACTTTTAGATGAAATACATTATAAATGAATTTCTAAAGCTATATATAGGTCTACACCTTCTCAATGGACGATCAAAATTAATTCTCACCTACTTTGATGGATGGTTGAAATCATTTCTGACCTACCATCTCATCCACCAAATGGATGGTTAAGATTAATCCTCACCTACCATCTTACCAACCAAATATATTGTCAAGATTAATCCCCACCCACCAAATGGATGGTCAAAATTAATTTTCACCTACCATCTTACCTACCAAATATTTTGTCAATAAAAGATGCACGGTTCATCTTTATTGTCATTTATTTCTGGTGTATGTGTAGTTTGACCAACACCAATTACTTGAAAAGTAATGCTTATATAAAAAGGTATAGGTTTATTAAGTATCCGACTCTAATAAGACTGATTAAAATTGTGAATAAATAGGATTGAGACGGATTTGAGTATTAATTTGAGTATCTGTGTCGGGTTTAGATATAGGAGCCTTCCATCCACCTAATTAATCGGATAGTGGATAGTGGGTACGAACTCATTTATTCCTTTTTTCTTCATGCACAATAATAATAAATTTTCATTGTTTTGGTTTTTTTTTTTATATTTTTTTACTGAATTTTAATTTATATTTTTTATAATAAAGATTTGTATGTTTATCAATTGTGAATTTTATTTTGACCTGAGGTGAGACACCCTTTTACATGTATTTTAGTACGGTTCAATGCTTGAATGAAGATTTTTTTGTTGAAAATTATCAAGATGGACTTGTCTAAGAACATATTGACTTCACAATTTGATCCATTGCAAATGATTACTACAAGAATCATATTTGTTTGCTCTATAAACGCTAAATCCTCATTATTATTATTATTATTAAAAAATTTTGTCAAATTTAAAATGTTATTGGGTACTTTAATTTTAGATCTATACTGATTTTTTTTATTACGAATGAATTTCATGATGTTATTAAAAAAAAAAGAAATTATGATTGTCCCTAGCATTCTGCCCAAAATTAATTTTTACTTTTATTGGTTATGCTCTCTCTCGATATGTCTAGCCTTAAACTGCCTAACCGCTTTAAAATTTCCTTTTTCTTCATTGATTTTCTTAGTAATGGAATTTACACATATATGTTGTATATGTTATTTTGTTTCATTGATCTTTTTATCCATAATACTTTCCCCATCAGGCTGGTAAACTATTTTTTTCTTATTTCTTGCAATTATTTTATTTGTATTTGTATTGGTAATATATATATATATATATAGTTGAAAATTTCAATTACTAGAGTTCTTTCTTTCTTCATTATGTTTTTTTTTTTAATTATTGTCAATTCACCTTTTTGAAGTGGTAAGTTGATGAATAGGGTAAGACTAATTAAAGATGAAATCGATGAGTAAGTAAAAATATGAGGCTTATGGATATAAATCCAATCCCATCAATAGGACTTGGAAGTTGATGGTTTTAGAATTTAGAAATCAAGTCCATTCCGGGTTTAAGCCCTCGAACTCCAAGGACCAAAGGCCCTTGAGCAACTGGGCGGTCTGTTTGAGGAAGAATACATGCAGCTAAAGAAATATTGAAAAAGTTTAAATTTATTGTTTGATGTTTGAAGGGTTATATATATATATATATATATATATATATATATATATATATATATATATATATATATATATATATATATCCAGCCAGCAACCTAATAAATTTGCTTTTAGTTTTACCGGTGAAGCAAAGTAATGTTGGGTAATTGCTGAAAGCAGTGTTAGGTTTTGGAATTGTTCAGAATTTGGGATCGGGAGTAGAATATGGCAAGTGTAGGATTGGCGCCGGGGCTGTCCCGAAAGCTGAAGAAAGTGTTGGAATGTCGCACGGACACCCCTGATATGGTGGCATCACTCGATGCTCTGTCCACTTTCTACTCCGATAACACTCCTCAAGCCCGACGCAACCTCAGATCCACCATCGAGAAACGCTCTCTCCATATCAACAATCAGTTTCTTCAAGCCTCCAGTGCCGCACAGCAGGTCATTTTTCATTCCTAAACATAGACCGCGTGTTTCATTTTAACTTCATTTGATTTATTTATTTTTTATTTATTTGATATGCTTGTTTAGGCTTTGGATCGCGTCGAAGAGGAGGTTAATGCACTTGCTGAATGCTGCGACAAGTATGTTTCTCTTCTTTTGCTTATTCGTTGTTCCCTTTCATTCCTCGTGTATTCAATGGAATCATTGGATCTATTTATGTATCCTCCTCCTCCTTCTTTTTATTGCTTTTGAAACTAAAGGTCTCGATCACATTCTGATGCTGCACTTATATGTTAGTTCTACCTTAGGTTTCCTAGAATATGGATTGTCCTATTACATGGAATGGATGGGGATATAACAAGTCATTGACTGCAGTTACAGTGAGGTGGTAGGCTTCTTTGGATCACTTAATGTGATCAAAACGCCATCATTTAGAGTGTAAAACTCTTGATAGGAATCCATATGTAATGGATATGCAAAATTCATTTACTTAAATCAAATAAGAATACACAAAAAAATTTTAAATATTCTTTATCTATCCTAAATTGCTATGTTAATTTCTTCAATGCTTTTAAAAATTACCCAAATCCCAAGTTTGCAGCATAATAATGATCAAATTATCTTACATCTGTTTGATTGAGATTTTTTTATTTTTACCAATATGTTTGCTGTTGAACATACCAATTTGACATCTGGATTGCTGATGATTCATTATCCTAGACCAACGATCCATAAATTTGGTGACACTATTTTCTACATTTTATTGAGTGTTGTCAACACCAAATTCATATGGCAATATCTTATTTGTTGACTAGTAGTTTATGCTGTATGTGTTTAGGTATTGTTATAATAAAATTATTTTAATGAAGCAATAATTGCAGCTGTCAACATTTGCTGATACATAAGTTTTGTATCATATGTATCAGGTTCGTTATATATTAGGGAAAGGTAGATGGTAATTGAGTGAGTGCAAATATAAAAAGATGATCTTACAGTTAAATAGAAACAAATAATATGAAGTTTTAAAGTAATAGCCTATGGAAATATATGAATTTTGTATTAAATTTCATTATTCAAGAAATCTTCAATGAAATGATTTTGATGAGAGAAGAAAAGCCTTTTGGCGATGATTCCTTGTCTACGTGAGATGGGAAAGCAGTTGATAAAACCAATGAAAGGTTGATGGCCAGAAAAGGATTATGAATGTTTTACAATAAGTTACAATGTAAAAGAATTCTTGAATGATGTAAAAATGAGAAATACTTTTATTAAATGATTATATACATATCTCCTTAAACATTTAAGTAATGCCTTGGTCAGCATGATAATTGCTAGTTATTGTTTTCTGAAACTCTGCTTTGATATATGAATTTCTTCATGAAACTGCATGGATTTGTTTTGGGGTTCATTCCTATTTTTGTTATAAAGCTGGGTGATGATCATTGTACAGCTATGCTAGAAACTCATTGATTTTCTACCTTCTTAGGATTGCAAAAGCTTTGAGCAGTTGCAGTGCCAGCACAGGTGATATTATCAGCACCACGGAGAGGCTTAAACAGGAACTTGAAATCACCACACAAAGGCAAGAGATTGTGTCATGCTTCCTCCGTGATTATCAACTCTCTAATGAAGAGGTCTACAATTAATGTACCTTCAGTAGTCTATAGCATTGTCAATTGAATTTTACATATTTTTCCATATGTTTACTCTGTTGAATGTCTCTTATTTGTAGATAAGTGCATTGAGGGATGAGGATTTAAATGAAAATTTCTTCGAGGCACTTTCTCATGTTCAAGAAATTCATGCTAATTGCAAAATACTACTAAGGACACATCACCAGGTAAACTGAGATTATTTTAGGTGAAGTACTGAATTTTTCTTTCATTTTTGATATTCTTGGCTTGTCCACCTTAGAAAAAGGGAACGATCATCTTGTAGATAAAAAAAAATGTTAGGCTTTATTCATTACATTCCATCCACATACAATAAACTCAGTTGCAAACTGCGTTGCTCGCTGTTTATCATGCACTATTAACAATTTTTTATTTTGGTTCTAAAAAGTAAGGCATTGTTAAGCAGTTACATATAGGATGACTACCCTTCATTTACTCGCTGATTGTATCTTGAAGACCATGAATGAATCATGTGAAAATATATTTAAAGCCATCAGATCTAAGTGAAACTGAAGGTACTTTTGCATCTTGTGCAAGGCACGTATAACCTCCTAAAATCTGCAGCTAATATTTTAGAAGAAGAGATAGGGTGCCATATCAAAACTTTGTATGTTCAAAAGAGAGCAATGATTAGAGGTATTTAGGCTAGTGGGTGTATGTTTGTGTGGTTATTTTTTAGAGTCATTCTGTTAGTAGTCCTATGATTGGGATCCAGTTACCGGGCTGTCTAAAGTAAGGTGGGATCTAGTTACAGGGCTGTCTAAAGTAAAGTCAAAGTTATAATATAGTTGCAGACTGTGCTTTAAGGATTTGCTTCCTTTCACCTGTATTTGCTAATTCTAAAGTAATGGCTCTTTAGAGAGAAGTTAATGATCTCAGATCATTAATAACACTATTTGGCATAAAACTCTTCTTCTTTTTTCATTAAATAGATAAACTACTAAGCTGCCCAAAAAAAAATTGATAACGACAGCATAACATGGAATAAATAACTGCCAACAACTTGAGGGAATTGTTCCATATCTGCATCCTGTATGTAGAACTTGCATACAAAATAAATGTTGAAAAAAACCACATACCGGAGATAATGAAAAATAACTTCCTTTCATTATCTTCCCTGAACCTAAACTAATAATAATTGAAAATAACTGTTGCACTGTTGTAGTAGTTTCTGCATGTAAATATTTGCTCCGCTGCTGCTTCTGCCGCACCAACAATTTTCTCTTTCTCCCCTTGAGTTCAGAGCGCAAAGTAACTATGTGGTTGAATCTTCATTGTCTTCTATGCACATTTCACTTCCTGCTGCATCTAGGGATTCTTCAATTCCTTCTAACTAGAAAATTTGATTACATTAATGCCGCACAATTTTCAATTCATCACAATTAAAGCAGAATCCCTTTGCTTGAGAACCTCCAACTCAGATACATAAATAACTATTGCACTGCTGCACCTACCGCCTACAATTACTAAGGTTGTAAAACATATTCTGAATTTCTGCAGTCCGGGAGATGATTTTTTTGTTTTGGAAGAGGAAAACCATTTCCCTTGAAATTGACTTCATTTTCCCTTTGACCAGAAAATATTTCCTGTTCCCCAAATTTTCCTATGCATCCCCTGTACAAGAAAGTCAGAAAGATATTTTCTGCAAAACACATAGAACTTAGTTCCTTTGGCTTCATCTATACTTTCAAGTTTAGTACTCCTAAATTTGGAAGCCATTGTCTTAATTGTTGTTTGATTAGGAGGAAGAGATGCAGCTTCAGTTTAAGTTTTGGTCACCAGATTGTAGGATGATATTTTTCACCTTTTAAGAATCGATTCCATGTAGTTGGATTTATTTTTATTTTTCTTTAGATTATCATTTGATCACTAAAACCAATTTGTTCTAGTTCAATAATGCATAAAGTGAAAAATCCAATTGTACAATGATACAAACTAATGAAGAGTAATGTGAAAAAAAATCCCACACTTAGAGGTCTTAAGTGAGACACACAGGCGATCCTGAAAGTTGTGCACCTTAGGTGAGACACACAGGCGATCCTGAAAGTTGTGCACCTTAGGCATGGCATCTTGCCTAAGACTACACATTTTTGCATTACACAACTTGCTTGGTTTTATTCAGCAGTGGGTTTTATGGCTTTGCTATTAGCAGTTCATGTAACTTAGTCAGAATTTTTTTGCTTAAATAGTTTAATCTGTAGACACCTTTTGAATTGAAACCTGGTAATTTGTGGCATTTTTCATCAACTTGAGACTAGCACATATAATTATATAGTTTTGAGTTTGTCAGTAAATTCAGCTGCGATATTATTTATTGTTTTTTTTCATGCTGTTTTCAGACTATTGCAGATGGTGATGCCTGGATGTAATAAGCTTTTAATATGACTTCAGGTGTTGTTTTGTTTTAAGAACTATTTGGTTCCTGCTTATGTTGTTTTCTTTCCCTTTTATTCATCTGCTTTACAGCGTGCTGGTCTTGAGCTGATGGATATGATGGCAGTGTACCAAGAAGGAGCATATGAACGCCTGTGCAGGTGAAATTCTTTATAATTCAAGCATAGAATAGGCCCCTCTCTCTCTATCTTCCTCCTGCTTGCTTTTAAGGTTTTGTTTTTTAAACCATTTGGTCATTAGAATGAGATAATATTTAAAAGATTGGGATTGATGCATCATTGGCTGTAATGGATGAAAGATTGCATTATCATGGTTTATGAATTTTGTTGTATATTATTGTGCCCCTTACGAACCATGGGCAGCTAAGTCAAACATTATAGGCCCTTACATAGAGAGAATTGGTATTTGGGCCAAGTTACTTGATAATTGAATTCTGTCCCTTATGAAACTGGGGTAGATGGGGGATGTATTGCTGTCCTATATATAGTCTGTTAAGATACTGAGGGAAATTTGATATTTGATTCAATCACTTGATTTTTCCTTAATTTATATATATTGTGATGATATTCGTGTTAAACATTGGTGCTTTTAGAGCCTAAGGTTTATGAATTCAATGTTTTGTTATGTCTATAGTGCCACATATTATATGAGCATGCTAAAGGTTTGCTCATTGGTTTTCCTAGATAGCAAAATTTTGAGAAAAATCATTTTGTTTTGTGCTTTCTTATTTTCTTTAAAATAAAACTAAGATAAGCCTAAATCCAAACTAATTCTATTAGCTAATTGTATTCTTTTCCTCCATTCAACTCTGTCTTGGTGTTGGAACTGTTTGGTTTTTTTAAGTTTTATATATTATCCATGACTAGTTGATTATTCCTATAACGTAGACATTGTTGTTTTTACTTGATATCTAGGTGGGTTCAGGAGGAGTGTAGAAAATTGGGTGATGCTGACAATCCTGAAGTTGGTGACCTTTTAAAAACAGCTGTCTGCTGTCTCAGAGAAAGGCCTGTCCTTTTCAAGTATTGTGCAGAGGAGGTGATTCTCATGTGACCAACTTGAATATTGAACAAGTATTTGGTCATTTTTCTAGATGCATGACCTCTTTGTTCTGACTATACAGGTAGCAAATATGAGGCATCATGCATTGTTTAGACGATTTATAAGTGCTCTCACGCGTGGAGGTCCTGGTGGATTGCCAAGACCAATAGAGGTTCATGCACATGATCCATTGCGATATGTGGGCGACATGCTAGGATGGTTACATCAGGTTTGACTAGGACTCATTATTGGGTTTTATTTCTTATATTCTGATATGACTTTGCTCCTTTTGAATGAAATGATTATCTTTCTTGTCATTTACCTACAATATATATTTGCTCCATATGCAGGCTGTGGCATCTGAACGAGAACTTGTGCTTATGTTATTTGATCCTGATGCTGTGCTAGATGCTGGATCCACAGCAAATCGTTTGTCTAAGAGTTTAGAGAATGGTTCTGGCAAGATCGAATCTGACTTGACGTTTGTTTTGGATAGAATTTTTGAAGGAGTTTGCCGACCTTTTAAAGTGAGAGTTGAACAAGTTTTGCAGTCACAACCTACTCTTATAATTGCTTATAAACTAACTAATACCCTGGAATTTTACAGCTATACTGTAAGTTTTACTCCAACCTGTTACTGTTCTTGAACTTCATGCCTTTTCTTTTTGGTATAATGACAGCAAGAGTACTTGAACTTTCATCTGATTTCCATTTGAGCACTTGGATTTTATTTTATTTATTTTTGGCATTAATTGCTTATGCACACTAACAATTTCTAATAAAGTGCATTTTCGTTAATTTCTCTCCCCAGCATAACTGACTAGAATTTTTAATGAAGAAGAGTTTTGGGAAACAGAATGATCTGGAGAGATGAGTGAACTAGAGAGACAATAAAAGAGAGATGAGAAAGATGATAAACGTTTAAAAAATCATTCTTCTTTATTGTTAAAAAAACTGTATGGCATTGTACACATTTTCCTTTCCCTTTTTCTTCCCAATTCAGCATTTTATCTGTTAAAAGTGGGCCAGATATGTGTAAATCATCATTCCACTGAAAGATATGTCTAGATCATCATTCCACTGAAAGATGTCAGTGAAATTATTAGTCTTTGTAAGTACTTAACTGCAAAAGATTGAAGTTCAGGCACCCATACCTGCAGAAATCAAGTTAAAGTTCAAGCACTCCAGTGCTGTTATTATTTTTCCTCCAATTAAAATGTTCACTTGTTATTATGGTTATGCTTTAGATGTCAGATTTGCTGGGTAGAGATACAGCTCTCTGCAGCACACTTTGGATGCTCAAGGAGGCTACTCAGAAGACATTTTTTGACATTCTGAAAAGTCGTGGAGAGAAGCTTTTACGTTACCCTCCCCTTGTTGCTGTTGATCTGTCCCCACCAGAAGCAGTCCGGGAAGGAGTTTCCATTCTGCTTGAAATAATAGACACACACAACAGTATGATGGTTCCTGCGTCTGAGAGAAAGCTTGATTTTGATCCAGTGATATCTGCTATACTTGATCCCATCATTCAGGTACATTTTCTTATGGTCAATAATGGTAAAAATTACATTATTCTTGGTTAACTTATTCCTATCTGTGTGCTTTCAAAACATAATTGATGTGAAGTTCAAGGATACTTGATATGCTAAAAAGTTCGACAAATTTCATTCATCTTTTTTGAAATGATTATATCTTGTGAAAGATGCCATAGTCGTAGTATTAGTGTCTAGTCTTGCTTGAAGTTAAATCTTGCAAACAAGTTTTATTTGTCAAATTAGGAAAAAATATTATGCGTATAAGATGTTTATGTTGGCGACATGCATCAGGAGGATTGCAACTTTTGTTAAGGAAAGATTAGATCCTTGCTGATTCATTAAAGAAAAGAACAGTAAGTAGAAAAAAAAAAGAGGCCGTCTGTTTTCTAAGACCAATTTTCAACTATCCATAGCTTACACACAGTCCTCACTGACCTGAACTCATTGATTTTGGGACAATGTATGCCAAATGAGATTACTTGTTTTATGAATGGATGATTAGGCCTGTTCTGGATATTGGTTAATGAATTGTATAATTGTATTGCAACCAAATTTGTTTGAACAAACTGCAGATAAGGGCTTTATTGCTAATTGGTTCGCATAAATAGCTTCCAGTTACTCATTGGATGGGTCGACAATCGAGTGCTTTTCTTATGACATGCTCTGCTTTGTTTGTTTGTCTTTGGTGATCAATGAACTGTAATTCTGCTTGTAATGAATGTGGAATTCGAGTAGAGATTGATATGGAGAGAATGATTATTGTTGGAACGATAGAAAATAATTCAAGCTAAAGAAATCTTTAGAATTAAAATTCTGAATTGAGGGGCAAAAAAGAACATATATTATGTAAACTGATTTACTGCCCTATTTAATGCCCTTATGAAATAGGATTCCTAAATAAAGAAGGAAATTGAAACTATTCCTATTTAATTAAATAAAATACTTTACTAAATAGGAGTCCTAAATTAAGAAAGAAAATTGAAAAACTAGAGGAAGACTGAAAAGCTAAAAAATTAAAATACTAAAATCTTAATTTAACTTGGTATTACTTCTCAGTTTGCTTCGGTGAACATTTTCTTGAAAATTGCGATAAATCCTAGTAGGATAACAAATGGTCTTCTTTTTGTCTTTCTGGTATAACCTAGGTGTCTTCAAGGCTTTGATTAATGAAAATTCAACTCAAAATCATCCATCAATTTTAGCAGATATTAGCTTGTGGTATTTTTTCCATATTTTTTATTATTTCAAATCAAATAGTTCAATCAGCATTACCTATGAGTTTCTCTAAACAAAATTAAAATTATAGAGAAACTACTCCTTGCCAATGATGTAATTTAATGCAAGGCTGCTGAGAATCAATTTAAGTTGTGTTTATTTGGATCCCAGGGTTAGAAAAGGAGGGAAAATTTTCAGATTGTCATCTTACATAAATATGAAGAGCCCAATTGAATAATCGATTATCAATTGAATGGAAGTTTTCTTAGATAAATGAATTGCTTTACAGAAGAAAGTTGGAAGATTATAAAATGCGACTTTTGAGAGAAGATTGTAAGGAATGCATATGAGAATAGAATGTACAACATGTGTATATATATATATTCTCAAGAATTTCGAGTTTGTGTGTATGGGATGGGCCTTGTAACAGCTTATACTTTGCACATTTCTTAGAATGTTGTAATACTTGTGGCCTTTCTTTTTCTGTCACAGTATGGGACAGCCATTTCCAGTGACCATCCCTACCGCTTTGTTGAATATGAACTTGAATTCATCTAGTACAAATTTCATGCACTAGCTGATGGATTGATCTCTTTGGAGTAATTTAGCAGTATAGTGTGAGCTATCCAATATAAATTTGATTGCTTCTGATGATTGCAGATGTGTGAGCAAGCTGCAGAGGCACACAAGACCAAGGGTATTGGCCATTTGTCAAAAAGAAGAACGAGTTCAGATTCTAGCCAACTTAATAAATCTTCAATTGATGCACTTTTGTCAAATAGCAGCTCTGCCCCTTCCTCTCAGGTTTATACTGTCCCATTCTCTGTTTCATTTCTGATGTCCTGATTTCACATCTTTGCTTATCCTGGTGATTTACTTCAACTCCTTCGGAATATGTTTTTGCCAATCCTGGAGATTGCTTCTTATTTCATTTTTATTTTTTTTCTTTCAGCAGATATATATTGATGTGCTTTTATGAATGCTATGAGGCATTAAATGGTCGGTGGGCTTTTCTAACCTCATGACTATTGAATATGCATGCTGCTTTTTTGGGGGAGACATAGGATAGCTCGCAGGTTAGGTTTTGGATTGATCTGAAAGTAGAAGAGTAGAAAAAAGAACGTTGATTATGGGGTTTTGTAATCGTGTATGTTGTGAAGCAAAGCAGCCTGAGGCAGATTTTGGTGTCACACTGAACATTACTGTGAATTATTAACTAAAAAGAGATTAGGCATTTTGATTCCTATTGAACTTGTGGAAGTAATCCTGAGTTGGGATTTTGATTTTTGCTGAAAATGAAACCGATTAATGCTTTTCTAAACCATTGAGGATAGAAACAAGGACCCAAAAATAATCCCTAAAGACCACAAATCTCTTGTACTGAAGCTAGAAATAGGAAAATGATCATATAAGATTCTATGTTAACTACCAACCAAGCCTCTCATCTTGGGAAAGTACTTTAGGCCTTTCATAAACAGCTGTCAGCATAGCCCGTAAGGCAGGCATCTAGAGCCACAAATTAAGGTTTGTGGTTTACTTGAACTTTATCAAAGATTCAGTGGGGGATTTGGACTATAATCTTCTCAATAATAGCTGAAGCACGCAGGGAAATATTTTATTTTCTACTTCCCCATCCGCTCTTCGTTAAATGCTTTATTAATTCTCTCTCAATAATGGTTGAGGCATGCAAGGAAGATATTTAACCCTCTGCCTTTCTTCCTGTCTGTTAGATAGACATGCACCACTCTCCACCCATCTTTCTGACAATTGCAGGAGATAACTGAAAGTCATGATTTTATTATTTTGTCGCATTCAAGTTGTCCAATAGATTTAATCATCTTTCTTTTTTCTATTGCGGCTTTTTGTTTATGAAAGTTTCCTTCTATGTAGACTGTGCACTGGCTAATACCATGATTCCATGCAGAATAGTGAAACACCTGCCAAGGTTTTCCTTATCAACTGCTTGTGTGCCATCCAACAACCGCTATGTAGGCATGAGGTTGCAGCTGAATATGTAAAGAAAATTGGAGCAATGATCGAAAATCACATGAATAATCTTGTGGCAAAAGAAGTTTATGCCATTCTTGGAAGATGTGGGTTGTCCAACAAGATGTCCCACTTCCATAAGTCAATTAGCAATGAAGCTGGTAATACAACAGTTAAGATACGACTTGCAGAGATTGAAGACACTTCTCCAGCCGCTCTTTCAGAATCTTTGAGGGCTTTCTTCGGACTTGTGCTAGGAAGCGAGAATTCCCTCCCTGAATTTGAACAGATGCAGGTGCCAAAGCTGCGTTCTGAAGCATGTATCCGGGTGGCAAGGTCGCTTGCCGAAGCTTATGAGCTTATTTACACGGCAATAATGGATCCCAAGAACGGCTACTCGGAACCCAAATCATTGGCTAGGCATCCCCCAGATCAGATAAGAACCATTTTAGGAATATGAAGATTTAAAGATGCAGAGACATTTTTACTATTATTTTTTTTCTATTCATTTCCATATGGCATTTTTGTTCATGCCCAGATTGTTGGTGACTTGTAAAACTCATGGTTTTTCTTTTTCGTCTTTTGGTGTGTGTATATATACAAACTTCGTATAAAATCGTTGTTTAATATTTATGCAAAACTAGTTTGTTCGAGCCTTTGGAATTAGAAAAACATTGAAAATTATTATTAACAGAGGTGGAAGAATGTGAACACAAGAATATGGTATGCTAATACGATAACTAGTCATATAAAATTTAGATAATTTAAAATCAATTACAATTTATTGGACATTCGACACACTGCAGCAGCAAGTAGGACGCCATATAAGAATGCCTTCTAAGATGCAGAGATCTGAATCAATAAGAAATTGATCATTTAATCTCTAAGAGCTCGAGTCAAAAATATATTTTGGCAATTTTTAAGGCCGCTACGGCCGAAAGAGCTTCGTTTTATTATTCCTATGGAAATTGAGACCTCATTGCATGAAGGAATTTATTCTGATGAATCAGATCAATTGATGCTGCTAGACTTTTCAAATTTTTAGGAATTTAAATTATTATTATTATTATTTACGATTAGATTTATTTTCTGTTCTATTTTTCTTTTACTGGATATCAAAACTTTTCCTTTTCAATTTTTTTTTTATATTGCCATTATGTTTAGTTTTTCTATTCTGATGTTCTTTGATTGGGCACCAACAGAGATCTTTATTGTTATTTTATTTTGGGAGAAAGACACAAATCTCTGAAATAGTTATAAATATTCCAAATACACCACCAAAATAAAAAACGGATAAATATAACTTTTCTGCAAAATCTTTTTTCCAATTTTACCTTTTCATGCTGTGTTAGCTATTTTTTACTGTTTCAACGATTTTTTTTCCTCTTTATGACTCATCTTCTACATGAACTATTTTCTCTACCGAAATTACCTATGGCCAAACCCTTCACAATCCTCTCTCTCTCATTTTTTTTTTTTTTTACTTTCTTTTTCACCATCTCTTATATACTCCTTGCTAAATCTTCATAAAATCACCATCTCTTCCCTTTTTGTGTTCTTTGGATGAAGAGAAAATAAAAGAAAATGGAGGAAAAGTGAGTCAGTTTATATAAGAAAAATGGATATTAGAAGTTTTTTTTTTGTTGTGAATTTTGAGATAAGATAATGCATCTTTATACCCACCATCCCTTTTATACCATAAATTAGTAAGTTAATAAAAATCATTAAATATAAACTCAACATGCAAGCTTCCACATGGATGATATAAAATTTTCTTAAATTAATTATATTACAAACTTCTTCATTTGGTCCTCCCTCTTTTCCATCTTTTATAATTGATCCTCAAATTTGACTCTTTTTAATTTGGTTCACATGTAATTTTTTTTTTCTAATAATGAGCTCCAAATTAAGTATTTTTCTCCAATTACATATCATATTAAATACTCCACAACAAACTTTATTATTGACTATTTATTTTTTTAAATTTTGATCTGGACTAAATTTCGCATTTTTTTACGACTCTTACAAAACTGGGCCTTGTATTTTATTTTCTCAATTTCATTTTAACTTGTCTCACTGTACCCTATGTTTCAATGTACCTTACAATTCAATTTTAATTAACAAATCATATAAGTAAAATATAAGTACGTTATTTATATCTATGTTGTTTCATTGAAACTTCAAATGGTTTAAACAATGTATGGATGCTTAGCTTAATATTTCTGATGTATGTATACTCCTATGCTGCATTTTATGCAGATAATTACTGCATCATATTATATATTGACTATAAGTGTATTATCGGTTGGCTTTATGTATGCTATAAGCAAAGAAACAAGACTAAAATCAAACATGTAAGACTGAAAATTAATTATATATGGACAATTTAATACAATAATTGCATATTCAAAACATATACTCAACTAAAATTTAAAATACTTTCAGATCATGGAAGATATATGCAATATTTATTTCGAAACTTAGAATTAATTATTAAATAATAATTAGAATGAAAATTTCTAAACAGAAAAATGATTTGCATCATTTCATAAAAAAGACTGAATTAAAAAAAAAGACTAAAAGTGCAGTATATGCATGTTATCTACATGCATTTAGCTGCATTACTATTTCAAATGGATTATACAATGTATAAATATATATATTGATATTTGTCAAGTATGTATAACTCTACTGTAATTTCTACAGATATAGTCTACATTATACCTATAATATTATATGTGAGTTATATAAATTTTATATGATGATTATATATATACTTAAGCATTGTTTAAAAAATTCAAAATCAATTGGCCACATAATATAAAGATATTTTATTTATAAATTACATTCATATTTGATATAATATATATTAAGTGTATTTAAAACAATGTCTGATATGTGCATTGAGTACTGTAAATGTTATATGCATATTATATGACCATTACAATTAAAAGATATAAAAACTAATATTTGTTGCAATTTTTATTTTCATATATGACAATTATATGAAAGTTTTATCAAAATTATATGTGACATATTAGTGTATAAATTGAATATAAAGGATTCAATGTTAACCTCCTAACTATATTATTTTAAATCTAACAGATATATCATAAGACAATACATAAAGTGTGTATATACCACTTGCTAAACAATCTGAAGACAAAGTTCAAGAAAAATATTCACAAAATGAGATATTCATTCATAGGAACAACAAAAGCCTATACTTTGAAACAATTCTTTGGAGCAACAAAATTAACACCATAAATGGTGAAAAATACATATTTTAAAAATAGTTGATATAAATTCAATTGATATTTTATATGAGGTAATAATATATGTTATAAAGATGCTCAGCTTAATGATTGTGATGCGTGCAATAAATCTTTGATGCATTTTATGCAAATAATTATTAGATTATACATAAAATATTATATGTTAATTATATGAATCTTATTTGTGTATATATTACATATTATAATTTAATTAATTATTCAAAATTAATATTTTAAAAAAGAAAAAACAAAAAGAAAACTACTACAAAAATATTAAGAAATGAAAGAAAAAAACAATTGCATTCCTACACCCAACCTAATAGATAGTTTTCGTTTTACAGATTTTGGGAATTTCACCACCAATCCACATTCTTCTACAAATTTGCCACCTCACCTATCACCCAGCCACCTTATGCCTTATCTCTAGCTCTTTTCCATCTCATCAAATTTTGCAAACCCAAAATAACTTCTTCTCTCACTCTCTATGGCCTATTCCACTTCAAACTCACATAAAGCTTCACTTGCCTTCATAACACTTTGGACCCATAACTTCTCTTCTTTCCTCTCTTTCTTCTTTCTCCATTTCCCCTCCCTCCCCTTCATCTCTTCTTTCCTCTTCCTCTGCCACCCCTTTCCTCTTCTTCACCCTCACTTCTCTCTTCTCTTTCCATGCTTCTTTGAAACTCCGTAGGCAAAACCCTATTGTCACTGCTATCAGCTTCTGCAACTGTCTTCAATAACTCCATATTTTCTAAGAATGCCGCTTACTCCGTCGTTGCCTTCCGCACTCTCTCCACTATACACATTTGGTTTTTGGAAGCTTCTATTTGCGATGCTCAATAGAGGTCCCTATATGATTGTGACGGGGGGATCCAATGAAGTGCGGTTGGATTTTTTGAATCTTTTTTGTCTTGATTTGTGATAGAAAATAGAAGAAAATAGAGAGAAAGAGTTGAAAGAAATGAAAAGAGAGAAGAAAAGGTAAATCTGTCCAAATAAAACACGAAAAAATATATTTTTGTCCCAAAAAAATTTGAATGTAAAAATAGAATTTTTTGACAAAAAAAAGATTATAGGGTGTCTTTTTTTTTCTTTTATTTTTTTTAAAAATACAACTAAATCAAACAATTGGGCTTGGGTGATTCTGTTTGAGCCAGTTTGGGTTTAAATCACTATTTTGATTTCTTACAAATTATATTATGAATTTATTGTGCGTCGTTTATTTAAAATAAATAATTTTATATTTTTATGTATATTATATTCCTAATTAATATATTTTGTTATCAATATGTAGCCTAATTTTTTTTTAATAATATCCACAATTTATGTAAGGTTATATTGGACAAATATATATTTTTAGCCATATTTTCTATATTTTTTAATTTGTATGAAAATAAAAACAAACCTATCAAATTAAGATGAAGAGAGACGTGCATCATTATAATTTAAAAAGCTTTTTTCCATATCAATGATATTTAATATGATATTGTCCCAACCAAAATCCCCCGGGCCCTAAATATTAAAATCTTAACTGAAGGCTTAAGCTTACTTAATTAACTTTAAATTCTAAGGGTTCCTTTTTTTTTAACAGAGATTTTTAATTAATTGATTGGAATAATTTACATCAAATTTTTGCAGATTGAGCACTCTTTAATTGAAGTCAACGGCTCCATAAGAAGCTTCCTCAGATCATGCCCTGGGAAGGGAGGAAGAGAGAATCAATTTGTTCTTAAAAAAACTCCACTTTTTACCAGTTTCCACCTAAATCCAACAATAAAATGAATTTTAATTTATAATGTCTGAAAATAATAATAATAATAATATAAATTTCAGAAAATAATTCCAAACAAATCAGTTTGAAACTGGAAATTAATAACTAGAAAGTATTAGTCTTGTAATGTGAGATTAAAATGGCATCTCTCCTTGAAAGCAAATGAAAGACTTGTTTGGAAGCAAAGGTTTAACAATTAACCTCAATGGAAGCAACCCAACAACGATGATATTGATAGCTTCACCACCAAAATCTTTCTCTTCATCCTATTAATTTCTTGAGTGAACTCCAAGACTTCTTTCTTCTTCTTCTTCTTCTTCTTCTTCTTTAATTTCTTGACCATGAATAAACATCAATATGGTTTCTTGGTTGTCTTCTTGGTTATAATATCCCTTGGCCTTGTGTCTTTCGTTTCTTGTTTCATCGCCGAGTCCAAGAAAGCTAAGGTACGACATAATCATAATTAGAAATACCTTTAATTTCTTCTCCTTTATCTTTATTTAGTCTGCAGATTTTGTAAACTGGGTTTTTTTTTTCTCTGTAGAAAGAAGATGTCAAATTGGATAACAAATTGTGTTATTTGCCTGAAAGTAGGGCTTTTTGGTATGGAATTGCAGCAATGATTTGCTTAGTTATTGCTCAAATTATTGGGAATTTGATAATTTGCTGCAATTTTTGCTCAAAAAGAGATGCAACTTCTTCCAAATCTAAGAGACCAAAGATTGCAATTGCATTTTGGATTTTGTCCTGGTAGGTAATCTTTCAATTCTCCCTTTTTATTTATTTATAATTACTCCATTAGAACCCCAAAAAAAAAAAGAAAAAAAAATGGATATAGCATAAATGTGAATTTCTATTTGATATTAATTTTTGTGTTCATTAGCAGTTTTTTTAAGTGAATCTAAGTGTTGTTTGGTTGAGCGATAGTGGGTTAAATTTTGGCAATATAATAAATCAAAAGTTAAAACGTACATTTTGACAAGTTGCTCTTCAATTTAGTTTTTTCAGAAAATTTTAAAAATAAAAGCTACCTGTGCCAATATGAGATGCTGCAGACCATTGATCGCTGGACACTAAATTTACATAAATATTTTTCATAAGGTAAAATTATTATTTTTAAAGAGAGTTCCTATAAGATTTTAATGAATAAATTTCAGTGGGATGAAATAGGCATAATGTTACATTGAGCAATGGCTAGGCTACATGTCACATAAAAATAAAATAATAGAATTGCAATTAATGTTGTCATATGAGGTTGTAAAATCTTATAGTAGTAGTATATATCCTATGAATAATTTACTGCAATATTATTTTTTTAAAAAAATATTTCGAGCTGTAATTATTCAGGCGTGATTGCAATTAATTTAGGATAGAAATTAAATTAATCAATTTTGATTAGACAAATATAGTTGTGATGTGGGGACAGTATGCATGTTCATAGGTTGGCATTTGGCAACTACAATCATCTTTAATTTAGAAGAGCCTTTAAATGAACATAGACAGCTCTGTAGATTCTCAAATCCATTATGATATTCAACGCCTTGAAAATAAATAAATAAAGTTAATAACAGAAACAATTATCTTAGATTATCATTCATTTTAAAATATAAAATTTGTATAAAAATGATCCCTGATATTTCTAAATTGCATCACTCTTTATCTTCTTAAAATTCTTAAAAATGATCCATAAACATATTCTCCTCCTCCTCTTCGTATCTAATGTTAGAAAGAAAGAAAAAAACTCTGAGACAAAGATCTTTAAAGTATTTTCAAGATTAGGCATTTATATAATTTTATATATATGATGAAATAATATTTGACTTAATTGATTGATGGGTTTCTTAAAAGGATAAGCTTTGGAGGAGCAGTGATTTTATTAAGTGCAGCAACAAGCATGAGCAGAAAGCAGGGCTATGGAAAGGGATGGCTAGATGAAGACTGCTTTATGGTGAAAGATGGTGTGTTTATTGGGTCAGGGATTCTGGTTATTGTTTCAATAGCAGCCACACTTGGCTCAGCCATATCCGCTATCACAACACCAAAAGGGGTTGAACAAGGCAGAAAAATACATGCACAGTTTCTATAGAAAAATTGTGAGAGATTTTATTATTTATCATATATAAGTGTTACCCATTTTTTTGTGTGGATATCATACAAGATAAAAGTCAATCTCTTTAGGAGTAAGACAAAGTTGCACATTTATACTGCCTGCCGAATATGAGCACTCTCCATCTTTCTCTTAGCCAGTCTTTTGTAGCCCATTTATTATGCCAAATGTAATAAATTCTTTAACCACAGGATTTTTTTTATATATATATAATACCCAAAAAAAAAAAGAAACTAATTAATTTTTTATTAAGTTTTATTATTGATGATGGGTTTTGGTTTATATAGATTGATGATGAAGTACAAAAGACAAGTATATTTAGCATTTCTTTCTCTTGAGAAGATGAAGAACAGATTGAGCAGTGCAATAAGCAATAGCCTGAACAGTGACCATAGGATTAACACCTAAAGCTGTTGGAAAAACACTTGTATCTGCTACAAACAGACCCTCTACTTCCCATGTCTCCCCCATCTGATTCACCACTGATTCTTTTTCACTAATTCCCATTCTGCAACTTCCCATCTGATGAGCAGAACATATCTCTGTTGATAACTCTCTTAAACCCCTGCCACTTTCCTCTTTCACCAACCTATCAAACTCATTATAACTCACTTTCTTCACTTTTATGCTTCTCCCTTTGCTGTGATGTGTTCCGATTTCTTCAGCTCCTGCTGCTGCTAGTATTCTTAATGCCTTCTCTACTCCTTTCTGCAAATTCTCCTCATCTTCTGATTCCATTTTGTATGATATTGAGTTTGATGAATGATGAAGTTGATGCAAGAGCGCTGTTCGCAGCAGAATTCTCAGATTCCTGCACATTTTCTTCTTCATATCCTCACCAGATATCCATGGCATTAGGCTCGAAAACATACCTGGATGCAATGATGGTGTCTGTATTACTGCCCCGTACCCTGATTTATCGAAATTAGCAGCAACTGTTGACATTGCTGTCATTATCCCTCCTTGATAACTCTTCTTGGTCTCTTCTGGTGATTCAGGAAAGTAACCCCATGTCATTGTCACCGGATGAAGATGCAGATTTTTGCCTATGTTCGCGTTCCTTAAGCCGCTTGTTTTCAGCAATGGAGGAGTGCCAAGAGCACCACAAGCTACAATAGTTACCTTCGATTCAACCACACACAAGTCTTTACCTCCTTTGTAATCGAATTCGAACACCACTCCTGTTGCTGTTCTTCGATTAGTCCCTCTCTTTCGCTTGTGCAGCATCTTAATAGCGTCACATTGTGGAAGAATTGCTCCATTGCCTGAATTAACCAAGTCCAATAGCCATGTTTCACAGGTTCCTTTCTTTCTTCCATCTTTGCAGCCAAGAGAACACCAGCCACAGTAATGATCCGACGAAGAATTTCGGGGAATGCTATTTACAGGATAACCCAGTTCTTCACACCCTTTCCTTAAAATTGCATTGCTAAAACTTTCTTCTTGAATTTCAGATTGAACTCCCATTTTATCACACACAACATCTAATGCTTCCTTGTATAATTTGCTGTCAAATATCTCTAAACCGTAGTTATTAGTCCACTCATTGATCACATGCTGTGGAGTTCTGATTGAAGCTGACCAATTGATTGTAGAGCCACCACCAACAGTAGAACCTGCAAGAATCACAATTCCCATGTCATCCGTCGCCATTAGACCGCCAGAAAGGTACATTTGTTCCATTGAAGGACCTTCGAGAAGTGAAAGATTGTTTCTTGCAAAATAATTTCCCTTCTCAAGAACAAGAACTTTGTACCCAGCATTAGCAAGAACACCAGCAACTACTCCACCACCGGAACCAGAACCTACAACAACTGCATCACATCTAATGATCAAACGAGGATTATTAGTACATGAATTTTGTGTTGTCAAGACTGAGAACCCAGATTGGTGGAGGGAATTTGCTATTATGTCTCTTGGAAAATTCATATTGATGAGTCCTTTATGAAGAGGTCCAAAGAAATTTTCTTCTGATGATGATGAAGATTTTTCATCTTTCAATGTTCCATAATGTGGAGATAGTTTTTTCAATGATTTTTTCTTCTGGTTTTCGAACTGTGGATCAGGTCCTGGATAACCTATTGCTTTCCATGTCAAGTTCTCATCTTTTTCATCTACCTGAAATTGAAAATTTTATGCAATTAATTTATTTGAGATTCAACAAAATCTCTCTAGCTAATATTACAATCTCGATTGCTAGCACAACTACTAACCTAGCAAAGTTATATATATTATGCAATTTCGTTAGTAGTTGATTTCAAAAATTTTGAAGATTTATTTGAAAAATGAAAATTTTAAAACTGAAAAATTATTGGTGTTAATTCACTATGTGTAATG
Source organism: Triadica sebifera (assembly GCA_023653625.1). NCBI lineage: Eukaryota > Viridiplantae > Streptophyta > Magnoliopsida > Malpighiales > Euphorbiaceae > Triadica > Triadica sebifera. Next base: position 891,880 of record CM042912.1, read on the forward strand.
TCGTTTCTGTTTTCCAAGATTTGTTTCTTGAAATAAATAAAAAAGAAAAGATTGCTTCTCAAACATTATGTTTTGGTTTTTCCAAAACTTATCAATAATATAGTGTTAGTTTCCTGGGGGTTTGCCAATCTCTGAATTTTCTATCACTTACAGATAAAAAAATAATTAAATTATTTTTATTGACTCAATAACCTGAAAGATGACGTGGCATGTAAGTATAAATCATAACTTCAATTGTCAACAAATCAAAAAGTCAAATATGCAGTTAGTAAGTCAGTATTTAATTCAGTTTTTCAAAAAAATTTAAGACTTAATTATAGGTGGCTGCTAACCATTGGATGTTTATTGATAGCTGATTGCCACCTATAAACCAAATGACACTTAGATTGAAAGATAAGTAAAAATATTTCTTTTAATTATCAAATTTAAACTCTATATCTTAATGGATCTTGATATTTTTTTATTTTTAAGGAAGAAAAGCAATTCTTGATCCCTAAATTTTATAAATTTGTTCAACTAAGTCCCTTAGCTAGTCTTAACTTAAAATTTATTTAATTAATTTCTTCAATTATCAATTCATTCAATAGACTCTTTTAATTATTAATTTTGAATTAATTTATTCTATTAACTAAAAGAGCTTAGTATTTAATTAATAATAATTAAGTAAATTTTTAGTTAAGGGACTAAAATTAGTTTAAAATTAATAGTTAAGTGAGTGGATCGAATAAATTTTTAATTGATAGAATTAGTTGCATTATTTTTAAAGCTTAAGGAGCAAAATATATATTTTTTCCTTTAATAAGTTTTATATGAAATAATGCAAAAGTATAATAATAAATTATAAAAAAAAAATTGAAGAAAAAAGATGGGAAAATTTACCAACCTGAGAGAAGAAGAGAAGAAGAGTGAGAAGTTTCATAGCCTTGAACAGCATCCTGAGGGGAGAGAAGAAGCTGAGAGACCAAGAATGTAAAATCTTTTCCCTTTGATGCAAAGAGAGTTGAGAGAAAGTGTGAAAATAAGGAAATTTTGCAGAAATGCAATGTAGCCCACAAAGGATGAAGCTTCCAATCCATGTTGATAGCATCCATAGGGCCAATCTTATCAACCATTTCTTTGGGTGCTTTAATCTCCCAACACTCATCAACTCTCCTATCTGCCAACCCAACAAAAAAGACATGAATTTCGTAATTTTTCAATTTTATTTTTCCAACATAATAAAACAAAATTCATTTTTTTTTTAGTAAATGAAACTTTATTTTGTGAAGTAACCATCATTTCATAATGAATGCATGTTTTATCATTTTTTAGTATAAATTAAATAAGGATAAATAAAATTACTATAATTAAAATGCATTTGATTATTAATATTTGATCAAAAACTGTTCAAAGGCTTAGAAATAATAAGGAAAAAGAACAACTTTTATTTTAAAAAAAATTAAGAAAAATAAAACAAAAGTCCGATAAGTCCAACTTCAGTTCAGTTTGTCACTTTGTCTGAACTTTGTAACAAAAGACTTGGACCGAACTCATAAGTATCAGCAAAAATTTGTCAGTCTCCGAGCCTTACTTTCGTCCCGACAGGTATACTCCACGTGGTGAAACAACTGTTTTATTAATTATTTTACGAATAAAAATATGTAAAATAATTTATATAATACTCTTTTATATTAATTTAATTAAATATTATTTAAATAAATAAAAAAATTAAAATTTTTTAAAGAGGAAAAGTGAATGATAAGCAATAAAAAAAAATTATATAAATTATTTTATTTTGCATTATTATTATTATTATTATTGGTAATATAGATTCCGTCATTCCGTCCATGCAAATATTTTCCAGAAAAAACTAGATGGTTAAAAGCTAGCCATGCATGTATATATAATTGTGTTAATTAATTATATGACAATATGTGATGAATTAGAAAAAGGAAAAAGAAGAAATTAAAAAAACCGTACGCGTTGAGGAGTTCCAGCCATGGAAGCAGATGATCGGAAAAACTCGGTAGTGGAGTCATCGGGGGCGGGGGCGGCGGCGGCGGTATCTGAGAAATTAAGTGAAGGCAAGAAAGTGTCGCAAATAGCAGCAAGAGATTCCATTTCTCTGGCAGATAATGAATAATTCACATAATAATGTTTCTGCTGCGTATCAACGATGCCTCCTAATTCAATCACTGATGACTGCTCTTCTATTTTCTCAACTCCTTTTTCCTCCATTTTTATTTATTTATTTTCTTCAATTGCTGCACCTAGACTGCAGGTGATTGATTGAAGCTTTATATAGAGAAAAGGGATATATATCTATGTGATTTTTTTTAAATTAAATTTTATATTTCTACATAATTTTAGCCACCTATTTTATTTTATTTTTCTTGAGTAGCTATGCATAGACAAGTGGGTTGAAGCTTTATTATATTGGGACACTTCATGTGAAATAGTTATTAATTAGATTACATAGATATTATCTTGATTGGTATAAGATTTGTGAATTTATGCCATTAATGAACTCTTTTCTATTAAAAAATTATTCAATTAATTTAACATTTAGCATCTAATTATATAATAATTTGAAAAAATCAATTTAATAAATTCTTATTTAGTCTCTGGAGAAATTTAATAAATTTAAAATTATTAATACATGTGGTATTCAATTACAAATTTTCAATTGAAAAATTTTTAATTACTGTATAATAGATTTCGTAAAATTCAGATATTAACACAGCAAAATATTAAGGACATTTTTTGACACCACTTTCTAATTATTTGGTATAAAAAGAAATAAAAAAGAAAAAAAATAAAATTTATTAATTTTTTTATTAATCAATCAAAAAATAAATATTAAAATATATTAAAAATATATTTCTGGAAAAACCAAATACTGTGATCACATATGCTGCGGTGTCGAGAAATTCAGCCTTAAAACTCTCACAATAAATGTATCACACAACGGTACCTGTTATTAATTAATGCGTTAGCTGCCATTAATATTTATTTTTCTCTTTCATTTTTTGAATAAAATAACAATTCTGTTTTGACAAAATGCAATGCAAGTGAGCCAATTTGTTACCCCACACTTCTGCATAATGCATACGCAGTAACATCACTCCACAGCCAACTTTTCTTTCATCATCAAATTATATTATTCCATTATCTTCAACCACATCCTTTAATTAGTCAACTTGTTAATTAATTAAATAGCGTCTTAATGTCATTCGGATTTCCAGGTATATGTATATATCATTTAATTTTAAATAATTTAAATCAATATAAAATTAAAGTTACTATAATTAGAGCTGACAATTTTGAATACAACACAATTAAACGATACGAAACGATACAGAATTAACTGTATATGAATATGAGATAAACAGATATGGGTCATAACCGTGTCAACGATACGAAAAAAATCGTGTTATAAATAGATTTTACCTGTCTAACATGTTAAGACATGATTAAAAATATATTATTTTATTAATTATAAAGATATGACTAATTATTTTAGTTTTACTCAAAATTCAAATATATATTATAATATTATAAATATATATAATACATATTTATATATGAATGAATTAATTAATTAAATTGATTCAATTGAACTTATATATATTTAATTGGAGTTTAATTAATTAAATTGATATTCAATTGATTAAATTAAATTTTTAATTTAATATTCGTGTATAATCGTGTCGTGTAGTATAAAATGTATACGTTTAGACACATTAAGTAGACTGTATCTAATCGTGTTTAATTGTGTCATATCGTATAATTTATACACGTTTAGTTAATCGTGTTGTGTTAACACGGATTTTAACTGTGTTGTATTCGTGTTTCAAATTTTTGACACGATTAGTTAATCATGTCGTATCGTATTAACACGGATTTTAACTGTATTGTGTTCGTATTTCAAATTTTTGTTCGTATCGTGTTTGTGTTTAGTATAATCGTGTTATATCCGATTAAGACACGATTAGACACTACACGACACAAATTATCAGCCTTTAACTATAATTACAAACTCCTATTTCATCTCTAAAACTTTCAATATATGGTTGTTTTAAACAACTACTAATAAAGGAGTGACTATATATGAATTATCTTATAGATCACTCCAAATTTTGATTAAACTTCTTGAAGTTCAATTTACATGTATACAAAAAAATAAATTCATCATAATCATCATGAAAAGTCATATATGGGGATTAATTACATTATATGTGCTACTTAAGAAAATTAATGTCGAATTATTTGATGAAGCATGATATAAAGTTTTTTTTCTTCAGAAAAAAAAAAGAGTTACATAAAACCAACAATATGTTGTATTATTATTTATTTTTTGAACTGACCAATTCAAGTTGTCTATTTTTTACCTTTGACATGTGAGTTTTTTTTCTTTTTTTTTTTTATTATAGAATTGCAATTTTATAGGCTGTATGGCCGTAATTTTCAACTTCGATTGCTTTAAGTTCCAAAAAATTAATTAATTATATGCACTATTGAATCCATGTAGTATAGTACGTAATTAATTTTTTAGAAAGATTGCAATAAGCATCAAATTCATGCATCTTTTTTACTAAAATATTCGAATGCTTGCTCAATCACAATCTTTAACTATGCTGATAGTAGTTACTCTATCCCTTTCAAAAAACAATTTCATTTTCCTTTTTTATCTGTTTTAAAATATAGTTTTACTCACTATTTTTCATACTATAATTATTTTTTAAATTATTTTTCATACTCCTATTTAATTGCCTTATAATAAATAAATTTTTATTTACTTTTTGACTTTTTCAAAAGAACCCATGTGATATTTAATATTATTGATTTAATTATCTGCCTTTTAACTTCTTCTTTTTTTTTGAAAAAATGGTGGGCAAGCCCATTGCCTTTTGACAAATTTATTGATGTTAATTAGACTTTCCATCTAAGCAGAGCTATTTTCTTGGGATTGATAAAGTATTAATTATAATTAGAAGTATTTTCACTTGATTTCTTAAAAAAATCTCACTGCAAATTTTCATACAAGGAGGTAAAACATAAAACAATTGATATAGATTAAAAAAAAAAACTTGAAAGAAGTGCAGTGAATTTTGTAAAGGTGTTAAATTCACTGTAAATGTATTAATCTCTCACCCCGACGAAAAAATTTTAATATGAGACTTTTATCATTTTTATAAATAAGAATATCGGTCAAATCATAAATTGATTGATAATTATATTTTTTATGTTAAAATAATATTTCTAAATTAATAATTTTTTTTAAGTCACTTAGTAGCGCACACCTAAATTTTGTTAAAAATATATATTTTTATTATACACCACTGTTTTTGAAATCGGATTGAATTGATTCGGTTGAATTAATAAATCTTGAATCAACGCTTTATAGGTCCATTTTGGTGAAAAATCGAGAGTGAAGCTATTAATGTAAATTAGAGAAATTTAGCCATACCTTAGCATAAAGCCAACACATTTAAAAGTGTGGATAATATATTATATTTTTTTATTAAAAATATATTCCCATTATTTCAAAGCCTTTAATGTGTTGAATTTGTAACTCAACATAACAAAAATAAATGGGTAAAAGAATGCTGTGTAATTCATAGAGAGAGTGAGGCGACTAGCTAAGGAAAAAGAAATTGTAAAAAACAAAATTAGGATTTTTACTTAATTACTTTTTTAATACCCTATATAATTATTACCTATTTAGCTATTTATATAACCAAAATAATAATAATTTAAAATCTCATTTCTAAATATATCATTTGCATTGATAATTAATCTTTATCTTTATATAATCAATTACTTTCAAAAAAAATTATATAATCAATTACAATATATCTATGTATCTTAGATTATTTAATTTTAAATTTAAATATGAAATACTATTATCTTGATTTTATTTTTTTATATATTTTTTAAAAATATTGTTATTTTGAATTTTATTATATGAAATATTAGTTTTAGAATGTTAATTGATGATGAATGAGTTCGTTAAATATATTTTTGTGTTAATTTTATTCGATTATCAATATTTTTTTATTTTTTTATAAATAAATAATTGTTATTAAAAATAGAAAATTCGATTTAGACTATGATATCAGAAATATTATTATTGCACACCTTAAGTGATTCATCAACACAAACACCATTCCGTGAATACACGCGCGGATTGACTTTTTCCTCGCCTAAATTACACCGTTCTCCTGTCCGCGTCAGCGTACAGTATATGAAGTATGAAGACATCAACAAATTCTCAGATTTTGCTGTTTCTGTCCTTTCTCACTAAATCCAATACAGAAAAGAAATCAAAACTGTGTAAAAATGAGATTTAGAATTTTTTTAATTTAATTTATTAATTTTTTATAAATTATTTTTTTTAAATCTGATAAAAATATATGTTTATATATTTTTTTATTCAAAAAATTAAAAAATAATTTTTTTTCTAAAAGTGCTTTTAATAAATTCAATGTCAAACGAATCTTTATTGTGTACGTCAAAACCAAACAAATATATAAATATGAAAAATTCCTAAATAGATTCCAGTATTACTTATATTTATTCACATTAATTAATATAAATACATATTATTATATAATTTAATTAATTTTTAAATAATTTAATATGTTAACTCTATTTTAAAAAAAATTCTATAACTAATAATTATCAAAATTTCAACACGTGCATTTACTCCACAAATGAACATATTGCGAGCTGAATTAATTAAAATTCAAAAAGCAGCTTTTCTCAATTTATTAAAACATTAAAAAACACAAATGCAGAAGCCTAATATGATTCTTAATTTCCATTGTAAGCAAGCATGCGAGTGTTATATTTTGATGAGCTTTTATCCTTTTCCCATTCATATAGAAGATCGATTCAAAAGGCCAGCTAGTGAGCCAAGTAGGCAGGCTTATATAATTGGACTGTTATTAATTTAGACAATATTCTTTAATTGATCGGTAGAGCAAGGCTATAAATAATCACCTAAAATGAAAAATAATTAATTACTTTTAGAGTTTAATTATCTTTCTTAATAAATATTCATGAACCAATAAAAGTTTGAGTATGTTCCATTCACCATTATCACATTCATAATACAAAATTTTATACGTATGAAAAAATATATCAAAGGATGAGGATTATCACCTTTAACATGATTTATCACTGTTATCTATGGCGTAATACATATGGAATTTCCTTTACTTGTTATGATTAGTTATTTTGCTCACTATCCTCTCTTTTTCTTTTTTTGGATACACATTGCTTCTAGTTTTTTTTTTATTATTATAATCAACCTCAGTGACAAATTCAACCCTAATTAAATTGAATTATTAGAAGGCTTATTGTAAAAAAAAATGTATAGGAGCAATTTATACAAAAAAGGGTTCCATGGAATAGAGTGACTAATTGTGATAAGTAAAAGAGCTACCCATGTATTAAATATATATTTTATTCACTTTTTTAAATCTAAGTTCACTTGCAATCCATCACGAGTTCATATATATTCAATGAAATCAAACCCCATAATTAGAGTTTAATGGAAATATTGACCAACAAATTTAATTACAACATGACAAACATATTACGTTACATTATGATTAGATTGGTTCATAAATTTATTGATCCAAATTGAAAAAATAATAATAATAAAAATTTGAACATATATAATATATCCTTCCCAGTTAATCATCCATGTTTAATTTAAAAATAAATTATTGGCAAATCGAAGTTTAGTGGAAGAAGCATTTTGTATATTAAAAACAAACTTACAAGAGTTGGTCTGCTCAACTTGCAAAGAGAACTCATGAAGTGTTAAAGCTAATGGTGTTGTCTTATCAATATGCCCACGCTTTCTTTATAAAAACTCAATGAATGGCTATGAGAAAGTTAGTACTTGAATTGGAATAAATCATGATTCCTAAACTTGCCATTTTTAGACATTATTTCGCATGCTTGCTTCTCTAATTTCAATATTAATTACACTAATAATTAATATCTTCCAAAACCCTATACCATGTGCGCTAAAATTAAAAACCCATAATTTATGTTAATATTGGAACTTATTAATATAAGACTTCAAGTGGGGCCACAATAAAATCACCTTAAATACCACTCACTAATCACTATCACCTACTAAACCATAGACTACCATTTTCAAGCTTAGCTAGTTTGTGAAAACTTTGAGCTTTATTGGTTTTCAGCCATATACCCACTAATTCATAAATGGCTGATCATAGGGGCTTCTTGTTAACTTTATTTGCTCTTTCTCTTCTACTCATACACATACACCTAGACTTGGCAGAAGCATCAAGGCCATTACATATACACCCACCAACTATCTCTCTAATTATAAAACCCAACGACCCTCCTTCTATCAATTTCTATGCCATAAATCGCTACAAGTTTACACAGACTTCAGCTTTCAGGCCAACAAGTCAAGGCCATAGCCCTGGTGTGGGCCATAACGATCCACCTGGTGCTCCTTGAAAGTCACTTCTCTCACTATATAATAGGGTGATTGGAAAATTTTAAGAAAAAAATTTGTCTTTACAGCTTCATGATTGCAAGTTTAAATTTGAGAAATAGCCCTTTCAACAAAATGGTTCAGTAGGTTTTTTTTTTTCTTTTTTCCTTTTATTTTGGTTGTCAGAGTTTGGAATCTTTATTCTGTTATATTACGAAGCAGAAATTTAATAATCAGATTACTTGCTCGAGGGCAGGTTGAATTAGGATTTTTAAGTATACCATATCTTTAATATATGGGTGAAAGTAGTGATTTTATAGGCATGTGTGTTATAAATTTTTGATGGTGTAACTTGGAATTTCTTTTCAGTTTTCACTATTCCGAATTAATTTCTATCATTGTTTATTTTGGGTATTATTCTTTGGTTTCCTATATTTAATTTTAGCTTTTATATTTTCATCCAAGGTTCGGAAAATTAAAAAAAAAATAAACAATTGATTGAGTGAATATAATCCTACACTATATATTATAAGGATTATATATATATATATAATAAATGGGATGTGATTCAAAGCAAAGTGATTAAACAATTTATATGTTTCTGTTGAAGAAAGAAATGGATCGAAAAGGATAAGTAATGAAGTAATTTACTTTTCAATTTTATCTATGTATTCAAAATACTGACTATTATTTTTTTATGCTGTATATATTAGTAGATCTAATCAATTATAATTCATTGAAAAAGTATTATTTGACCCTTATACTTTTTTTTTTTGCCGTAAATTATTTTTATGATGCTAAATTAGTGGCAAATGATGGTGTTATGTGGACCAGGCATATATCTACAGCTGGGTTTAATCTTATTAGAGTAAATATAATTAATCATTAGGCGAAAAGATGATTTCAAAATTCGAAAGTTTATGCCTTTTGTTTATGCTAATGAACATTGCCTTTTTTAAAAAAATAATAATAATAATCTTGTCCAGACTGGTACACCATTGTCCTTTACCTCGTATAAGCTTTAATTTAAAAAAACTATACAGATAAGCTTTCTTGTCCAGAATATGATCCTCTTCGATTTATGACTTTTGAGAATTTGAGATATCAGTTAAGGATTAATAAATGTCATGTCAATTGCGCATACCTCACTTTCGTAAATGTATCATTTATACCAATTTTAATAGTGTAGTACGAATATTATCAATATTTTTTTCCGTATACTTTCAACTATACATTTTTAATATAAAAAAATATGTATAATTTTTTTTATAAAGCACTAAGTTAATTTTATTATAAAATTAATGATATTTTATAAGTGGAATCACATATTTTCTTATATATTGGAAATGTTGGTCTATATATTTTATAATAAGGTTGGATATATTATGATTAGTGACCAAAATATTACAATTGACAATGACTTAGAACTCAAAGATTGGCAACCATTGCATCACTGCCACCTCCAATTTTTGGAATATTTTGTTTATTATTATCACCAGATATATCAAACTGATTACTGCAATTAAAATTTTATAATTTGAATAACTCAAATTATTTTTCTTATTTATCTTTCATGTTTATTTCCATTGTTGTAGTTATATATGATCATTCTACTATGTCCACTTGTTACTAGTTGCAAATCCTTAACTGACCTCTCAAATTCTCATAAATCAAAGTGTCTATATAAATTTCTAAATTCATACTTATTAAAATATTTATGCAGCCCAAAATCTAAATACTTAAATTACTCACATAGATATTAGAAAAAGTAAAAATTTTGATGTTACTATTAACTTCGCAAAAATTTCAAGAAAATGTTTTCGTCTTCAAACACAAAAGATTCAAATTTCAACGCTGCTTGAACCTACTAGTACAAATTTACCGGGGGAGAACAATTGGGTTAAAAGCTAATTAATCGAATTAACTAATGAAAAATTAATTTTATACATTTAATAATTAATGTTAATTGAAATCTAATAAATTATGCTATTTTTAGTTTATATTAAATTTAGGTTAACTATGTACAACATTCTCATATCATTTATATTAAATTTAGGTTATCAAATTAACTAATGAAAATAATATTTGAATTTTTGGTTACACCAGAAAGCGTGTTGACTACCGAACTGTAAACTATCCGTTAAACATGCATAATGAGAAAATTTTTAATTATATGATATCGATATATATATGAAAGCGGAAAATCGTAGAAAAATTTAAATCTTGTTAGATTTTATATCGTGTGAGATTCGGTAACTAATTGAAATTGTCTATATTTAGGCGCGATGTCGGAGAAGACGTCATCTCAAAACAAAAGGAAAGAGCCGACACACACCGTCAAAATGTAAAGAGATTAGTGCAATTATCCTTATAATATGATATATATATATATATATATATATATATAAGTAATTGAGAAAATCGGTAAATTATGAAATAATAAGGAAATTTTTATGTTCAAATATTTTATGATATTACATAAAATATATTTTATATGAAAAATTGAAGTTTTTGCAATTATTGAATTTGGAATATTTTTATTTATTTTTTAGATAATTTAAATGTTAAATATATTGTATGATGATATTTATTTTGGCATGAAAAGAATATTTATTGATTTTATGGAAAATAAATTGAATTATGAATATGAAAAATTTTATCCATATGTTAGCCTGAAAGTGAACTAAGGTATTGTTTACATGTCAATATGGTAGAAATTGCGATCCTGTATATTTTTGTATATCATCTGATATATTTTTCAGTCATTTACATTTATGTGGACTAAGTAATATTATATTTGGATCATATGTATTTTTGTTGATTTTGAGTTGACATATGATATGATATCCATTTAATTTTTTTGGAGTAAGTCTAAGATATTAAAATATGTAGATATATGAAAAAGATATTATTAAGAAATAAGATAGGTATTGAATTATGAATTAAATAAATTATAGAAATATTATATTATTGTCTTTACAAAAAGATATTTAAGTTTTGAATTAGTTTCACTTTAAATTTATATTTTATTTTAATGATTGTTATTATAAAATTTTTGCACCACTGAGTTTTATAATCAAGCGAGAGTTTATTTTCTCTCGCGTAGATTGCAAAAATAGTTGACACTGTTTGGAATTATAGATAAAAAACGCTAATTAACTGACCTGCATGATGGAACCTAGCAGTAGCCACCCCGAGCGATTTGGTTTTCTTAATGTATTTTGATATATATATATATATATATATACAAACTTTTAAAATTTCATTACGACATATATATATATATATGTAAAAAAATTTGTAATTAGGGTATGCATGCATAATATTTTATTTTATATATTTTAAATTTCTTATATTAGATATATTTAAAATTAAAGGAATATTTTTGAAAAGATTTTTATTTTCTGTAGTACTTATTATTCATCTAGTATATGGATGCGTGTATAGAAGGGTAAGAGCTGTTAGAGAAACCAAAAGAAATTGTAAACCCTAACAAAATAGATCAACTAAGGTTGTTCCACTATTATCAACCTTTATCATTAGCAAAAGATTGTCTTTTAGAAGCATATATGTTGAGTTAGGTCAGAGAAGTACCTCGACTATATATCTTATATTTCTTATATTGATAGATGTTTAGTTTAGTTTTAATAGTTAATTTTAGTAGTTATTAGTATTAAATCTTAATTTCTATAGTCTTAAATAACTTGAGCATTGTTCACTTGTTTGCACAATTACTAATTTTTTTATAGGAACGATACTCGATTTGTCACTTACTATAACAATAGTGCACTTGCTAGTGTCAAGGGACCATTTTAGTTACAGAGGCATAGTTTAAAACTTCTCATCGGTGATTATTAAGAATATTATGTTGTTTTTGATTCGTTTAACCGAACTAACCGATATTCACCATTGTAGAAATTCCCAAAATATTCTTAAACATCTCATGTATGGATTTTGGTAGAATTAATGTTAGAGAAAATATTATCTACTTTGGAATTTTAATTGTAATGAACCATAATTAATTTTATTTTCTTCTCAAATTCTCAACTTCTCGAAAATCATGAAACTTGATATCTATATGTTTTTTCTCTCTACGTTGAACCGGGTTCGAAATTGCAAACGTTATTACATTCAATCACAGAAGCTGTCTCTCTCTCTCTCTCTATCTATCTTTTTTAAATTTACACCAAACCATTGGTAGCTGGAATTTGGGAATGGATTTTGGCATAAAAACCTAGAAGTGCTAAAAATTAGTTTCCAACTAATGAAAATCAAAAGCAATGAACCAGAAGAACCCTAATTTTTGACATAAATTTTAAAGATAATAGATTGGAATTTACAGTTTAATTAAACATCCAACCACCAATTGTTAGCTTTCAATAGCTGAATTAGAAGAGGTTGAGGATAGATTTTATATTATATGTTTATTAATAATAACTAAAAACATTTATTTACTTTATTCAAATAGGATCATATCACATTTGATATTTATGTTGGATTGATTTGATTTAAATAGATAATTTTCTCTATTATTTGAATTAAAAATTAATTTTTAAAACAAAATTTATTTAATTTGATTTGAATTGAAATTTTAAAAGGATTAACTTAATTTATATTTTATTAGTTTCTAGTTGAGTCAATACAGGCACTTATCTAATATTTTTCGGACAAATTTAAATGGAAAAAATTACATTTGATTTTTCATAATAATATTTTTATAAGGTTTAAAATCTATATAATTCATTTTTTCTTTTTTATTTCCATTAAACTATATAATTTTTTTATTAAATTTTAATATATTTATCATTAATCAGAAAATATATTCTCTTTTATTTAAAAATACTAATATAATAAGTCAAATTATAAATAATAATTTTTTAGATTATTTTATTTTTTAATAAAAAATCCATAAAAATAATATATTAGAATAATATAATAAAATAAATAAATAAATCATATAAATTTTCAAATTGAATGTATTAATACAATATATTAAACTTGGAGAATATATATCAGATTTATGCATAGGCGCGTTGAAAATTTTCCATAAACTGAAAAAGGAAAAAGAAAAAGAATCATAATAAATCTGCTTTGCTTTCTCTCGTACCCATCCAACAACTCTTCCTTCTTGCAAGATCACATCACAGGCAGGTACCTCTCTCTCTCTCTCGCTCTCATTCTCTCTCTCTCTCTCGCTCTCATTTGTAATTTTTTTTAAAGATTTGTTGATTCCGATATGATATAGTACCTGCTTGATTCGGAATTCTTCACTTTTTTTTTTCTATGTTATAATTTTTTTTATGAATATTCGTCGATTATGATTTCATGATCTACCACTAAGATAAGGGAATTTCTTATTGGCAATTTTTTTTTTTAATTTTTGACATATTGCAGCTAGATCAAGGTTAGATTGACTTCCTTTTCTTTGTTTTTAATAGTACATAGATCATGGATTGAATTAATCCCTGTTTTCAACATTTACCATAGATGACAAAAAGAAAAAAAGAATCTGTGTTTGATCACTCTTTAGGAACCATGAAATTGTGCTTGAATAATTATTAAATGGGATTGTTTATTGAAATACCAACCGTTCAATGCCCATCTCCAAGCTTGTTTTTTCACTAACGCTTGTCCATGAAGGAGTGACGAAGGCGTATTATGTGTTTTTACATTTGGGTTTTTACTAATTGGATTTATTGTGTGCCAATGATGCAGTAAGTAACTCATTGTTTGCTAACTAAACATGGGAGGTGGCAAGGACAAGGATAAGCACGGTGAGCATGACAAGGGTCTTTTTGGGCATGGTCATGGTCATGGGCATGGTGTCCCTGGATATCCTCCAGGACAATACCCACCTCCACCTGGATCATATCCACCCCAGGGCTATCCTCCAGCAGGTTATCCTCCTGCTGGTTACCCTCCAGCAGGTTATCCTGGTGGCCCCTCTGCTCATCACAATTCAGGTACATTTGCCAAACATTGAGAAATTAGGAGTGTTCAAATCTACTTTGATGGGTTACATGGGTTGAGGCTCAAGTCGTTAAGTCAATTTCAACGAGAGAGGGACATAGATTCATGTCCATTTGTTATTAAAATTGACTTAAGCCTGAACCTGCGTAACCCATCAAACTATATTTGAACACCCCTATGAGAAATGGTTTCTGATGTTGTTTAGTTAGTGCCAGTCCCACATTATGTTGTTATACCTTGTTTGTTTGGAAGATGTTGTTTTCATGCCTATGAATATTCTTTGAGTGAGGTTTTGCAATTTACCGAGTTTGTTATTTTGTGTTCAGGGCATGGAGGCATTGGGGCCATGATTGCTGGGGGTGCTGCGGCAGCGGCAGCTGCTTATGGCGCTCACCACCTCTCTCATGGTACCCACCATGGGTCTCATGGTGCTCCCTTCGGATACGGTTCCCACAAACATGGCGGCAAGTTCAAGCACCATGGCGGCAAGTTTAAGCACCATGGCGGCAAGTTCAAGCATGGTAAGCATGGAAAGTTTGGAGGAAAACATGGAAAATTTAAGAAATGGAAGTAGAAGAAAGTCGGTGATCTACCGAGTATAGACTTTAACTGACTATGCTGTTGCATATTCAAGTTTCTTTAAATAATACATACATTTTATCTTAACCTGCAGAATTTTTTTTTTGGGGCTGTATATGTTCAAGTTGGTATTTATATGAAGTAACATATTTCATATTTGCTATCTCCTTAGTAGTTTGGCTTAATTATGTTGCTTCTTAATTTCATTCCACTTTGTTATTTGGCAAACTGACGTGATAACTCTTCTTAACTTTCTTGTGAGAAGGCTGCAAATTCAGATATTTTACATTATCGGGGATGAAAAATTTTAAAAACGAGATTTTTGGTGGGCATGTAACAGATGTTAAGTGTTTCTTTACTACCATAATTACCAAGAGTAGTAAAATTGTAGTCCACTTGTTAGTTGTACCTGAGACAACCCAAAACTCATCATTGGAAACATTGGTATCTTTACCTGTGTCATAATAAGGAGAAGAAAAATTATAGTTGCAAAATAAAAACGACATGATGAATGGCTCCACATTTTACAACTTTCCGCCACTATGTAGCTTTAGAAAATGTGTTTTACAAAATGTAATGAAATATTATAATTGTAAAAAGAAAACAGCATCAGCTCAACATCCTATATTAGTCTATTAGATAACCTGAAGATGGACTGCTCTGACATTTCCAATCCTATTTAGATTCTATCAGTGACCATTGGACTTGCAATAAGTGTTGAACATGGTTATAGGGGTGTTCAAAAATATGTTCCATTCGGCCCATTTGGCTGATCTAGCTCAATCCAAATCAACATTTCAGTCGAATTGTGTTGAGCTGGTTATTCAGATACACATTAGTGTTTTTTTTTCCCTTAAAAATCGACCCATTCAAAAGTTTTCTCAAATTTTGAGGGGTTTATACTCTCCATCTCTGAGACTATAAGTAGTTTTTCTTTAAAGCTGTGAGGATCATTTGTTGCCTTCTTTTGCAAAGCCTACACTCCTGCTTGTGAAACCGAAAAAAATACAAGCTCCTATTAACCTCTCTCTTGCTCTACGATTTGCGACTTGAAGGTGTACTGCTTAGTTTTTTCTTCTTAGTCTCTGTCTTTTGAGTCTAACAACCAGAATTTGTATGAGAAAGAAACTAACAAATCCGAGAGTAGCCACAAATAATTTCTTATATCCTTCTGTATTTTTCATGGCTACTTATGGTGGATTAATCTCAAAGTTGACAGCATGAGCTCGGGAAGGAAGAGGTGTGTTAAATTTATATTGTTTTTTGCTTTGGCCTTGAATTTATGAAATTCATGTAAAATCACTTTGAGTTTGTCTTTGAAGAAGCTTTGGCCTTGAATTTATGAAATTCATGTAAAATTACTTTGAGTTTGTCTTTGAAGAAGGAATAACATATTTAACTCGATAATTTCAATTTTTATATGGATTTTTATCTTTTTTTGTGTTTTTTATTTTTTTCCTTTTTCTTGAATTCACTTATATTTTATGTTCCTCATTTTGATTCGATTGTTAATTTGTGTGCTGCTCATTGTTGATTGTAGTTTTCTTTTTCACTAAAAATTGGAATATGGCAATCTATTTCTCATCTTCATTAAGCTTGTTATGATTGATGGGTTTGTTTGATCAAAATCTGCTATGTATATAGCATTGTGTTATAGTAGGTGATAATGTCATAATTAAGATGTATGGAATGTGAGCAGCTAGACATTAAGGCAATCTAGGGTTTATTTCTAAGATTTGGTTGTTTGATTGGTGAAAATAGAAACTTAAACCTTATGTCATGCTATAATGCTAATCGTTGATGGATTAATACTATAATTTTACACAATGTTTTATTGGATGCTTGAGGAAGAGCAAAGGTTTGAAAGAGTATGATTGTTAGGTTTGATATGGTCTTTGGTAAGTTTGGTATCTTTGCTTGTGTTATTAGCTACAATTTTGCACCTTGTATCCAAAATTTTCAAATCTTATAAAAATAACATTTGAAATCTTAACCTACAAAGATTATTCGGTTTGCTGAAAAATAAGTATGCAAACTAAAGCTTTCATTCTATTGTCTTCCATTATTCCAAGAATCCCATTTGAATCATGATAGCATGAATCCAATTTGCATCCATGCATTTATCCCATTTCAATCTATTAATAAATTCGATTATTAAATTTTTCAATAAGATTTTTAAATTAGAAAAGTCTTATTTATAAAGAGTTTTAAAAATTATCATATCAGTTTTAGATAATAATTTTATCTGCAATCTGCTAAGCTAATGAAATATTTAGCTTGTATTTATAATAAGTTTGGATACTTTGTAGTTATAAATTAAAATTCAAGGTTGAAAATGTTACACCTGTTGAAAGTTTAACCATCGGTACAATTTATCCTAAATACAATAAAAGACAATTGAGATTCCTACTTATTCCTGTTTGAAAAGAGTGTCATTGATCTTGACATTTTCAATCCCTTTGAGATGCAACCCAGTATATAATTGATCTTGACAGGAAATAAGAAGTTAATAATACAGTTGACACCCTTGGAATAAAGACTAAGAATGAGAATGGGGCGGAGTTCTCTATCCCCATTCTTGTCCCTCATCCGGAAATTTTGACCCGTTCCCTAACTTTAGAAGAAAAAATGTTGGATCTCATCATTTTCCAGTTTTTATTAAAAAAATTTATTTTATTTTAATGTTAAAAATATTTTTTTATTTTTATTAATTAGTTAATTATATATATTTTAAATAAAAAAATATATTATATTTTTATTTTATTATTTTTTAAAATATTAATTATATTAAAATATATATATTCCAGGGCAAGGGTCCTTGTCTCAAAAAATTTTAAGATCGGGGAGGAATCAAGACTGAGAAGTAAAATTATAACAAAATTTGTCCCGTTTTGACCGGAGCATTGTAGAGACGGATCCAATTTTCATACCTAATGTCAACATTTGGTTTTGCTGTGGAGAACATAGATTCTTGACATGGGGAAAAAAAGCCTCAAATGTGATTTATGAGAGTGAGCTTGAGAATCAGAGGATAGCTGCAAAACGATTTAATAGATTTGCTTGTTCTGATAACAGGCAAGAAGGCAGAACTTAATTTGATGAAAGGCCAAGCAAAAGGAAATTACCTGAAGATAGACAATTTTCCCCCTATCGAGGCCAACTTTTAAACACCATTATTTATCAACCTTCAATAAGAAAATTACAGTCCAAAGGACAAGATTAAATTTGTTCTTGATGAAAATAGAATTTAAGCATTCTCAATATGATTCTTCAATGAGATGTTGAAGGCATTCCAACGTTTATTGAAGTACCAACCAAACAAAACAAAATACTCAAGGTGAAATCCACACAACTATTTACATAATCAAAACTAATTGGATAACCTTGCAATAAAAATCCTACCATCAGAAGTAAAATGGGTACGCAACTGGTGTCACCTCTTAGTCCAAAGAAAAAACCGCTGTAGAAAAGTAACTAATAAAAATAACAAGCTGATGCTCGTGAAATCCCAAAATCCAGACTTTGGATCCAACCTTTCTCCATAAAATTAAATTTGAGAATCCACTTCTTGGATCAGCAGTGGAAGGAGAATAAGATCACCTCAAGGCACAAAATGCAAAGCTTGGACAACTTCTGCCACTAAATTGGGGTCCAAGCTTCAGAATTTATCCATCAGCAAATCACTACAAATAAGTTTAAAGGAAATAAGAGGCTGCATGAGGATTGCAGATAATAAGCAAAAGCTAAAAAAAAGGTGAGAAATTGCAGAGTAGAAAAATAAGAATTGCCAGTTCCATGGATTTTACAAGTTTTGATTAGTTAATATAAAGTCAAAATGAGTATGTAAAATGGACTGGACATATGACCAGTTCCTGGTTTAAGTCTGGTTTATGGAAGTTCCTGGTTTAAACGCTTAAACCAGACAGTCACAGTCTAGTTTACAAAATCTGCTAAAAACAATGCATGTCCTCGACATGCCTTAGGAATGCAATGATCTAAGAGCAGAGCAAGGAATAGACAAAAGCGGGAGACCACAGTTCAAAAACATACTCTCAAATTTACCACACTTGATTGCTGTGTGTAAGAAAATCTTAAGTGGATTCCAGGTTAACAGCCACCCCTTGTGTCATGGAAACAACAAAAAAAAAAAAGGAAGAAGAAAGGGCATAATAGTCTGTATATGAAAAAAAACTGATACAATTCATGTCATCCTCAACCAGCCTATAAAATACAAGGATCAAAGAGCAGAGCAAGGAATAAATAAAGTGGTGACATCATGGCTGAAAACTTCAAACACAAGCTGAAAGTTACAAGATTAGCGTGGTTAGTATACCTAATAAAATCCTAGTTGTGTCCAGGATGAATACCCAACCCTTGCATCAAAGAACCAAAAGAAATTATATTAATAAAAAAAAATTGGAAGAGAAAGGACACAATAATCTGTTCTGTGTATCTGAGAGGAAATTCAAAACGATGCATGTCAAAATATCAAACAAAACATAAACAACAGAAGCACCTGAATAATTTTCTACAAAAGTCAGCACCAAGCCTGTGATTTTACTATTTTGCAACAACAGCATTAGAAATTCATCATATATCAGCTGTGGTTTCCATATAAATCAGAAATTATGAACTTGAGCAAGAATGATATATTGAAATCGAATTAATATTGCAAACTAAACCCACAATCAACAAAAACAAGAAAATGCATTGATACATGAAAGAGGGGACGACAACTATTAGAGTAGAGAACCAGCATAAGAAACCTTCAATCAACAAAAAAAGGGAAAGGCATTGATTCAAATAAAGAGAGAAAAAAGACAACTGTAATGCTTGATAACCAACATAAAAAGGTACCATTGTGAAGGGAAAAAGAGAAATATCTATGTAGCAAATGACAAAAGAAAGGCAAAGAGAGAGAAGAAACAGCTTGCATAGAGTTTTTCATTAATAGATGTGAATATATTTATAAGTATCAGGCAGCAACAGCAAATGAATATTACAGCACGACATCTAAGGAGAGTTTAAGAAGGGTGTCCAGGGCACAAGGCACTAAGTGATACTCATTCCTATTCTCTTTCTAACACACATCTCAACAATAATTTTCATCTGCATCTGTTTTTCCCTATTTTTATTTTATGTAATTCCATGTATAAAGTATACATACAAATTTATTCTATGCACACACAATGCCATTAAAATTAAAAGGAAAAAAATAAAACAGAATAATCCATTGTTAGATAAAAACAGAGACAGCCAATATTTACAATTGGAAAAGAAAACAAGCAGCTGTAACAAGACCTTTCTCTGCATAAACAAGTTCAGATATTATTTTTCCCTTTATTGTCCTCCTCTATTCTTAATTTTTCACTCATTTTTCCTTTTGTTCTACTACCTCTTTTATTCGGTCCATTTTTACCTTTTCTTTATTCTCGAATATCATCCCTCCATTCAACCTTAGCTGCTCCTCTAGCCCTCCCACTATACCTCTTGTTTCTCTTTCCTTTTTTCCTTTCAAACCCATATTTTCTCTCTCTCTCTCTCTCTCTCTCTCCCCCTTATTCTGCTTCTCTCTCATCCCTGCTTTCTTTCTCTTGCTCATCTGTTCATCCTTTTTTTTTTCCATATTCTTTTGCAGCTCAATATTAAGAAAAATTCAATATTTTTTCACTACACACATATAAAGATAGGCACTCACATCCATTTTTTGTCTCAATTGGACTCTATTTTTTTTCACCCCCTCTGTGCAATCTTGGTACATTATAAGAATTGTTCATTTTAACAGAAGCTTGGTAAACCCAAAAGAGGTATTAACTACTGATTAATTTTCTGAAGAATGTACTCAAGCTTGGAAACACAAAAGAGGTATCAACTTTAACTACTGATTACCAGACAATATTCTCTTGCATGCCAACTCTTAAAGCTGTGGAACTACAACTTCCTCTTAAGCTTCAAAACTCTTGGCAACTCAGTGAGCCTTGTGCCTTCAATACCATGCATCCAAGAAGTTTTCCATCCTTTCAAGAAGAAATCAACCACTAACATCAATGCACCTTACAGTAATCTCCACAAGCATCTAATTTGTGCAGTTGTTTCTGCTATACACAAAAACATAGATCACTTGATGCAATCAGAGAACTACCTAGAGATTGAGTAAAAAAGAAAGTCTGGAGCTGACACAGAAAAGATGTATATGTATATGTATGCATGTGTTCGTGTGTGCGTGTATATATATATATATATATATATATATATATAGAGAGAGAGAGAGAGAGAGAGAGAGAGCTGCAATTCATTCAAAAAGACAGCTCTATTTGACATGCCTATGAACCAAAACCCAAAACTAGCAAAACAGTTTTAGCACATTTGATCAAAAATATAAGCAAGAAATTGGAATAAAATGCAAGAAGGAATCAATAAAACAAGCATTAAAACTGAAAAGCATTTGCATGGGAAGGGGGGAGAAAGAGAGAGGAAGGGAGGGAGTAAAGGAGCACTAGAAGCAGAAGGAAGAGGGGAACCAGCCGCAAGAGTTGAAGGCTATCAAAATCCAGATAAAACCATATGAAAGAGAGAAGAGATTATATATATATATATATATATATGTTACTTTTGTCAAAAAGACTTTTCATTAAAATACACAGAATTTATGCAAAATATAATGATTCCTTATGAAGATAACCTCTGAAGCATGGAAACGTCCGGTAGCTAGCGTTTCAGCGTATCGGAAATGACACCGACACCGGCAGACACGGGAATGGGACGTTTCGGGGCAGTGTCCGAAATTTCCCCAAATTGGAGACGCGTTTCTGTAGCTGGAAACGCGTTTCTGTAGATTTAAAAACCCTATTTACCCTCTCCCCTGTTTTGTGAACAAACCGATTTTTCTTCTTCTGTTCTTAGTCTCAACGTCGAATAGGTCAGTTAACATTGTCGTTGCCGCCGCCGCCTCCTCCGACGAACCTTGCATCTCCGGTCAACGTTGGGCACCGATCAGTGTTTTCCATTACTGTAAGTTCACAGACTCTCTGTTTCTGGAAATTGGATTAGCCGATTAGTGATTTCCCCAAATTGGAGTCCTTGTATTCTTGGGTTTCTAGTTTTTTATTCTAAGATCTGTTGTCTGATCTTGTTCGTTTGCCTCTTTGGTTCTATTAAAGTTTGCTTCTCTGTGGTTTTGTTTTTTTTTCTGCAGTAGAAGTTTGTTGGCTCTATTACTATACAACTAGTAGTGGTGTATGATCACTTATCAGTTTGATACTTTGATGAATCGTATTGCTTCTATGAGTATTTTACAATGATGGATTTAGCCTCACATTTTGGTCGTATCTATGCCTTTATATCTCATGTTCGCTGTTCCTTTTTAGCTTATTTTAACTTTTGTAAATTGTTATTCATGTGGTTAATCTTGCACGAAATCTAGTCCATTGTGATTTTTTAATAGTTAGTTTGGTAATCCACACATAATTGCTATAGAAGTGATATTGTAAATTCTGATTGAACCATTAGAGAAGTAATATGTGGTGCTTGGCTGCTTGCAGTGTTTGAGACAGCCTTTGCTGTCTTGTGGATTAGCACAAATACCAAATTGGTTTAAATAGTTATCAAGTATGAATTAATCAGATAAAGTTATCAAGTATGAATTAATCAGATAAAGTTATCAAGTTTGTTATTTTTTATTTGGTTTTTAGAATCTCTAGCTGTATATATGCTCCTGGAAGAAAGTAGTATTCTTTTCATATATATGTTCCTCTAATCATTTTTCCTAATCTTCTAAACCCTTTGTAAATATGCTCCTGGAAGAAAGTAGTATGCTTTAATTTCCAAAATTTTCAGATTATGATTTGTAAACACATAAAATTAGCCGTTTATATTCATTCTCTTTTTTTTTAGTTCATTGAGAAATGCAGACAATGGGTTATAAATCTTATCCTGATTTTGATTTTATGTAGGTTAATTTTTCAGATTTTGAGTTTATGGATTCTGTTGGTGGAAGTACAAAAAGTTCAAAATCATCAAGCCAAAGTATAAGTAGTGAGCCAAAAAAAAATATGAAGGATGATGATCAATCACTTTTATGGAAATATGTTAAAAAACTTGAGAAAACTGGAGAGGGTGGAGGAAATTGTAAGTGGATATGTAATTTTTGTGGTCAAGAAAAGCAAGGATCTTATACCAGAGTAAGATGTCATTTACTAAAAATATCTGGAAAAGGGATTGGTCCTTGTAAAAAGGTTAGAAGTGAAAATATTTTTGAGATGAAAAAAATAGAAGAAGAAGCCACAAATAGAATTTTAAATTCTCAACCTAAGCGAGTTAGATTGCCTGCTCAACCTAGTCATTCATTGCAGTTAACTGATTTAAATATTTTGGATGCTTTAAAGAGAAAAAGAGTAGATGATTCTTCTCTCGATAGAGCTTTTGATATGCAAACTAGAAATCAATTAGATGCTGAAATTGCTCAAATGTTTTACACTGGAGGATTACCATTTAATTTGGCTAGAAATCCCTATTATGTGAGTTCATATTCATTTGCTGCTAATCATCCATTAGGTTTATATGTGCCTCCGGGTTATAATAAATTAAGAACCACATTACTTCAACAAGAAAAGGCAAATGTTGACAGATTATGAGAACCAATCAAAAGCACTTGGAGTGAAAAGGGGGTTAGCATTGTTAGTGATGGATGGAGTGATCCACAAAGAAGACCATTAATTAATATAATGGTTGTTACTGATTCAAATCCTATGTTTCTTAAATCTGTGGATTGCTCAGGTGAAGTGAAAGATAAATATTTTATTGCTGATCTATTAAAGGAGGTAATTGATGAGATTGGGCATGAAAAAGTAGTACATGTCATAACTGATAATGCCAAAAATTGTAAAGGTGCTGGAGAAATCATTGAAGGCATGTTTCCACATATTTATTGGACCCCATGTGTTGTGCACACACTTAATCTAGCTTTGAAAAATATATGTGCTGCTAAGAATGTGAAAACTAATCAAGATACATATGAGGAGTGTCATTGGATAACAGAAATTCATGGGGATGCTTTACAAATCAATAATTTTATCATGAACCATTCCATGAGACTAGCTATATTCAATAAATTTAGCTCATTGAGATTGCTTGCAGTTGCTGATACTCGATTTGCTTCTATTGTTGTCATGCTCAAAAGATTTAAACTTATAAGACGTGCTTTAGAAACAATGGTTTTGAGTGAAAGTTGGGTGCAATATCGAGATGATGATCAAGGGAAAGCTAGATTTGTTCGTGATAAAGTGTTGGATGAGAATTGGTGGGAATATCTCAGTTATATTATTGTTTTTACTGGACCTATTTATGAAATGATTAGAGTTTGTGATACAAACAAGCTATGTCTTCACTTGATTTATGAGATGTGGGACTTTATGATTGAAAATGTGAAGAAAATTATTTTTGATCATGAAGGAAAGCAACCACATGAGTTCTCCTCATTCTATTTTGTGGTTCATTCTATTCTTGTTGAGCGTTGGGCAAAAAACAATACTCCACTTCATTGTTTAGCTCATTCACTAAATCCAAGGTGATTTTCTAAATTAATTCTCTTTTTTTTACCTTTTTTCTTTTACATTTGCTCTATTTGTTTATTTGTTTATAATTTATCTTTGAATGTACTATAGTGAAAAATGGCTTCAAGAGGGAGAAGGTAGATTAGCTCCTCATATGGATTCAGAAGTATCATCTGAACGAATCAAGTGCTTTAAAAGGATATTTTCCAATCAAGAAGAACGAGCTAAAGCTGCTGATGAGTTTGCTAGTTTTTCTCTTAAGACTGGACAATTTGGAGATCCAGATTCTATTGCTTCAAGATATGATTCAGAACCTAGAAGTTGGTGGGCTTGTTTTGGTTCATCTGCACCTTTACTACAAAAGTTAGCTCTCAAAGTGCTTGGACAACCCAGTTCATCCTCTTGCTGTGAAAAAAATTGGAGTACTTATTCTTTTATTCATTCATTTAGAAGGAATAAATTAACTCCAAAACGTGCGGAGGACTTGGTTTATATTCATAATAATATTCGTCTTTTATCAAGAAGCACCTTACAATACTCTAATGAAAAGACAAAAATGTGGGATGTTGGTGGAGATGAATTTGGAAGCATGGATGAAGTAGGTGTTCTTGAAGTTGCTAATCTCAGTTTAGATGAACCAGAGTTGGAAGCTGTATTTTTTGCTGAAGATGAAAATGAGACTGTTCAAGACTTAAATTCTAATATTGAGGAAGTGTCATAAAAGATAGATTCAACTTTTAATTTCTTATTTGTCATAAAACTTTTAGACTTTTAGTTATGAGTTATGACTTATAAATTATAATGATGAAATTTATCTTTCTTTTTTAAGTTTATTATCATAATAATTTTAGACTTTTGTTTTTTTTATTATGAAAATTCTTAACTTTTGCTTATTTTTGTTTAATTTTATATAAAAATAAAAAATTAATAATTATATTCTCAAATTTAATTATTTATAAATTTACCCCTATATTTTTAATATTTACACATTTCCCTCACGTTTCCGTATCCTATTTTTTTTTGAAATATCGTTTCTCCGTGTCGTGTCCGTGCTACATAGAAGATAACTGGGCTAAAAGATTCGAAACCACATCACAATTCAAAGCTTCCTTAGACATAAATCAGCAGCCTGATTACTATGCCTATTCACATGAAGAAAAACAAATTATGGCCTACGGGAAGAGTCCAGATATCATATAATACAGGATCCAAATCCACAGGAGAAGGGACTTATCCATTAATTATCTCAATAACAGATTTAGCATCCCCCTAAAATATAACATGCCCCCTTTCTTTGCGATAATTTTTTGCCACAGCCATTAATCCTCCAACTCCTTAAGGAAAACAAGAAGCATCAAAGTTTTCAGTGATAAAGCCAGTCTTCAGAGGATTCCAATGCATATCCAAAATAGAAAGAGCTTGGGCATGAGTAGACACAGAGGACTGACTTGCAAGATCGAACTCTTGACAATGTGTGGAAGCTGCAACGCAAAGCATATCGAGGGAAGTTTTTCTATTTCCAAAAGCAAAATAATTTCTTGCTTTTGGCATCTGTCATTGAAGGAAATACATAAGGTTAGAATTTGCTGTTGATTGCGAATTATTTGTAATCCAATCCTGCAATCATCCCAAACAAAATGTAAAAGAAGCATCATGTGCATCCGGAGCAAGGAACATTGAAACAAAATATGGACAAGGGATTAAAAGATATAAGATTGGTAGATTTTCCATTAATGTCTGCAGCATATCAAAAATACTATTTAGCCAAACCAGAATGGAAAGTATAACTTGTCCATTACACGCACGAAAAATGAACACAAGGATTATATCTAGGACAATTTCCATCTCCTTGAGATGCTATAAAACTTGTCCCTTACACTTCCACCCTCCTTGTAGAAAGCATCTTTCAACTTCTCCATAGTTGATTCATATATATTGACTTTTCTATCAAGCACATCATCTGCAAACCTCCCCACCTCTGAGAACCTATGCAAATTACAGAGTCCAATAAGAAGCGCATTTGCACTCTCATCAAGAGGCAACTCATGGTTGACCATGTAGTTCCATATTTCAATAGCCATTTCAGGGTCATTGCCGTCCATCAACATTGTGATGGCTGATGCACAATCAAAATGTGTTGGAGGGTTTTCGTTCTTGACCATCTCATAGAAGAACGTGCCAGTTTGGTAAACCTTTTTGTTTTTTATAAGACAACGGAAAATAACATTATATGTCACAAAATCTGGGAAAGCACCATGGAAAACCATCTCATCGAGCAACCGAAAAGCATTGTCAATGTCATTGTTGTTGCAAAGCAAGCTAATCATTATATTGTACATAGTCAAGTTGGGTACCAACCCACTACCGATCATTATATCCCACATTGAAACAGCATGCACAAAATCATTTTGCTTGGAAAGCATATCAAGAACATTTGAGAAAAAATTAAAACCTGGCAAGCAATCCTTCTGCTTCATAACCTCGAGGAACTTGATAGCTTCATCTGTTTGTGAATCTCGAACAAGTGTGTTTAAAAAGGCATCATAAGCCGGAATGTTCTCTGGACTCCATCCAATCCGTATAACCATTTCACCAAATGTTATCTTTGCTTTAGCCACATTGCCTTCCTTCTCCCACCCTTCCAACAAAATAGCATAAGTGTCACCATCTGGAGGTATCTTAGATTTTATCCTCTCAAAAAACTCCAAACCCGCGATAGTCTGATTATCCGTACAACAAATTGCACTCAAAAGCGAATTCACTGCTACAACATCTTGCTGAATACCATACTTGTCCATAACATCAAAGCTCATTACAGCCTCACTAAACCTACCAGCAGTACAATAACTCCCAAAAACAGAAGCAAAAGTTGCCATAGACAAGAGATTTTCTTGTTTCATAGATCGAATTGCATCCCACATAGGCTCAAAAAGCCGGCTCTTACCAAGCAGGTCCACCATAAGATTCCAAGCATACGGAGTGGGTTTATGAATCCTCCCCACCCAACGGAAAAATGCGATTGCAGAGGAAGGGTTATCGTAACATAGTTTAAGAACTTGATGAACAACATCAGGAGTCGGAGTAATTCCAGATGAATTGAGGGCAGATTCAATACCGTTGGGGTCAGCTCGGGAGAGAATTTCGCACAAGAGTCTAGCAGATGAGGAAATATCAGCGGCGTCCAATTGCGTGCGGTATTGATGGAATTGAGATTGATTGGGTGAGTTTTCGGCAACGGCTTCCATATTTAGGGTTTTCTTTCAAAGAAATAGTAAAACCCTAGAAATTAAAATAAAAAAGAAGAATGAACTGAAAATTTTCATCAATAATTCCTGATCAGTTTGTGAAAAATAGACAAGAGGAGTTTCGGTCTTCAAAGAGAAACATCACCTTAATGCATGGCAGTTCTCTCTTCTCTTTTCTCAGTTCTGCTGCTTTTTTTTTTTTTGCCAGATTCTCACTTTCTTCTTTGAAATTAGGTCTCTGCCCCGCCTTTCCGTCTTCGGCTTTTGATTTTCCGAGGTACATTTGGACGGAGCATAGGAAATGCAATGGGTTAATCGCATAAATAATATCAATATATTATAAATTGTTATTAAAATTTTTAATTATTATTAATTTTTTTAAAAATATTGTAATGCAGTATCTCAACGAAAAATGACGTGATCACGAAAATTGTATTTTTCTCGTTATTTTTTTATTAAAAATTTAATTTGAATATTATATCATAATATTTTAAAAAAAATCGTATCAATTTACACCCATTAAAAATTTTAGTACAAAAAAAAATAATGTAAAAATTGATATCGTTTATATTATTAATCCGAAATTCAATTCAGTAAAGGTGTAATATATGTGTTGCACGTTATAATTATTCAGATCAATTATATAATAAGATTATTATTTATTTTTTAAAATGTTATTTGTGTTTTTTTAATTGTCTTATATAAAATTATATATATTTTTAATATGAGATTTTTTTTAAATATTTTATAAAATTAATATATTTTTTATATAAATGCATTACTATATGTTTGATTTTTTATAGCAAAAATGACATTTTTTAAATAATACACATTAGATATTAGTATATTGAAATGACAGAAAAAAATATTTATTTGTTAAATAAATAAATAAGCCCCGGGAACAGAATCCTATTACAGGTATAATATATGAATTTGGAACTGGGAGTGGGATAAGATATGTAATTGCCGCTTTGATTCTTTTGTTGATTACAGGTGTCAGCCATGGCAGCAATCGAGTTGCCAGTTGCCCTCTCCTATCTCGTCCTCTCTTTCTGTATTTGTCGCTGTCTCACTCTTTCCAAAATGCCTCAAATTTCTCAGCTTTCTGCATTCTTATTTTCTTTCTCGTCTCCGATTCACTCTTTTCTGTAAGTTCCTCTTCTAATTTACTCGCTTCTACATTTCTCATTTTATCTGTCTTTTCTTGTGCGTTTGTTCTGAGTTTCGTCTTTCTTGTCTTTTCGTACTGAAACTGATGCTTGTGCTGAAAGATGCTGTGCGGTGTTCTTCCAAGTTTTTCTTTTTTCTTTTTGGATAAATTAATATTGAGCTTCATTAGCTTTTTAGAGATCGAAATTTTGGTTTCACTGCTCTTGGATTGTAAGTTTCAGTTGGACCTATTATTATTTTAGTTTATTGTTGTAAGACTTTTGACGATTAATTGATTGAATATATGTATGCAGAATCAATCCAACAATGTAATTGATTTATTTTAGGTATAATAATTTAAGATATCACACTATCTGGGAAGATTATTGCTTTCTATAAGAAAGCCAATGTTTTATATAATTAATTGTCTATATAAATTTAACTAATAAGCACTTCAAATTTTTCTGGAGATTTGGGCATTAATGTTGGGTATCAAAGAATTTGATCCTCTACCATTTTCAGAAATAAATATTTCGGGTTCCAACTTATATATGTTTCCCATTTTCTACTTGAAAACTTTCATAGGCACATGCATTTGTCTTTTTCTGCTTTGCATCGCTGACTCACCACAATGTTTAGTGTTTTTAAGTTTTAGTTTAAATTATTGTATTTTAATGCATTATGAATTAAAATTAAATGGCTTACTAAAGCTTAAATGAGGAGGACGACAGGAATCATAATATCATTCATCTGCTGTTGGTGGATCTTTCTCATTTCCAACTTATGTTAGCATCTGCAAAGCTATCTTTCAACTAGCTGCCTCAAATATTTGTGCTACTCATATTTTGATCTGGACATACCTCGATTCACCATGTACAGTAATTTTATATTTCTCTGCCTTTATCACAATATAAGCGATTTTGTTCTTTCCTTGATGTTCGTATTGCTTATAATTAATCCTTCCTTTTTGTAGATACCTCGAGCCTATGTTTGCTTTGGGTGTCATACTACATCTTTCTGGCTGAAATTATTTTTTATCTAATGTAATCCAACTTTTCAAGAAACAATACCTGTGCGTAATATATATAGGTACTTATATGTAATTCTTTTTATTTAAAAAAAAGGGGGAAAGAGAAAAAGAAAAAGTTTGGCAGTAAATCAAATGGATGAGTTATAGAAAGCAGTTTTTCTTTACAAGTGGTCTTTTGGATATTTGTACTTCATGCTTCCAAAACAGAGGAAACACTAGATTTGCTTATAGGTTATCAGAAGTTAAAAAACATACACTTCGATCCCTTTTTTTTCACTTCAAGAACAGATAGACTTATTTGTAATTTTGTATTGTCATCTGAGTTTAATCTGTTGTTACTTCAATGTTATTTTTTACTAATGTTGCCACATCATAAACATGGTTCCCATGTATGATGTGTCAACAAGTCACAACTAACTTTATTTTTGTGGTAGCTGCATGGATGACAAGATGCCATGCTCACCCCTTTGTTAAGATAAAAATTTATTGTGGAGAAAATGCTATAAATTTTTTTTGCTCAAGTACTAGAATCGTGAAAAAACATTAATCATCATTAAGTGTCAAAGGGCTAAATGATGAGGAATTCTGGACTTTTTCCATATATTTTATTAGAAAATCATGCGTTGAGTCTAAAATTTCTTGGAAATTTTGAATAATATGGAATGTTGTTTTCCATCTTTGGTGACCCAAACCTTTCATTGGGGGAAAAGAAAGATGAATGGGAGAAAGGAATTCTTGACCTCGTTCTCTGCGTTTCTACCAGTTAAAATATGTGATATTTCCTGGATGTTGATAATCATTATTTAGGGCATTTGGGACTATAATTGTGTTATAGTAGTCTCAACAAACTCTCCACTAAACAGTTTTTCTATTTTGCTAAACATGAATGTTTTTGAACCTTCCCCTAATAATATCTACTATCACCGTTTTATAAGGGAGAATAAATTTTGATTAATATGATATATATTATAGTCTAGATGATGGGTTATGCTTATTTTGAAATATTCATGGAGATTACCAGTAGTTTAGATGAATATGAAAACCTTTCCTTATAGCTGTCCCATGGTTCTTATATTTTCAACCGATAGCTGTCCATACAAAGATTATCTCAAGTATACTTTTTGTCCATGGAATTGTGCAAAAGCATCTGACTCTGTGTGTGTGTGGACAATTGCTAACAACATTTGTATTTTCCTTATTATTAATTTATTTTGTCTTTAAACACGTGAGACTAGTTTCATTTGGCTCGGAATAGTATGGTGTATGAAGAATGTTTCTTGCTTACACATTTTGCTGTCAACCCTTGTGCAGTTATGAACATGTGGATGAGCGAAGAAGCAAGTTAATCAGTAATGATAGCAGATTTGATGGCTTTGTTTTCTGAGCTAATGTCCACCATTTTGATCTTGGTGACAAGGCCTTTCTCAATTTGCAAATCGATATTCATGTTTGGCCTAAGAACCATGTTTATTGTGATTAACACTTGGGTAGAGATAGTGAAAACGTCTATCAATGTCCATCTGAATGTGTTCCACAAAACAATTATATGGATGATTGCTCTTATAACTCTTCCTGCACGAGTTTTGACTGCCTTGCAAAGAGAGAGACTGGTATGTGCTCTTATCCCCATTACCACTAGCTTTTCCAAACAAGATTAATCTTTTCATGAGAATGTCTATTGATTGGAATTTGTGTAAATATGACCTACATAAAACTTTCTGCAGTGTAGTTGAGCAAAAAGCACATTTATGACCTAATATGCGATTTCTTAAATTTTTTCAATAATCTATATGAAGAGATATAGGTAAGACAAAATGCATGTGTATGATCAATGTGGCTTGGAGGCATGCAGCATATTCTCTAACCATATGAATGTCATTATCTTAGGAAATTCTGATTATCTATTTGAGGAAATATTAACTGAGTATTTTTATGTCGAGAAAACTGTATCTCTTGGAAGAACTTAAAAAAAATTTTAGCTTGTTTTTCTCTGATACTTTCATAGAGACGAGGGAAGAAAAAAGATTGTCATAATGGCTGATGCTTGGATTGAAGCTATGTTGGAATAGTGATTAGATATTATCTGATTGGATAAGAGTAACAGAATTAATTTTGTAAAAAAAATGTGGGAATGGCCATTGTTTTAACCCAGTTGGATTTTGTTTAGTTCCATACCTATAAGATTAATTTAAAAATAAAAACTCTGTGCATACTTACAATAGTCAAGGTCAAGTGAATTTCCAATGTAACCGTTTACATTGGAAATGGCATGTTTGGAAAACATATTTTTGCACGCTTCATGTTCAATATTGTAAAATTACCGTATCAACTAAGCAACAGCAAAAACCACTCAAAAAACTTAGTGATTGCGGTTCATTTTCCTTTCTCTATCCCCCTCACAAAAAATAAAAAATATAAAAAGATTTAAAAAAAAACTCCCAGATCCATGCATGCACTCGCACATATAAAACCAGCAAGGCAAACTGCAGGTATATAATCGATTCGAGATTGGATTAGAGGTATGTAGCACCATGCTAACCTCAAATTCATTATCTAAGCAAATATTGATTATTTAAGGAAACATTGAGGACTTTTATGTGGTGAAAACGTATCAACTGATGAACTTTAATATTTTTTAGCTTGTTTGGTTTTGATTTCACTGAATTTGCTCATTATTGACAGGTAATAGTTGAATATCTTTAGGCTTTGCTTTCCTTTTCTTATTTCTCGACTGAATAGTTTATACAGAAGATTTTCCATAGGGTACTCACAAGACTCTTTTAAGTTTAGTGAGAATTACACTTGTGAGAACTAGGAACCTTGATTTGTTCGCTGATTGTATTATTCTAAGGCAAGTATGGTTGTTTTGGCCTTTTATGCTGTTTTTCATGTTTGTTGCTATTATTTTCAGCTGCAAGGGCATTTGCATGAGATGCAGATTCAGTTGGATGGCCTTTTATGGGAGAGGAAAGAACTTTGGGCCCAGATCCAGACAGCAATTGAAGAATGTAGAATTTTGGAAACAATGATAGAAGAAGTTGAAGATGAGAATGACAGTCTCATTGCCAAAATTGAATTGCTTGAGGGAGAGGTATTTGTATTGCTACAAGCCCCTTTTTCTTTTCTGAACAGAGAACTTACAATTATGTTCCTATATGTTCTGAATTATCTTGGTAAATTTAGGGTTTCTACCAAAAGGTTTTAATTCCTCTTCAGGTTTTAATTTCATTCATACTTTAGTCATTTAGAAAATAATCTGTGGTAACTTATTTGGATGAAGAAGAAAAAATTTTGAAGTGGTAAAACTGTTGTGTTCTTTCATCGAAGTGATGAAAACATAAATATTGGGATGGGAAATACTATTCCTTCTTTTCTTCTTCTTCTTCTCTCTTCCCCTTCAGGCTCAGGCCAGGTCCTCCCCGTTCACATCCCATCCGCTTCTGCGGAGTAAGCCCTCTGCTCTAGGAAGGAAAGAGTTTCAAGAATGGCCATCAAGTCTTCCTTTTTTTTGAAGCCCTAATTCCCTTCCCTGGTTTACTTTCCAGAAGAATTTGAATCAGGCGAGTCAGCTTACTCAATTGCAGTTGAAAAATCTGGTCCTTTTCGTTGAGCTATTGACTCATGCCTGGTAGTAAGCGTTGGAACTTTCACTGGTTTCAGTTGAAAAGCCGGATCGAAGGAAGTTGAGTGGAATGAAGCCATTCTCAGGAGTGGGAGAGGGTGGAAATCCCAGATCTCATATGCTCTTTCATGGACACGAGAATGAGGTTGGATGACTATCAGTGGAGAGTTGGTTAGAATGACTAGAAGTGCTGAAGTACTTTACTGAATTTCCTCTGCAGTCTTAGGGCAGTCTTGAGAAAGAGAAATCTGTGGAAAAAAATATATGCAAGCTGATCCCCAAAGCAAAGCCATTCATTTGACAGAAGGGCGATTTTTAGCAGTTTATTAAAGAAAAAGATAAAATAAAATTTTATATGCAAAAGGTCTTGGCTGGTCACAGAGCATGTATTTGTATGATTTTTCTGGAGTACTCTCTCCCACCACTACAAAACACTACCTACCACTGCTACCACATCATTTCTTTTATGTGTGCATGAGGTTTTGGTTTAAAAGTCAAAGTCATAATAAAGTGGGCATAGAAAACCAAGGACATTTAACTCCAATATAAAGTGGACGTAGAGATTTTTTTATTTCACTTGGTTATTTCTTTAGTATTTTTTTCTTTCACTTGGTTTTTCTTTAGTTTGTATAAAAATAGCTATCCTTGAATATTTAGAATAGCAATTCTTGTCTATTTCATGAATGAAGCATGGCCTTCCATTCTTGTCTGGGTTAGTATTCCTTTCTGAAAATTTGATGTCCCAGCTAACTAGAGACAGGAGTAAGTTGCTCGAGCTAATGACAAGTTAATTTGACAAGAGAATAAGAGGTAATAATATAGAACAATTAAATCCAGAATCGTTCAGTAAATTTCCACTGAGTTTTGGCAACCCTAGGTGAAAAACTTGGGTCTGGAGATGAGGAGAATCAAATCAATGAGGAATCTTTATTTTCAATGTTGAAATTCACTGTCAAAATGGTCATTCAGAAAACCCAACAATAGGAACGTCAGGACAGATGATAAAACTTAATTAAGGTTGTGTTTAGAACAGTAGTGAGAAGCTGACTCAGAACTCATCCATGGAGATTAGTAGGAAGTGGCAAAGGAAACTGATGAGGGGAGGTAACTGAAAATTAACATTTAATAAACTTCTCAGGTCTGGAATTGAGTTGAACTTCTGATGACATCCGCTATATTGAGATATAATTGTAGTAACTTATCATGATTTAAACTTGATGTTTTATTATAAGGTTTAGCTGGAATCTGCAAAAGGAAGTTGTTTGCGGTAGAAAAATATATGTAAATTCTGTAAAATGTCTGATGGATGGTGCCAGTAGGATTTGGCTATAATACAAACTTGATGCAGAATGCTAGGCTTGCTAAGATATATCGAACTGAAACTACACATCACTTTTTCTGTTCCTAAGATGTTCAGGAGAAGAATAAGGCTTCTCCTTGGTAGGTGAGAGCACAGCATCAAATATTCTTATTTATATTCTCTTTCTTTATTCTGCCTGTATTAAGAAGATTGATGTAGAGTTGTTAATATAGGTTATGTTCTAAAAAAGGTTATTATTCCTTGCCATTGCTTTTAAAATTTGTATACACGAATGCCATAATTCTGTGCTTGATCTGTGAATTGTCTTTATATACTTCACAACAGGTGCAGGATCTGAAAGCTGAGAATCTTCAGCTGAAGGAAATTCTGCGTAAAGATGGTTGGAGCTATATAGGAAATGATGCTAAAGACAATGCACAAAATGTCGGCATTGCTGATACCAAAGACTATGGTGTTTTGGATGGGAGCTCATCATGTTATAAAGAAAGTAGAATGACATTTGAGGAACTGCTAGTGCGTAAAGATGCATGGGAAAGTAAGGGCAAGAATGAAGCAGATTTACTTAATTTATTGAAGAAAGGATCCATAGCTAAGGAGTCCATCCACTCATTTTCGCAATATGTCGTGTCAAGGAACCTAGACGAGAAAAAGGGTGTGTATCAAAGAAGGGATATTGCACTATCCCAATCTATATTTAGTGCGGTATTATCCCTTTTGGTTGGGATCATTATCTGGGAAGCTAAAGACCCTTGCATGCCCCTTGTTATGGCTTTGTTCACTGTCGTCGGCATGTCATTGAAAAGTGTGGTTCAGTTTTTCTCCACCATAAAGAACAAACCTGCTTCTGATGCAGTTGCTCTCTTAAGCGTTAATTGGTTCATACTCGGGGCGCTCACTTACCCAGCATTACCGAGGGTACTGCGTAGTTTGCTCCACTGACCTTGGGGTTTGCCAACAGGACATAATCAACCTGGCTTTAGAAGGGCATCATGTACATTCCTGTATCCATAGACCTTGAGTTTTTATTTATGATAGGAAATGCTTGTAGTTGTGGTTTGTATTTTGGTACTTCTTTTTTTCTTTTTCTTTTTTTTGAACTTCCTATGAGATCGATGTTGAGTTATATATCCATGTTATGATTTTTTTTATATTATTATTATTATTATTATTATTATTATTATTATTATTATTATTATTATTAAACTTCCAATCATACATTATACAATCAATTTATGACAATTGGGATGAAAAGTAATTCGGGATATTTACCCATGTAAAATTGGTATGGTTATTTTGATGAATATAGGACTAAGGAGTACAGCATGCACGTCTTTCGATCTCTGATTAAGAGTGCTTCAGATAACAAATGAATTTTGGGTTATTGAAAGAAAAAGGTTAATCGATTTAATTGATATTGTGAGAAATTCAACCTAACCGATACATATATATAATGTTATCAGTTATCATTTTAATATAAATATTGATTAATTAATCTATATCCTTAGCTTAATTCGTTTTTTCTTATGCTGCTTGCTTATCGTACTATCAATATATATATAGTGACTTGCTTTCATCCTAATCTGTTAATTAATATCGGAATTTAAATTTTCTGATCGAAACATCATATAAGTGAGTTGTTTAGTGGTTTAAATTCAAGATTATATTTGATTAATTCAGTTAAAAAAAAACTGACAATATTATGGTATAAACAACTGACTTTTGATGTTAAGGTTAAAAAAAACGAAGATAGAATGCTGAGTTCTACAAATAACCCATATAATATGAATTTGGAAATAATTTTTTTACTCTCGTAAATAAATTAAATTATATGTGTCAATCAAAGTTAGAATATTATGGATCCAGGTTGGATTTGGAAAAATCGTTTTGGAAAAAAAAATAATATTTTTGAGTTTTTAAAATTATTTTTAGAAAAAACAAACAAATATATAGACATTTTTTCAGAAATATATTTTAAAAAAAATAACTTATAAAAAATTAAATAAAAAAAAA
This sequence comes from Triadica sebifera, assembly GCA_023653625.1. Lineage (NCBI taxonomy): Eukaryota > Viridiplantae > Streptophyta > Magnoliopsida > Malpighiales > Euphorbiaceae > Triadica > Triadica sebifera. Next base: position 928,821 of record CM042912.1, read on the forward strand.
TTTAAACATTTTTTTTATACCCAACAACAATCCCAAATACTATCTATATAAGTTTGGGGTGGACTCATTAATTGCAAGTTGGGTTATTCTCTCTATTCATCTTTTTTACATTATTTTAAAATTAGATCATGCTTTATTTTTTTAAAATACAGTATACATAATAATTATGTTTTATTATAAAAATTATATATATTTAACTATTTAATTAATTTTCACTCATTATCAACGCATGTATAATAAATTTATTTCATCTTTTTTATAGTTTTTAACTTTTGAAATTATAACAATTTATCTAAATTATTAATTAAATAAAATTTCATTAAAATTACTCCAAGCTAAATTATAATTGAATTAATATTATACCATAACTATAAACAATTAGATATATATCATATATGATAATTAAGAATAAAACATATAGGTAGCTAGATTTCATGTATGAATAGAATTTTAAATTTTAACATAATATATTAATATAATTTTTGTAATGAATACATTACTTGTTAACATTAATTAAATAAATTCATGTCATATTCAATAAATATAAAATATTGATAGAATTTTAATAGAATTCTAAATTTCTAATTAACATTAATGAACAATATAAAAATGAAAGGAATTTTAACACAATATTAATATTAATAATCACACAATCTAGTATTTTTCTTCTTTTTATCTGCTTCTAACATGTTTAAACCAACTGGAAGTGAACCCATGCTAAGATTTAATGTACAAGTTAATAAAATTTTATATAAAAAAAATTATGAAATGATATATACTTAATTTTTATGACTTTAAAATCTAATTAAAAAAATTAGGTCACTATGGAGCCGAATTCGAATCAAATTTTGAATATTTTTAGACTGATTACTTGAGCTTCAGATTTGAGTTTTTTTTTTCCTGACGAATTCAGATTTCCATATCTACATAAGACTTATATATAGTTAAAAAAAAAAAAAAAAATTGCAGTAGTAGTGGTCTTTCCACCTTATAATTATAGAGCTTTCAAAGTCCAAGACAAAGCAAGAGAAATAGGCATAGATATTAGGGCATTTTCTCAGTTTGCTTGTTTTTTTCCTTTCCCTTCACACACACACACACACACATATATAAATTTTGTTGTTGAAAAATATTTTGATTTAAAATTGATATGATGTAGATGTTGACGGCAAAGATGAAGAATATTGGCAAGTTGGTAGAAAGATTGAAACCAGTGATAGTTATGGTGATAGTTCAACTGGCTATGTTTAATGTTGCACCAGCTGCTACTTTCATTCTTGCCATCTTATTTGGGTACTATATATACACATAAATGATTTCTGATTTCTGATTTCTCTCTCTCGTTTTTCTTTTTTCCTCAATCAAACCCATGAAATGATTTGTTAATTTTTTTTTTCTTTAATATTTTATATGAAATTATTGATTTTAGGTTGGAGATGGTTGGAATAAGAACACTGGCAGGGAAGGCAAAAGTGGTGGGGCCACGCTTCTTACTTTGTATAAAGGCAGATAAATTACTATATGGGATTCACATATTAATCTCTTGAAGTATTAATTATCAATCCAATAATATCCATTTGGATTCATCTCACATTCATAATCACAGTCATACCTTGGGCTATTTGTTAGCTGTCGCCAATTGTTTTTCCATTTCTTTGTGGTTAATCATCCATCCAGGTAATTAATGGTTTCAAATTTCAGATTTAGTAGGCAGCTACTTATTTAGGCAAATTCTTAATTTTATAATCTTAAATTCTTGTGCCTTCTAATTCTACATATTAATTTTAGCTACTTATTTAGGGAAATTCCTTATAAATAAAATTTTCCATTTTTGTGGTATATTTGTATTTCAGCAATTGATTAGAATAAACCAATTGCTGAAATACAAATATATCATATTGTATGATATCAGGAGTTTATTTTGGAGGTACAGAACAAATTTATATATAATAATTAAGATCAGAATTAAGAAATTAAAGAAGGGAATTGCCATTTTATCTCTTAGCTCAAACTTCATTTTTGTGGATACACATATATAATAAAAGAACTATTTATAGATTATGTATGTATATCAAGATGTACACGTATTTTCATTTCATCGTTGCATTAATGTATAATTAAGAAATTTCTATTGCTTTCAAAGAGTAATTAACAATTTATACATATTTTTTCTTTTAATTAATTGGGAAAAAATGAGCGCAAGATATCCATCTCCATATTCAAGCAAAGCTTTGACGTCCTTAATGGCATCAATCCAAGCAACTGCAGCTGCAGTTTTATGGAAGAAGATTGGAGTCAATGGAAATTAGGGTGGAATATAAGGCTGCTTACAGTGATTTATGCGGTAATGCACACTTTGTAAATATAACTTCATTTTCGATATTCTTTCTTTCTGTTTTACAATTCAACTAAATAATTAATAATGATTAAAAAATGGATTTGGGCTTGCTTTTATACTGCATTTGTGGGATCTCTACTCCTTAATGAGAATTAGTTACACATTGGAAGGTATTTATCTTTGCTTAATTTATACATGCAATATATATAATTAAGCATGCATGCATGATTTAGCTTCTTTATCTTAAGCACATAATTATAGTAATTAAGCTTTTGACGAGTTATAATGTGTTTATTTTTTTTCAATTTGATTGATGCATGTATGGCTTTTGTCAAATGACATCATATCAGGAGCAACATTGATAGTGTGCGGATTATATGCTGTGTTATGGGGAAAAGACAAAGAGATGAAGAATATGACTCAACTTGCTCCACTCCCAAATTCTGAACAAGTCGGAGCCGTTGCAGTAATTACTAATTCATCTACCAGAAATGAATCTAATGTTGATATTTCCAGTACAAACTTGGAGCAGATATAATGAATTTATATATAGACGACGTGCATGGTTGAATGCATGCATGCATTTGTTATCTAGTGTTATTACGCAAATATATAGCAATCCAATTATAATTAGATCAATTGTAATTTTTGTAAGAAAATGTTTTGGATCTTTTGGATGGCAATTAGGATGGCCAGAGGTCTGACGGTTGGATCCCTGTGGTGAGACGTTGTTGGTGATTCAATACTGGGATAGTATGATCTAGAATGGTGCCTATTTAGTTCTCTCTTTTGGGTTTTTTCCTCTTTTGTAATCCAAGAATATATATTTCAAATATTTTTGAAACTCGAATTTTCTTGGATTTTTTGTGAACCTGTTCAGTGTGGATATACTTTTGACACATTAAGTCCACTAAACAAATGAAATGAAGGATCATTATAGAAAGTGTTCCTTTAATCTAGGGGATGAGCAATCAATCAAGCATCATTAATTAGTTGCCATATTCAAGCTAATCTATTTTAAAACTTGGTATATAGGGTAAAAATCTAATTGTCATATTTGGCTTTTTTTTGGAAGGAATATTAAATATGATTTGTTTTATTTTTTTCATCATTTAAAATGATATATTACTCCATTTTTAATCTTACAAGACTCACATAAAAGAATAATAAATAATATGAGTGGAACAAGAAATGAACAAAAAAAGCTAATATTTAAAAAAAAAATAGTTAACACTTCTACCCAAAATAAATCCAAAAAAAAAGCTTACAAAATATCAGAAATAGACCATGGCAAATCAATCCATTATCAATACCTTCCAACCATTAATTTGCTTCCAAGTTTATCTCATAAGTCATGCTCAAATATGCAAAATCACAACCAGATCACTAAATCATGCCCAGTTAATATAGCAACAATGCTTATGAGAAGAGAAATAATTGAAAAGATGAGGAGGATATATGGAGGCTGGAGGTGGGCTTATCGCACTGATAAAGAAGAAAGAGATAATAATAATAATAATAATAATAATAATAATAATAATAATAATAATAATAATAATAATAATAATAATAATAATAATAATAATAATATGTGGGATACGTATAAGTGAAAGAGAGATGATGTGCCTAAAATAAAATTAATCTTAATTAATTTTTCATTTTTTGAAATGCATTTTAAACAAATTGATGTATACAATATTTTATTTTGAGAGATCAGTTGGTAGTTAAATTAAATGGCTAACTTAATTAATTTCCTTAGAAAATGACAAAATGTCCAACTTCAAATCCTCGTTTTGTAGTTCGTCGACCCACCAATATAATCCCATAAAACATTTTTCTTTTATGTAACTTTGGACTGAATTTACATATTCTGTCTAAAGCATCAATTAAATAAACACTTGAATGAAAATTATGATACTTTTTAAAGGAATATCTTCGAAATCATACATAGAAAATGTTATGTCAAATTTCTATATAAAAATAAATGTAAAACTAACAAAAAACAATTGAAAACAAAATTATTATTTTAATTAATAAAGCATACAAATTATGGATTCTTTTTCCTTGAAAATTCTCCTTTTTTTTAATCTAAAAATTATAATATTTGAAAAATTAACCCACTTTGGTTAAATTTTGGATGCAATTTGGACGGATGCGTCTGATTACTGTAAAGGAGCTGAAAAAGCTTTTTCACAATCTCTCTCACAAACCCACGTTATAATCCATTTTATTTTTATTTTTTTAATTTTAAAAACAGTCCAAATACAACGCCGCAATTGTTAAAAGCGTACTCTACTACTGAACTAATAACCCGTCATGCGGACCTTCCATCGGAGGCCCACTATACAGTCAAGCTTCCTTCTGTCTTTGCACTCGAGAGCCAATATCCGTCCAGTCCGAGGAAACCTTTGCACACCTCCGTTACCTTTTGGAAGGCTTACGCCTCATAGAAACTGTCTACCTGAGACTGTCCCTTGGTCCGTAGATCCTGACAATTTTAACTCTTCCAGAGTAGTATTTGAAAGAAAAATATGTAAATATATATTTTTATAAAAATATATTTATAAAAAAATTAAAAAATCAGTGAATTAAATTAATGTTAAATTTATTTTTTTAATATTTAATAACAATTTTAAATACTCTCAAAAAAATATATAATATTATTATTAAAAATAAAAAAATAATTTTATAATTTTTTTAATTTAATTGAAGTCAGTTCGTGTAAATTTACTTTCTAAAAATATTTTTTAAAATTTAAAATAATTTTTTTTCAAAAAATATTTTCCTTATTAAATCCCTCCTTCAAATACTACTCTCTTTCTCCCTCAATTCCCTTGTATCTTCCAAAACCCAAATGCCACTGTACTGCTTCTTCTTTTCTTCTTTGAAGCATATCTCCACTCTTTGCCATTCAACTGATACAGGTGTGTTTCTCTCTGTTTTCTAGACTTCAGTCTTCTACTCCGTTTCTGGTTTGTTTTTTTTTTCCTTTCTTTCTAAATAATTTAATCTTTTCTCTTCCTAATCTTAGAATATTTTTGCTTAATTATTTCATATTATAAATCTTAATTTTGAGTTCCTTGTTAAGCTGATTATGGCGTCGCTTTATTATTATTTTTTCTTTCTGCACATTTACTGAAACCCCAAGAGCTTAGCGATTTCTCGAGTGTTTTTCATTTAAGAATATATTTAAAAAAAAAAAAAAAAAGCAAACAATTTATTTGCTCAATGAATTTTTAATTTAAAAAATAAAAATAACGAAATCTTGATTTGAAATTTTTTTTTCTAAATTGATCATTTTTTTATTCTAATAATTTTATTTTTTTTAATGATGAAAAATGACTTGTGCACCGTGCAAAAATTGAATTTATTCATGAAATGGAAATTGGTAGTTAATGATCCTTGTTCAGCTTTCTCTGAGCTTTAACCTATAAGACTTTTTCAAAATGCGCAGCAAAAGTGCATTTGTCATAAATGGCAGATTGGCAATGGCAGTCACTGCCTTTTTCTCTTGAAACTTTTGCCTCCCAATCCTAAAATCCTTCCTAATCTTTAAACTCACTCTTTTTTTCCATATATATAAATAATATTTATTTTTGATATATTAGGATTGAGGTGAATCATGACTTAGTGCACTACCAATCAGAGATATAATCTCTAAGTTTTTATAACAATTATTATTATTATCATTATCATTTGATAGTTATTATTTATATTACTATTATTCATTTTTTGAAAAAAAAATTGAAAGTAAAAATTGTGATTTTTATAACAATATATGGTTTATACTAATTTTTAATCTCTTTATGACTGAATTAAGTAGTGTTTTAAAAAAAATGTAATGAAATGATCAAAACTACATTGCAATAATATATTTAATTTGGTGTTTTGTTGAAGTAGGGGATGAAAATATCAGTGCTGTTTTCAATGATGAATTGAATTAAAGCATTCGAATCTCAAACCGAAAAGATACAGAAAAAGTTTAAAGAAAACAACAAATGAGGATGAGAAGAAGGCTGGCTTTGCTGCACTTGGGACACAGAAATTAGCCTCCACTTCCACCAGCATGACAGTAAATATTTCTCTTGCCCTCTCTTTATTTATCCAATCATGATACCAATTATACTTATTATTCTCTGAGTCATAATATTACAGCAGTCCCAATTAATTATTGTTAACTCCTTCATTAATTATAATTATCCATCCTTATGGGTGAATTTCAATCTCAAATAAAATTAAAAAAAAAAAAAGAGAATTGTTATTTATTCAAACTTCATATATAACAACCCTGATAAGTTGGGCTAAAAAAATTAATTTTCTCACTATATTGCTTTTGTGGGAGAAATTGACTAAAAAATTAATTTGTTTTTCTATATAATTTTCATAATTATCGTCATTTTCATTATTATATTTCACCAAATTATTTCCTATTTCAAATTTTTATAATGATATTTAACACAGTAACTATATGAAGGTGAAATAAGAGTTCGATGGTTGATTTCATAAAAAAAAAATTACGAAATATAAGGACCAAAAAGATTTTTTTTTCTTTTCCTTTTTTTTGGGCGAAGGAGATTAAAACTGTTAAAATTAGAAATCTTAATCTCATACAAGATAGATATTCCGCCAGTGAGATGACTAGTTCAAATGATGAAGTTTTAATTTAATAACGAAGGTGAGGCCAGGATTTAAAAAATAATAATAATAAATAATTTTCTGTCTCTCAATATGAATAATAAAGAACAAAAAATGCACTGTTTTGTTTTGTGTGACATAACAACCTCATGGATTGAACCAAAGAAAACTTTTTCCAAATGACTTACAGACTAGAGTAGATTAGTATAATTGTTCACATTTTTGTGGGGCTGCTTATTTTCTTATATTTATTTGTTAAAAGCTTTATAAAAAAAAATTAAAATTGCACAAGTTAGATAGAAGATAGACGAAGAAGAAGAAAATAATAAAATATAGATTGATGGGCCCAAAACATGGCAGACCATAAGAGGGACCCTGCCAATTTCCCCCACTATGATAGGCATCTTAAAAAGAGGAGCAATGTCCCTCTGTCCCTTGGACTGGCAGATCCACGGCTTACCCATTAAAAAATTTAATACTTTGACCTTGTCATGTCTTTATATTTTATTTTATTTGATTTTGAATCTTGCTATGATTCTCGAAAATCAATAATGGGATTTAGTTTGATTAAAGATTGCACAATCTTATTTTAAGTGGGTAAAAAAAGTTCCCTTTTATTTTATTGAAATTAAAGTGAAATATTTGAGATAAATGTGATTTTTTTTTGTCAATTAAAACTTTATGTAGATAGGTTGTAGGCGTAGAGTTTGAAAATGGGAAAGAGAGAATGGGTAATTGTTCAACTCAGACGAATTGATGAATGTGAGACCCGCATGTGACTTACATGAGAGGCCATTATAGCTATACTGCACAAAGGGAGAAAATGGGGGGTTGATGACCCACTTATACACTATGGATTTCCAATTATTGGAACTTTCGAGTTTTGTGTTTAACTCAAGTTAGTTGTAGAATCTTGTTTATCATATACAATGCATATCTATTATTCAGGAAAATGACTTTTGTTTTTTCTTTCCCAAAAAGAAAGATAGCGATATATCAAAATGCAATAGAAGATAGAAATGACAATTTAGAGAACAAATTTTTGAAAAACTTTTGAGTAATCACCTCTCCCCTCTCACCTCTATGAGAGGGATTGAGCAAAGATCCTCAAATATAATTAAATTTGTTGGTAGAATGTTGATTACCTTCTCTTTATGTGCGTGTATATATATATTCCACGACAAAAAAAAATAATAATAATAATAATAATAATACATAACATCAAAATTATATATAGTGAAAGGAACAAAAAAAATTTATTTAATTTTATTGTATTTATCTATTTTACCTATTTCATAGGGACATATAAGATAGATAAGATAGCAGGACAGCTAAATGAATGGTCTATTTCTTTATTACATAAATCATTCACAAGGGATGAATGAAAAGAGTGCAACTTGTGGCCTGTGCAATAATTTCTCAATACATGCCTATCCTATATATCACTATCAACTAAATGTGCATAACAGATCAATGTCATAAGCATGCCAACTTTTGTCGCCTTAGAATTCTTGACAATTGCATCTTATTCAAGTGAGTTTCCGAGAAACATCACTATGGTACTTACATTCAGTTCAATACAATATAGGAAGTTTCTTATTCTACCTGTAATTTCTCTCTTACTAAAATTTGGAAATCTAATAGGACAAATATATATCTGGGCTATGATTGTGGGAACTGACTGGAGATGAAATCTTCGACTTCAAGAAGACAGAAAGACAAAGGATGATGGATGGGTAGTATAACATTAATTAGTTGCATTGGCATGTGCTAACATCTAATTTTTCTACAAAAGGGACAACAAATCTGGCAGATCACCTCGCAGTCTCACTCCTGCATTCGAGAATCTCATGGTTTTCCCAGTAGATCTGTAGTTGTTTAGGGAGAGCGTCGTTAATCCTAGCGTAGCATTTCTTTTTTATATTTCTACTTGTCCAGGTCTATCAATCATTCCTAAAATTTCAACATAATCTTGGATTCTTTCTTTTTCTTTTTTAATTAAATTAAATAACAAAATAATTATTTTATATTTATGACAATTTACGGTAAGGTTGGTAATGAGGGTGGACTAAATTGAGTACTGATTAATTGAAATTCTAACATTAGAAAATTAGGGAATAAATACAAAAAAAAAAAAGCTGTAATTCAAGGACCAAAACATGCTTTTTGCCTTTATAGTTTTATTCCCTCAGTGCAATATTCATATAAATTACTTGTTACGGAGGCTTCATGTGTTGAATTTTAGATTGGATCTATAACGGGGAGGAGTAGGTTTTGATGAATAATATGAGTTCTAAGTCCAAAATTCAAAATTGTTGAATGATAAATTTCTTATCAAACAAAAATCTTTTCCATGGCACGAGAATTCTTTATTTGTTAAACTATTTAAAACACAATCTTACCCTCTTTTAGACATACCAATACATATCTCTGTATGATAATTATGTACTTATCCCAACTCTCGAAAAAATTTGAACTAAAATTTGATAAAATTCAAATGAATTAGTTTGAAATTTAAAATCATTTAAATTCGATTTTTTGATTTTAAACTTATGTAGATTTTTCTCATTTCTTAATCAATGAGCACGTGTAATTGTTGAATGTTAAAGCCAAAATTCAAAATTGTTGAATGACAAATTTCCTATCAAATAAAAATCTTTTCCATGGCACGAGAATTCTTTATTTGTTAAACTATGTAAAATTCAATCTTACCCTCTTTTAGACATACCAATGAATACCTCTGGTATAGTAATTATGTACTCTATTCCAACTCTCGAAAAAGTTTGAACTAAAATCTGATAAAATTCGAATGAATTGGTCTAAAATTTAAAATCATTTAAATTCGATTTTTTTGATATCAAACTTATGTAGATTTTTCTCATTTCTTAATCAATGAGCACGTGTACTTGTTGAATGTTAAGGCCAAAATTCAAAATTGGTGAATGACAAATTTCCTATCAAATAAATTTTTTTTCCATTGCACGAGAATTCTTTGTTTGTTAAACTATGTAAAATTCAATCTTACCCTCTAGTTATGTACTTTATCCCAACTCTCGAAAAAATTTAAACTAAAATCTGATAAAATTCGAATGAATTTGTCTAAAATTGAAAATCATTTAAATTCAATTTTTTGATATCAAACTTCTATAGATTTTGCTCATTTCTTAATCAATGACCACATGTAATTGTTGAATGTTAAGGCCAAAATTCAAAATTGTTGAATAACAAATTTCCTATCAAAGAAAAATCTTTTCCATGGCACAAAAATTCTTTGTTTGTTAAACTATGTAAAACACAATCTTACCCTCTTTTAGACATACCAATGAATACCTCTAGTATTGTAATTATGTACTATATCCTAACTCTAAAAAAAAATTGAACTAAAATCTGATAAAATTCTAATGAATTAGTCTGAAATTGAAAATCATTTAAATTCGATTTTTTTATATCAAACTTCTGTAGATTTTGCTTATTTCTTAATCAATGAGCATGTGTAATTGTTGAATGTTAAGGCCAAAATTCAAAATTGTTGAATAGCAAATTTCCTATCAAAGAAAAATCTTTTTCATGGCACGAGGATTCTTTGTTTGTTAAACTGTGAAACGCAATATTACGCTCTTTTAGACATACCAATGAATACCTCTGGTATGGTAATTATGTACTATATCCCAACTTTCGAAAAAATTTGAACTAAAATCTGATAAAATTTAAATGAATTAATCTGAAATTGAAAATCATTTAAATTCGATTTTTTGATATCAAACTTCTATAGATTTTGCTCATTTCTTAATCAATGAGCACGTGTAATTCATGTTTGAAGATGGAGCTTTACAATGGTACATCCTTTTAATCATGTTGTTCCAGAAGGATTTTCTGAACTATATAGTAATATATAAATGCATTTCAGGGATGATGACGTATAATGGCCTTGAAAGTTGCATTCTAAACAATCAATCATATGAAAATGAAAGTGGAACTGGGACAAGCCAAGGAGATGGATGTATGAGTGATTCACTGGATGATGATGACCTGAGCTGTTCATCCAGTAAAGATGCTTTTGGATCATTTTCTTCGAAGTGGTTGATGACAAAAAGGGATGAACACAGTTGCAATGAATGGAAGCTCTCAGAAAGCCCCCAGCATTTTTATGTCAAAGCAGAACCAGCCTATGCTTTTCAATTTTCTGATGTGGAGACAATGAAGGAAAAATTTGCTAAGCTGTTACTAGGCGAAGATATAACAGGAGGAAGAAATGGCCTCACCACTGCATTAGCATTATCCAATGCTATATCAAATCTTGCAGGTATTTTGGTATTATATTATCATCCTTGTGATTGCAGCGTCCTATAATTTTTGTATGGACTTTAGAAATTTGGGTTCTTTGCTGGATTTTGTAGCTTCTGTTTTTGGAGAACTATGGAAATTAGAGCCATTGCCCCAAGAAAGCAAGAACAAGTGGCGAAGAGAAATGGATTGGTTGCTGTCTCCTACAAAGTATATAGTGGAGTTGGTTCCTTCCAAGCAGAATAGTGCAGACGGCCGGAGCTTGGAGGTATGTTCTGTTTCTGTTTTCTTGGACTAGGAAGAGCAAACATAATGTTGTTCTGTTTAATCAATGTTGTCGGGTTTTATGAGTTGATATTGACATTGAAGCAGATAATGACTCCGAAAGCTCGAGCAGACATCCATGTGAATCTTCCAGCACTTGAGAAGTTAGACTCTATGCTTATTGTAGGTGATCTCTTCTTTCCTAAATTTTAAATCTATTCAGTAGATATGTGAGTCTATTAACTGCCCCAAACACTTGCAGGAGACGCTGGATTTGATGGTAAATACCGAGTTTTGGTACACAGAAGTAGGCAGTCGAGCAGAAGGAAGGACTAAAAGTGCAAAGCAGAGTACAAGGTGGTGGCTTCCACTGCCACATGTACCCACAAATGGTCTTTCTGATTCAGAAAGAAAGAAATTGCTCAATCAGAGTAAGGTGGTGTACCAAGTCTTCAAGGCTGCCAAATCTATCAATGAAAATGTTTTGCTTGAAATGCCTGTACCAACCATTATCAGAGATGCCCTACACAAAGTAAGCATACTCTCTTTGTTCTATAACATTCTCAGTAATTGGTATATCTAATTTGTCACCACATTTACAGTCCGGAAAGGCAAATCTTGGGGAAGAACTATACAAGATCTTGACTGCAGAGATAAAAACAGCTGAGGATATGCTCTACTCTCTTGTTTTAAAATCTGAACATAGTGCAGTTGAGGCTATTAACAAGTTGGAAGCTGCCATAATTGCTTGGGAAGAGAAGATTACTGCACAAATTAGTGGTAAATCCCCTGTTCGAACATCATGGTCCTTTGCTAAGGACCCAATGTCAGAGTTTGACAAGACAGAGTCACTGTTAGATAGAGCCAAAGCCCTTGTACAGCAAATCAAAGCCAGATATTTAAACCTTCCACAAACATTTCTTCAAGCTACAAAAATCCAATATAGCAAGGTGAGTTTGATTATGAGCTTTAAGATCTGTTTGGCATTATTGCAACATCTGATTTCCTTACAAGTTCTCATTTTCCTTAGGATGTTGGGCATTCAATTCTGGAGGCATATTCCAGGGTTCTTGGAAACTTGGCTTTTATTATATTGTGTAGGATTGGGGATATTTTGCAAGAAGATGCTACAAGCAATCCCAATTCTCCACAGGCAATCTGTTGCTTCCCTGGAATTCTGGAAACTCCACATCACATTCTTCACAAACCACACTCACTCATCAATCAGATCAGCAAAATGGAGGGGAAGTACAGGGATTCTGATGCTACTAGTTGCATTTCTGATATCAGATTCTCTTATAGCGAAGCCAAAGCAAGCTCGGTAAATGCAACACCAAGTAGAAGCAGAGTATGGTGTATTGGTAAGGAAGCTTTTACAGGTGTTTCTCCTAGTAATTCACCATGATAAATACAAGTGGTTTTTAAGACAATGATTGTGTAGATGATACAATTACCATATTTTAAATGAGATGAGAAGATATTAATTTAAGCTTGCTCTTTGCAGAGTATACGATTTGGGCATATTGAAGCACATCCTTTTTTTTATTATTATTATTTTCACAATTTTAACCCAATGCTACTGTTGTCTTTCAATTATCACCTTCCTTCAACTTTTGTAAGATGCTAAGATGGAGTTAATGGAAATCAAATTTCTTTTTTTTTTTCAGAATTTACAGAAGCTTAACCTTTTAATTTTACATCCATAGATAGAGCCCAACGAACAAAGAAGAAAAAGAATTTGCAAAACAATCATCAATGGTGAAGATATATTTCTTCTTGAAAATCAAAAAGACAGATCATGATTTTTTTTTTGGTACATAAAAAAAGCATCGAGAAATTGAGTACTTAAACGAAAAACAATTGTATTCAAAAATTAAACTTATATTGTTTTACTAACTAATGGACCCGCAAAAACATGCTTCTTTGCTAAGGATAACCAATTGATGAGAAATTTTTGCACGAATTTATATGAACCAAACTAATGAAATGATGTCACATAAAGTTATTTTATCCACATGATACTCTCTCATTGGTTTGGTCTACATAGACTGAGTCTATGCAAAAAATTTCTCCAACTGAAAATGGGTTGCCCAAGTTAGTAATCCTCCACCGCCATGACAAGTCGGCAATTGGCCGACTTTGATTTGTGTAAAAATGCATCAAAATGAGCTATGTGAAAAGGAATGGGATGCTCTGACCTCACTTGCTATGGCTGGGAAAGCGGAAAAAGAAGAGAAAATAGACTCCAAAAAAGCAAATGAATCAACAAGCATTAAGACTGAAAAATAATTCATTCCTATTCCATTTTACCCGAACTAAACGTCCTCTAAACTCTTATTTGACTATTGAAGTTACAAAATTGTTCAGTTTAGTTAAACCCCCCACAGTCAAATGTATTAAATTAGCTTCATTCCAAATTTTGCCGAAATTGAAACAAAAGTTTGCTTCTACTATATAATGAAGTGTTGAAAAGTAGCAACAAAAAGTCACCTCCTATGCATAAGGGTTCTCTGCAATTTTCTCAATTGCTGGAAATGTCTCAGGGCAATGTTAATGGCCAGACCAAAACATATCCTTCAGATAAAGGACAGCAAAATCCTACTTTCTTGGCAGGATGGATTACCTTTTGCTCCATGTTCGCCAAAGATCAAGATTCAATGATACCTGTCCTCTATCTCACTTCCTATTTAACACTGTGGATCATTCTACTAGAAAACCACGAGATTTGGGGCAAATGATGTTGGCAGTTATCCGAGTCACTCGCAAAATCAGAGTAGATTTTCTGATTCTTCCTGAAAACTTACTGGAACACAATCTGACGGGAAAAAAAACACTAACAGTCTGACAGGAAAACATCACCCTGGTCCTGCAGATACTGGAACAAGTTTTATCATTGAGAATCGCAGTACTCAGGAAACTTGCATTGGCAAGGACCTCGCCGTACCTGCAAGGTGAAGACAATGAGATGTATCCAGAACTTTTACATTAATTAAGATTAAACCAAAGCACTTAACTTCAAACACATAAGAATATCCATAAATGTTAAAAGATAAACTGCAATCACACACGATAACATTATGAGTTGCAAATTATGGATATGCTTCTAGAGAACTTCACTCTATTCTATTTAATTTCCTATTCATTTCTACAGTCAAGATTTGAAATTCTTATGGAAACAACACTAAATAGTCGAAATATTCTTCCACTGCCAATCAAGTAACAAAAAAGCAAAGAGGAAACATGAAGTTCTAATAGAAGGTAACTTTTCTTGGGTCAAAAAACTGTCATAAAAAATGTCATCTAGAACCACAAAAATAATAGCAATTGCTACCTCAGATCTGACATGTGAGCATTGAACTATATTATTCATTCCAATGAAATAATGGTTCCATATTTAATTATTCCAATTGTTGTTCCACATCTCATTTCGTAATGTCAGATTTTTCAACAATGCCGATATTGCTCCATATGTATCAGATCTAGGAAGTTTAGATGAAATTTACAACCCTCATATACTGATATTTGGATGAATGAGATGACCAGTCAATGCATATTGTTATCATTTTAACCCAAATCTTTACCACATACTGTGTCAGATTCTGCCAATAGAGAATTCAAAAAAAAAAGGATAAATAAACCAGCAAAAGAAAAGATTAGAAGGGCATCCAAAACTTCTTCAATGGCAGGGGTTAGTGTGAGTATTAATTTATACTGACCATACCATTTTCAGCACTTAAAAAATGGAATAAGTTTTAGAAGCTATGATCATAAAATAGAAAACAAAAGAAAACGATAGAAATATTGGATTCTGAGTCCAAATCGTGCAGTTAGTGAAAAGGTACCCAGAAACTCATCTTGCTTAAAATTCGATGCAGTCAAGATTGAACATGCTAGAAACTAAGGTCACACACCTTACGAAATGTAAAAGATACTCTTCTCGAACCCCTTTTGATAACATTGTCATTTACCGTGTCTATCTGCAAATAAGCATTAGTAAACTTTCATATGCAAGGATGAGAAAACAAACTCTAAGATGCAAACTTGAGAACAAATAAGCATTAACAGTTTCTTTAAGGGTTAACTACTATTTACCTCTTGAGATTTGACATGATACTCTAGTACCCCCCTAAAGTTTTAAAATTATGCTATTTGCCCCTCAATTTTATTTTCTTTAGACTATATAGTCATTTCGTCAATTTAATAGTTTTACCGTTAATGGGAGAGCTAGATAATTAAAAAATTCCAAAACTACCCTTAACCTCAGGAGGCAAAGAGTATAAATTTTAAAATCTCAGAAGAATACCAGTATAGTATGTCAAATCCTATACCTTAAATAGCAATTTTCTCTTATTAAAAAAAAATTACTTTAAAAGAGTTTTTTTTGGTCATTTCACAATAATTTTAAGTTTTTTCTAACAGAAAATCTAACGAAATAACCTATTACTCTAATATGATAAAATAGAGAAGGCAAATAGTATAATTTTAAAATCTTAGGGAGGTACTAGTGTATTATGTCAAACCTCAAAAAGTAAATAATAATTAACCATTTCTTTTTAATATTCTATATGTGGCTTTTTGCCTCCCCATGTAAATGCTAGTATAAACCATTTCTTTTGACGTAAATATTTAATTGCCTAACACCTTATTTGGACCAAGAAACTGAAAATCAGTATGCAAAAACTAAATTGTTCTCTACTTAGTTCTAAACCAGAGTGTCAGCTTAGACAAGTGAGCATCTTACTTATTGTGCACTGTAACAATTAAAGATTTAATTTTATGGAAGAAAATAAAATTATTGGCATAGAAGGGGGAAATTTTATTAGCAAAGAGATTGGATTTGGTGGAATAATGGCATGGAAAACTATGAGAATTCAATGAAGAGCAATAGCATGCAATTATTCATAATATTGTAGAAGGCATTTAGTAAATTATTGTTTCTGCAAACATGGGGTGGCTTATAGTAGATTTTTTTTGGGTCTTAAATTAATTTGTGTTGAGTGCTTAAATGAAAGTCCTATTTAATCCAATCACTCAAAAGAGTTTATTTTAAGGAACATATTCAAACTCAGCCCTCAAACTTGAAGCACCTAGTTCTATGTTGTCCTCCAGCCTTTGATTTTTGTATCAGCATTATAAATTCCTTTCCTGATTTAATTACAAATAAATTAACAGAAAACAACAGTATAAAATTGAAACTCTAAAGACCAGATATTGGAAGGAATAGGAGTATAAATGCTTATATATTTATAATTTAACTTCAGTCAAGTTGAGGTTAGTTCTATTGGTGTATCTGCAAATAATCTGATAAACATCTATAGTTTATGTTTGGAAGAAGAGAGGAAAATTCTAGAATGTGGTTTGTTGCTGGAATTTGAGTGGGTGATTCTAGGGCTGGGTTGTTAGGGGGTAATTTGGTGAATTTATTTAGAGTTTGTAATATGAGGAAGAGTGATGAAAATTATATATAGAGGTGGCTGTTATAAGGAGAATGCATTTTGAGTATTTTGTTAATAGTCCTAGTGACCAAGGGAGAGAGCAAGCACTCTCGAAATGCTTGAAATTCCATTTCCAGATTTCAATCCAGTTTCCTTTGCTCTTTAAATTACCAGTTCTTATCAAATTGGTATCAAAGCCTAGTTACGATAGCGAAGAAAACTTCTAGGCAGAACTTAGAGACTCATGTTGACGCCATTGAAAAGGAGTTGAGATATCTCAAAACTTCAATGAAGGAGATTTCAACTAAACTGGACCAATGCCTGCAACGGCTTGGGAAGGTATTCAAGGTAGCGACACTGACTAGGCAAGACCAAGAGACCTTACTGAAGCCAGAGAAAGGGAAGTCTGCTCCTATTCTCACACTGATGAGGGCGACAGGCACTAAAATTCCAATTTCCGACCCAATGCTTGACCGGCTGCTAACTTCTCCTATCCCTAAATCGAAGGAGTTTCAAAATCATCAAAATCCTGAAATGTCTCGTGTGATTGGTGCTCACTATCAAACTACTAGATCTGTTTCCAAGTCCCACACGTCACTATAAGAATCCAGACCAATTTCACAACCACTGTTTTGGCAAGCACAAGGGTTGCTTCATTCGAGTGGTCACCAATCTAATCTCTGATCTAGGTGGAGGTGCTCCGCTAATCCATGTCTTCTTTCATCACCTGTCCAGTACAAGCACCAGGAGTTTTACGCTTTGAATCCAATCCAAGTTGCTACAGAATTAACGAATCATATGATTTTTCAAGGGAAAATCATGGACGAGGTGCCGGAAAAAGTCCAAAGAAAGGAAAAAGTACCAGAAGGCCGTTGATAAGGCCAAGAAGTTCAGAGGCTCAATCGCTGCAAGGAGTTGTGTTACCACCTGCGATGTGAAGGCTAAGGCAAAAGGGCCACCCAAACCATGAGGCACGCAGCACAGCTAGCCTATGGGGCCAGCAATGGGTCTGATGTTGTTAATAAACTTTTGGAGCCCATCCAGCAAAGGCAAAATCACCCAATTATCGCTTCAAAATTGGGACTTGTGAGTCCTAAGAAAAACAGTTCATCTACACCTAATTTCCTTTGATCCAATCTTAAAACTTGATGAATCTGGTGTGATCTATCAATTCCCAAAACCTCAGGTCGCACTTGCATCAATTGTCGGCAGATCTTATCCGTTGGAGGCTACAGCTTTATTTTCTCTCACTTCAGCTTCTAGATCTAATATTCCCGCCACCCTCTGCTGTCCGATCTCCACCTTCACCGTCTCTCTCTACAATAAGTCGGGTTTTATGAGGAGCAGAGTATCGACGGAGCTCTGGTGTTGCAAGATTGTGGATTATCTTTCGCACATAAGATGACTGATAAAATTTCAGAGAGGAATTCGAGTTGCTGGAGTGCAATGGTAAGTGCCTATGTGCGAGGGTGGGAATGGTTCAAAATGCTTTCAGTAGGTTTCGGGAAATGTAGGAAGTAGCTGAGGTGGCACCTACTTTCTCTAAGACTAGACCTAAAAAACTTGAGCTTCAACTGGGTCGTAGGTGGATTGTTGGGAATCAAATAGAGAAAAGATATTTAATGATTGATGACTGTGATTCAAAACAGACTCTGCATATTTCTTGATGAAAAGCTTATGTTTTATAGATTCATGGTAAAGTGAACAAGACAACAGTTGACAATTGTACAAAAGTGGGAGTCAAATTTACTATTGGTGTAGCTGCTTGCAAGATTGTGAATTGCAGAGGTATGGAAGCACAATGCTGGAAGCTCCAATAATATATATGGACAACATCATGGGCTGCCAATTATATTTGAACAAAGCTACTTTGGGAGCATTTGAATCAATAGCCGAATCAAATCAAGATGTTGCAGGGACTTTCCACGCTAGGGCTTCTATAATGCTGGCAGAGTTAGCAATGGAAGCTGGTCTGCCTGATGGTATCTTTGATAATGACCATGGAACCTATAACATTGTTAATGATGACGATATAAATCTCTTGTTGGTTCCAATACTGCTAAAATGGATTTATATGCAAGAGCATCATCAAAAGGGAAATGTGATCAGTCCAACATGGGAGCCAAGAATCATGCAATTGTCTTGCCTAATACAAACATAGGTGTTGCTTCAAATGCTTTGGTTATGGCTGATTTTGGTGTTGCTGGGCAATGTAGCATGGCCCTTAACACAATGGTTCTTGTTGGAGACTCACGATCTTGGGAGAATAAACTGGCAAAGCGTGCCCAAGCTTTGGAAGTAAATGCCGGTACTTATCACCTTGAGGACAAGGAGAATGTTTGGGAGGGAGTATTGATAAGCATCTATTGGTTATGTTTGGAAGAAGAGAGGAAATTTCTAGAATGTGGTTTGTTGCTCGAATTTGGGTGAGGGCGATTCTAGATTGTTCAAAGGCTGAGTTGTTAGGGGATAATTTGGTGAATTTATTTAGAGTTTGTTACATGGGGAAGGGTGTTGAAAATTATATATAGAGGTGGCTGATATAGAGAGAATGCATTCTGAGTATTTTGTTAATAGTCCTAGTGACTAAGGGAGAGAGCAAGCACTCTCGAAATGCTTGTAATTCCATTTCCAGATTTCAATCCAGTTTCCTTTGCTCTTTAATTACCAGTCCCTATCATAATCCAAGTGGATATCATGGGTTAAATGCTTAAACTCTTCTTCCAAATAACCAGGATCCAAAAAGTTTAAGTCTGTCATAGAATTGTGTCATGCAATTAGGAACCTAGAAGTTTTGAGGCTTTCTTCATTAGAGCGAACCCTGAAGGCTATTAATGTGAAGCTAGTAGTTCTATCCAAACAACTTTCAAAATTTTTAAGCAAATAAACTCTACCATTATTCTTTGGACTCTGGTGAATCCTGCTCTTGGCGTAATTCTAATCAACTAAATGTCTCTATTAAACTTCCTCCTTCTCACCATGTGAATGAGTATTTGCCTTTTCACAGCTGGTTATCATTTGTATACAATAGGATTAGTTACTACATATCTACCAATCCTGAGTTTGTTAAAGAAAAATAGCACATCCAAACAAGATGGAAAGTCCATGATTAATGTGATATACCTTATGGTGTGGAATGTAATGTTGCCAAGCATAACGTGCTTCCCCAGATAACAGAAGCATAGACCGCGGAGGAAGATAGACTGCCCTCCTTATTAGATTTGTGCTGTTATGATTTCCTACTTCGATACTAGTACTTGATTCAGATTTATGATCCCATGAACCATTTGAACATCTTCTGAACTCCATTACGCAAGGCCCTGCTAATGAAAGGCTAAAAATTAATTCCTCAAATGCTGAATGGGTGTCAATGTGTGGGGACAAGCCCACCCCACGTGGGTACTCATTAACCTGTAACATAAGAAATAATAATCTTCTCATCAAATATCATTTTGTTTATACTATATATAACATGTGAACTTATTTATTTCATCACATAAGAAAAGTAGCATAACATGGCCAACAAAATTGCATTCACACAGAGAACTGTTATAAAAAATGGGAGGAAGCAATAGCTACATACAGTAAGTTGGTCCAAGACTACACTTGGAGAATCCTCAAGATTTGGAAATGAAGGAATCCTTTCGAGTATGGGAGAAACAAATGATGGAAATTGGCCCAATTGTTGCTTTGTATCAACATTCCTTGTCTGTGTCAGAGGAGGAGAAAATTAATGAGCTTTCAAGATTCTTAAAACCACCAGAATTCTATAAACTATGCACCACAAGATGTCTTTGCTATTGCTAAAGTGTAGGAAACAGAATTATGTACAAGAGATGGTCAGAAGATACGTTTACTATATAACACATTATCAGAACATCATCATAACAGCAACAACTCTAGATCAAACAATGAAATCACAAAAGACTTGCAGCACAAACCTGTTCTAACATTGGCAAATGAAACAAATAATCAAACTCATCATCACTATTAAACAAGATCAAAGATATGAGAGCCAATATGTGAACAACCAGGTTAAGAATATTGAAAACCAAATATTTCGTTTATAGAATAACAATCTACTCTTAGATTGCTAAGCATTATTTTTCTCATTGGCAAAGCATATAATCTTGCATAACAATGTTTTCCACTAATACAGTCACAAGGTCATTGAGTTTCATAAACAGTTTATGCTTCTCAATCACAAGGAAAATTCAGAAATCTAATCATCTTAACAGGGACTTCATGTTTCGTTTTACTGCCAACTGGAACTTAGAAGAAAATGCAGTGCCTCCAATTGAGACAGAGAGATGCTAGATATAATAATAGTAGATTGAGGCAGAAGAACAGAACATAGAACTAAGACTAAATGGCATAATCTCCAGACTAAAAAGATAAATGAGAGAATTTGAGCAATATTTCAAAATTTTCATCAAAAGGATTGACAACAGTAATAGCACTTGTAAAACTTATAGACACAAAAAGGTTCATTTTTTCAGGAGCTCCATGTGCATGATATACTATAATCAAGCAACTTTTGTGAGTACAAGCATATCTTCTTTAAATGTTCATAACTGACAGGGCATGTATATTTCCAGTGTCAAAATTAGTTATTTTTGCTTGCAATATAAAAAAATTTCAAAAGTCATAAAATGTGTTGTATTGTTTGAATAACAAAAGATATATGAATGCATTGACTGCATACATTAAACATGGAAGAAAAATAAAGTAGATTCCTGAAAAATTTATCAAAAAGCAGGATGATATACTTTGTCAAGTATAATTACCTCGTAACAAAATTCATATCCATAATGCTGAACCCTTCTTTTAGAGAGGTTTATCCAAGGCCGATCATCGACAGCTGCAAGCAATTCCTTAAGAAAGAAAAAAGAGAAACTACGGTAAGCAAAAGCTCAATAAAACAAAATGACTAAGAAACTAATTGACAATGTGAAGTATAGTTCCCACAGAATAAAGAAGATACTAACCTGCTCTTCTTTAGCATTAACAAAATCATGCAACAAGTACAGGCCTGGAATGTTTAGTTCTGAAGCCACCAATGACACTGGAATGGAACATTTTACCTGATTCTAAACAAAAACACAAATAATTGAGAGGCAACAACCAAAAGTGTAGACTAAGGGATTCAATGCATGTATCAAACTTCGCCTATTAGCATATTTATTAAAAGACAGTCCAGGGAAAAAGGAAACCAGAGAAGAAAATTGAGCCAAATACACATAAATGCAAGAATTTTCATCTGTTAAGGAAATAATCCAACACAAATAATTGCAAGGCCATTTACACATTTCTATTGCGGATAATTTTCCAGCATTAAGAATTAAAAAATAATCCCACATTCAGAATGTCACCACAATTCAAAAGAACTTGAAACCCACAAAAACGATGTGATAGAACCGCAGCCAAGGGAGATTTTTTCTAACACATTTCAATCAATCATACTTCATTTACTACCTTTCTTCACACAATCCAATTAAATAAAGAGTACAAAATAATCAAAATTAAGGCAAAAAAATTTAAGATATGAAGAAAATAAAAAGAGAATATATGAAACAACCACCAAAGCAACTAGGAATTAAAAACTGTGAAAGTGAGGAACAATTCAAAGTAGACACTGCATACCTCGTTATCTGGTTGAAGAATTGAAAAACGAATGTGCAAAGAGCGTCCTCCAAGCTCAGGGCAAGGATGTCCATCTAAAGCTTTGAGAGCAGCTTGAGCAGAATTCACTTCAAAATAAGAAACAATAACACGAACTCCACTCCCATCAGCAGCATACACACCTTTCACTTCTCCAAAGCCACTAAACACCGATTCAATCTCCTCATAGGAAATTCCAACGGCTGGTCCACAATTGGCCACATAGAGGTTAGGGCTTAACTGGCCATTAGCCCCTTTAGGCCGAGCAAATCTTGGCATACCCATATCCGATTACCGCTACCACCGAGAAATTCTGCAAGGAACGGAATCAAAATTAGTCCTCCATTGATATTCACATGCCCAATGTAAAATGAATACGAAAATTTACAGACTTGATCAATGCCAATTGCAATTAAAATAATGAAAAAATTACCCACCAAAAAGTTTGCCTTAACATTTTTTATTTTGGGTTGGCGTCTGGCGAGTGAAAAATTGAAAATCGGAGAGTTTGATTTAGACGTCGAAGTGGAAGTCAGGAGAGTTAAAAAGTCGGACAAAATTAAAGCTGGAATGGTTTTTTTCTTTTTTCTTTTTCCATAAATAAAATAAATTAAAAATTAAAAAAACTCATTTTAATAGGTGAAATAGAATTTTAGAGATATCTTCTATATTTTCCATTCGATTCGAATTCCCATTATAAAATACTGGTGCCAATTAGAATTCTACATAATTTATATAAAAAAAAAATTCAATTGATAAAATCTGTATAATTTAAGGGTCAAATTATTTATTTTTCAAAATAAAAGTAGGCTACAAGTGGAATTTGAATAGAAAAATATTTTTATGATTAAATTGTTGATTTTTATTATTATCAATTTGATATGTATTTTTTATTTGTCTCAAAAATATAATTTATTTTAAAAAAATAAATTACAAAAAGTTTCTCGTAGTTTTAACAAATTACAGACAGAAACAAATTTTTAAAAAACTAATAATTTACTTTATGTCATTTAAGATAATATTCATTTATTTGATATTGTATGAATTTTAAATAATTTAATGCAATATACACATAATTTTTATATATTTGATATGTTTTGTATAAATTATTTAGAGTTTCATATATAGTCAATAACTTTTTATAAAGATTTAAAGTTTCTATTTATTACCGATTATTATAAATGCATAGCAACCAATACATTTAAATCACAATTTTTTTAATTTTTATATCAAACAAAATTTTTGTCAAATGATATGAGATAAACTGTTAATTTTTTAAAAATTTGTTTTTACTTGTAATTTATTAAAACTCATGAGAATTTTCTGTAATTTATTCTTTAAAAAAATATAAATATGCATTAATTAATTTGTTAATTATAGCCTTATTTAATATATTTTATTATTAATTATTTTCTTAATTTTATAATAAAGGCCCTTAATTAGTGAAAGACTATATTAAACAAAATATATATTTTTAACCAGCATATTAACAACATTTTTTAAATCTTTAGAATTTAGAAATAAGTCTATCTAATTTGAATGAAAAGTGTATTAAATTAGATTTACTATCAACTTATTATATTTCATCTTAAAAACTATTCATTTTACTTCCTATATTCCATTTCATTTTTTTAAGGTTATTGTACAAAAATTAAGAAGATGATTAATTAAGGGCATGTTTGATCCAATAGTGATGATATCGGCAAACAATAATGGTAATCACATGTAGAAGTCAACTAAATAATTTTAAAGTGTTTAATAACTTAATAATTAAAATTAATTTTTATTTATGATATAAGAACTATTAAAAATTTATTAATTTTTTTATTTGTCATAACACATACCATATATTATATAAAAAAATTATTAACTAAACATAATGATAAAAAACATATAAGTTTTTTAGTCAATAAAAAATATTATAAATTAATATATCAATAAAAAATAAAAAATATTTTATGTGCTAAATATCTAAAAGCTATAGTTTTTTACATACAAAATTAGTGGTTGAAATTTTCAAACTTTAATTTTTATTTTTTAATTTATTAAAGTAGTTATAATTAATTTTTTTTAAAGTAACTTTCTAAATGCGCAACATAAGTACAAGAGCTAACATGGAAAATTATTGCTTAATAACAATTAGATTTTGTCTAAGTAGAGAAATGAATTTTCAGAATAGTCTTCCACTATGCCACTTTATTTTTATCTCACGAAACCTTGGGATTGATCTCATGCAACACATGCAATACCTAAGCAATCCCTAATAACATGTTATAATTCTTATAATTACATCAATTAAAGACTTAAACACCGATCCCTATGAAGATTGAAAAAGCAAAAAATTTTGTGAAGAAAATTTTCTTAATTCTCATTGAAATGTGAAAAGAAAGCTTAACAGCTTTTATACAACTAGTAACTAATCATGCTAAAAAATAGCAACTAAAACTAACTAATTAACTGCATGCTAAGCTAAAGATACAGTACATGCATAAAAGTTAGATTATTTAATCAGCTAAAAACAACTAAACCAACTAGTAAATTTAGCAAACAGACTGAACACGTGCTCTTTCAAGTTTTGGAAGTATTTGGGTTGTTGCTTCGAAGTTAACCTTGAGTTTCACTTCTCTACTGTTGTGATTGTTACTGGCAATGGAACTTGTCTCTTTACCCTCTCCCCTCCTTCCTCTAAAGCTAGGAGTAAAGATGCCATAAACTTTTATCTTGGACTTTAAATAAGTAAACTATAGAGCATAATAGGGCTTTGTAAAGAAATCGGCTACCTGATTGGCAGAAGCAATAGGTAGCAAGTGTATGAGGGTAGTCTTCAACTTTTCTTTAACAGCATAACAGTTCAGCTCTATATGTTTGGT
Source organism: Triadica sebifera (assembly GCA_023653625.1). Classification (NCBI taxonomy): domain Eukaryota; kingdom Viridiplantae; phylum Streptophyta; class Magnoliopsida; order Malpighiales; family Euphorbiaceae; genus Triadica; species Triadica sebifera. The sequence continues at coordinate 954,308 of CM042912.1, forward strand.
TTCTTCATGAAAGATCAAGTTATTGACTATGTGTAAGGCTGGATCATTATCATAAAACAATAGCATTGGATGTTGTGAAGGGAAAATTAAATCTTGCGTATACACTAACCCTTGAACATCACAGGTGACAATAGCCATGGCTTAATATTCATCTTTTTAAGATGATTTGGAAACAGTGGATTGTTTCTTAGATTTTCAAGTGACAAGGGAATCACCAATGAAAACACAGTATCCTATTATAGACGTCCTAGTGAAAGGACATGTTGCCCAATTTGAATTTGAATAAGTTTTTATTTACATGTTGTTAGCAAATGGGAAAAATAAGCATCGGCCATAAGAGGCTTTGATGTATCAAAGGACCCTATGTGTTGCCTTTATATGGAAAACAATAGGACGGTCTAGAAACTGAGAAAGGTGTTAGACAACAAATGAAATGTTTGGCTATTAGCCATATACAAAAGTTTGTCTATTAGCTTTCTGTAGTTTGAAATGTCTGTATGAGTTGAATCTTCTTGTTACTACTTTATGAATGGAACTATAAGGGTGGTAGCTAGTTTGCTTTCAAGAAAATGGATATCTATAAGTAGCTCTAGAGTATACTTCCTCTGACATAGATTAATTCCTACTTTAGTTCTAGCCATTTATAATCCAAAGAAGTACTTTAGATTGCCAAGATCTTTTATCTTTATTGAGTTCTTGTTCTAGTGGATTTTCTTTGTGTTAAGGGTGGATTAGTGGGTATATCATCTGTAGGGTTAAAATGAGAATATGTGTTATTGTCTATGATGAATTATGAAAAATAAGCATTTGTAATTGGCAATGATGCAAGAAAAACAAAGTATGAGCAAAAGGAAGTTGTGGGAGAAGCTACTAAGTTTGATATGATTATGAAAAGGGAAATTCATGTTCATAGAATGTTACATTTCTAAAAGCCATAAGTCTTCTTATTGTCAACTCATATAATCGATATTCCTTTGTTCTTACCTTATATCCTATGAACATACATTTAGAGGCTTTTGACTCTAGTTTAGTTTTTTGATGAACCAGAGTACTATAAAAAGCTAGACACCTAAAAACTTTTAAGTGAGAAATATCAAGGGACTGATTGTATAAGAGCTCATATGGAATTTGATTGTTTATAATAAAAGTAGACAGTTTGTTCATTAAATGCACTGCATGTGTTGCTAGGTCACTCCAAAAAGAATTTGGAGTGTTACTTTGAAATTATAAAGCTCTCATTATTTTCAAAATATCCTGGTGCTTCCTCTTAGCCACTTTATTTTGATGGGGTGTCTTTACACAATTAGTCTGGTGTGTAATGGAACATATATGATAGTATTATAGCATTAAAAACTCCTGCCCATCATCACTCCCTACTAGTTTAATTTTCTTTTAAAATTAGGTGGTAACATAAGAAATGAAGTTTTGTATAAGTTGTCTAGCATCAGATTTTGCTTTCAATAAGAAAATCCATATGAACCTATTGTCCATACATAGATTCATGATATGGACCCCAAATATCAACATGTATCAAAACAAAAAGATTCATTGGATTTATTAACACTGTCATGAAAAGGTAATATTTTTTTTTAGCAAAATGGCAAATGCCACATATACCAAAAAAATGAACTTCTGAAACATTACATTTTTCTTCCAATTGAGAAATTCTTTTATTAGAAACATGTCCTAGCCTATTATGCCACAAGAATTCATTCTTATCATCTACTTAACATGGATTTATTTGGGTAACAAGAGTGATATGGTTGGTAAAACATAATTAGTATAGTCTTTAGACCTGTCTAGTTGAGTCAATCTTCTTCCTAATTTGCAAATCTTGAATGGCACAAAATTTTTTGGCAAATGTGAGAGAACTACAAGAATCAAAAGTTAACTTTGAAGTTAAAATAAGATTTAATATAAATTGTGGGATATGAAGAACACTATGCAATACTATGTTCTAGTTTAAGTGAACAACTCCCATATTAGAGACCTGAATTTACATATTATTAGGTACTTTGATACTATAATTAGTAATGGGTGTAAAAGAAGAAAAACTAGTCAATGAGCACATTATATGATTAGTGGCTTATGTGCAATAATCCAAAATATGTTGTTTTTGGAAGATGAAAGGATAAAAGAAACCATACAAGATTTTTACTGAGGAAGATTAGTTTTAAAGTGTGGTATCAAATTTTCTGAATGTTAGACTACCGAGGCAACAGTAATAGAACCTTGTCATGAGTTCAAAGTCCCTTCACTAGTTCTTTGAGAATTCATCTTGGACATAGATTGCAAATTTGAGAAAAGCTTCTGATATAGATCTTGTGTCAAACTTGTATCTGACATTTTTTGATTCAAAGATGGAGAACCATTCTATGAACATTCATTGGATTCATCTAACTCAACTTGATTAGCATAGCCAGTCTTAGGTTTTGGTTTGTAGCCAACTGGATATCCATGCTTCTAATAACATTTGTCAACAGTATGCCCAAATTTCCCATTGTGACTGCATTGAGGCTTTTTGGTATTGAAATTATAAGCTTTATTTTGGTTATAAGCTTTTTGGCCTTGATTGCCTTTAAGAACCTTGTTTTATTTACCATTTAGAATTGTTTTGTTGTAACATGCCACATGATTAGCAACTGTCGAGAATTCCCCTGAAAATTGCATTTGTCTTTCATATTGCACTACTAATGCAAAAACCTTTATGATACTTGGCAAAGGAACTATAAGTATAATCTATTACCAGACTATTGAAAAACTTCCATTCAAACCCTTCAAAAATCTTATAACATGTTGTGCCTCATAATACTTCTTAAAAAGTGAAACAACTCCTCAGTTGCAAAAAGGGCTACAAGTACATGATGGTAATGATCTAAGATTTAGAAATTCATCTCATAGAACTGTCATTTAGGTGAAGTAATTTGTGACATTCATCTACCCTTGATGAAGATTAAAGATTTCTTACTGTAAATTTGCCACTATAAAATGATCTCTGGCTTGAAACCTGTCTCTAAGCTCATTCCACACATTAACAATATTATCAAGCTAAATAATGCTTTGTGCAATTGATAGTGAAAATGAATGAATGATTTAAGATAAGATCATCATGTTGCATCTTTGTCATGCTGAGAAAGAATGATTTGATTTCTCTGGCATTGGAATATTCTTGTTCACAAATTACAGTTTATTTTTGGAAAGAAACATCATTTTCATAGCTTTTGCCCATGAGTGGTAATTCAAACTAGTAAAAACTAGTGTAACCAAGATCAATGGAGGATTCTTACTAGAATGCAAGAAGTAAGGGCTCAAAGGATATTCATTTGGTCTACTCATGATTATTTTTTAGTTGTGCAAGAAAAGATAAAAAAAAAAACAAAACAAAACTTTCAATAGAAAAAGAAATTAACAATTGAATGAAGTGTTCTCTCTCAAAAAGAAAGCTCTGATACCATATGAAGATTGAAACAAAAAAGAATTTATGGAGAAACTTTTCTTAATTCTCATTGAAATGTGAAAAGAAAGTTTGACAACTTTTATACAAAAACTAGTAACTAACTATGTTGAAAAATAACAACTGAAACTAACTAATTAACTGCATACAAGCAGCTAAGTTAAAGATACAGTATATGCATGAAAGCTAGATTATCTAGTCAACTAAAAACAACGAAACCAGCTAGTAAATTTATTAAACAGACTAAACACATGGTCCTTTAAGTTTTCAAAGTATTTTAGCTGCTGCTTCGAAGTTGATCTTGAGTTTCACTTCTCTACTACTGAACAATGTTGCTATGATTATTATTGGCAATGAAACTTGCCTCTTTAATCCCCTAAGTGTCATGTATAAGTCATACCTTAGTCATAATTAGGTATTATGTCATCTCTTGGAAAAGAGATAATTTTCATTTTGATTCATTGATATTTGACTTACGTCATCTATATATAATCTATTTAATTGTAAATCTCAATTTTAATTTTAAATTATTTATTTATGACTTTTGCTTTGATACTAAATCTTTTTTTTTAGATTTTCAATTCATTATTGTAGACTCGTGAGATTTTTCTATATTTGGGTTGCAAATATTTTGAAAAGTATCGCGGATGAGTATTTACAAGTCAAAAGCAAATAATTTTCAAAAAATTTCATGATGTTATTTTATTTTCAAGATTACCTTTCGTTTTGTAAAGTGATTAATAATTAACTATGCTAATTCATTTTTTCTTTTATAAGTAATAAAAGGTTCAGTCATAAATTTTTTCAAAAGTAAGTGCTTTTGAAGATGTAAAAAAGTAATTCTAAATCAAACTATAAACTCTCTCTAATTACAAGTTTGCAAAGCATAGAAATTGGATTATAAAATGGAGTTAACAAATATTTTACATACATAGAAAAAAACAAATATAAATCCAAATGCATGAAATGCTTTTATGAGATTTTAGTTCATGTGATGGTCTGTAACGGCTGGGCTCCGCCACAGCATGAGCTCTACCCGAAGTCCACAGGACAAGTCCACCCACCGTCTCACTGAGACCAACGGGCTGCCGGGGTCCATGGCCCAGTACCTCCAACCCATCTCCTCCTTAAATGAGGCAGATTGTTGGAGCTGATATTCGAAATCCCAACCTCCCTTTAGCCTCAGTAAGAGACTACCAATTGTATCAATTAAAAAATATCCAAGAACAATTTTATAATTGCAAAAAAATCATTAAAATACATTTTTTTTAAAAATTGTATATTTCATGTAAGTAAGTGTCTAGTATTCCATATAAGTGATAATGTAGTGCTCAGTACTTAATCATAAGATAACCTGTAAATCTATAAAAACAGGTAAAGGGGGTATTTTGATTACATGAATTAAACTTAGAGAATATTAGTGTTACATGCATTATTGTCATTAGTGCTAATTTGAGGGACATTATGTGAAATTTACCCTTTTTTAACATAATTAATTAATTTCACAAGGAAACACAGCAATTGTAAATTTTTAAATTTGCAAGCAGTTTGTGTTGTGCAAACAGGCTTATTATTGGTGGGATTTTATAGTTGAAGATCTTTGGTTATTTAAGGTTGAGAAAGATGATCAAACCAACGCGGGTTTCTTGTTTATTAGTTCACCAATAATATGTTAAATATGCAGTTTCATATATGTAGTTGTAGGTATGACTTTATTTATTTATTTATTGCATAAAAAGAGAAACAAAAATTATTTATCTTAGGAGAATAAAGCAAGTGGCCTGTATATTTCTATAATTAGAAAAGATTAATTAGAAGGTTTAGAGTTTATTTAGTCTATTAAGTTTGATCATTTTCAATTTTTTGTTATCTAATTTCATTACAGTAATTACTGATAGAATAAAGATTAATTTAAATTTTTTTTCATTTTTTTTGCAATATTTTCAACATTTAATTATCAAATTTAATAATATAATTAATGTCAGAGATAAAAACCTTGAAGTTAATCAAATTCTTGATATACACATTATACCAGAGATATGCATGGAAAATAAAATTGAAAAGCAAAAAAAAATGAAGTGAAAATTAAAACAGAAAAAGAAGAGAGACAAATTATAAATTTCATGATATATAAGTAGCTAGTCTGCAATAAATTTGAAAGAACAAAATAGGAATACAAGCAGAAGTCAATACCCGAACCACCACCCTTGCTGATTGCTGACTGCTGACTGCAGAGGCCCTCATATATTAATTATCTCTGTGAAATTCCAAAAAAGAAAATTAAAAGAAAAGGATAAAAAGGGACCAAACCACAAAGCAAGGGTCACGTCTTGGTGCGCTCTTGACTCCCACTGTTTACTGTTTTTACCCTTTGCCTGCATATCTCCATTAATGCTTCTCTTCTTTCTCATCTTCCCCACATATACCTAACAACTACCACCATCTTATATACTAATTCCTACACACACTCATTTTACTGCTCTACTAATTTTATTTGGCATTCCTACACTTTACTTTCCTACTCATTACGTACCCACAGTCTCCTTCCCCTTCCACATTTATAACCAACACTAAACTCAAGCCATCTTTTGCCTTGACCAGCTAGCTACCTAGCTAATTAAGGTGTGTTAAGTCCTCAAAGGGACTATAGTATTAAGAAATCCGGTTTAATGGGTTACATGTATTGAAATCCAAATCTTTTTTAATGATAGATATCAACCTATTATTAAAATTGACTTAAATTTCAATCCATGTAATTCATTAAACCAGATTTAAAGACACCTATTAGGAAGAGGGAAGACAATTAGTGGGTAATTTATACTTGAAAATCCTACATACGGCCTATTGGTCGGGAAGAGCAATAGGCTCAGCAACAATGGCGTTGTCAGAGCAGGTGGTGGTGGTGTTTAGAGCTGCAGTAATTTGGTGTACTGTGGTGCGCAAATGGTTATTTATGGCGTTGACGGTGGAGAGATTGAGCTTTGCAGATGGGATAGTGGTAGCAAGGACTTGCAGCCCCACAGTGAGCAGACAGCCACCTTCTTTGGATTGAATAATTGAATTGCTCTCATTAGCATCGGCTGTCTTAGAAATAGATTCCACAGGAACTATCACAAACCCCAGTGGAAGAAGAGGGATACAAGACGGATCCTCCCCACTCATTGCCAGCTGAATCGAATCAACATTCACTGTAGTGTACACAATCAGGCTGCCTGATTGATCTGTGCAACTCTCTTGTAACATCAGCTCCACATTCTGCGAAGAATTGCTTGCCACCTATATAAAAATCAAACATCAAATTAAGCAATTTCCATTAAATTAAATAAACAAAAATAAAAACAGCTTACATTGATGCGAAGTAGAGAAATGCAATTTCCAGGATGAGAGCCATTGGCAATGTGAGCAATCTCGTGTAATGCATTCCCATTAGAGAGCACATCCAGCTGGACCATATAGATTTATTGATTGATTGATTAGTTAGTCGGTAATTAAAGTATTACATTCTAATTAAAATGGTAATATTTAATTAAGAAAACCTGTGATCTGCGGTGTTCATCTCTCAAAAGATCAAAGATTTGGTGATGAGGATGGCGAAGAAAAGTAGTGGATGCTGCACTAAGAATAATCCCATTAGGCTGACCAGGCTCTGTAATTTTCCTTGTTGTGATTCTAACAGTGTCATCCGAGGAATCTGATAAAGCTGTCCATGATTGCCCATTACAAGTGGTGAAATTGGCACAGAATGTTCTAATCATTCTTTGTGCTAGTCTCATTAAGTTCCTTCTTGCTTCAGGAGAAGGTATCACTGTCAATTAATATTGCATAAAAAATTGTTATATTTTAATGGAACTGTGCACACAAAATTGTGAACAATTATATATGTGTGTAATGGAATTTAATCAGAACCTCCTAAGTCAGAGATATTTCTGGCCATGAGGCTGGCAACCCTCTCACATTGTCGTTGTAATATACTGAGCCATCGATGAGCTCCGAATGCGATTCCACTATACACAAAGTGACTAAATATCTGATGCACAGGTTTTTTTTCAATCTCTGCTTGTTCTAACCAGATAACCTGTGAATCACCATGATTAATCCACCAAAAAATGGAGTGTAGAAAGATATGGTATGATGAGAAATTAATATATATGCATACCCTTGAGTATCCATTGGGCATATCTTGAATAACACAACCAGAAGTCCTTCTCCTGTATAGGGGAAAAGAGGGCTGAATGTTGTCATGGAAGCTATCTATAGGAAAATCAACAATCGCCCAAATTCCCTCCTCTAAATTTTGTTGGCAATATCGAAGAAAATATGCCTCTCGAGTCGGCACCAATGGAGAAAGAACTTGGAGCTCTGCATACATCTGCTCCAATTTTAACAAATACCCAGTTATTGACTAATTAAGTCAAGCACAGCTCCAAATATCGGGAGTGTTCAAATCTGGTTTGATGGACTATGGGATTGAGGTTCAAGTCAATTTATTTTAAAATTGATCTGGACCTCAACCTGCATGACCCATCAAATGTATGCGTACCAGGAGAAGAGAGCCACTGGCACCGGCAACACCTGAGGTTAAGATTTGAACAGTTTTTGCACTAGCAACAAGGGAAGGAAACAGATCCATCCATTTATTCTGATAATGCAAAATAATCAAATTAACAGCCTAAATTAGCTCTCCTAATTATCAGAGTATAAATAATTCTGAAATTCATAGGGAAATTAATAATTAACTTACAGCATCAAGGAAGGCATCAACCAAGTTGATGCTATTCATTATAACCACGGCACTGTCACGAGTAGCTTCAGTTCTTAATTCAGTAGAATGCTGCTTGAGGTTGAGAGGCCATTGAAACTTCTTAGCATGCTCTTCAAGGTTAAGAACTTCCCTCCCATTTTCATTGTTTCTAATCCAAAGAGGCTCATTAGCATGACACAATTTCACAAGTTCATCCATGGAGGACAATGCAAGCTCCATTGCAAGAGCTCTTTCCTCTTCCATCAATAGAAGACCACTCTCTGCAAAGGAATTAGAAGCATCTGGTGGCAACACAGGTATAGGTATCATTTCAGTGCAAGTGCCCAATGGGTCAGCATATTGTCTTGAATAAATATTGTTCATATCCAATTCCAAGGAGGGTGGAATAAGTGCAGCATCATGATGAGGTGCAATTGCTTGAATAGTCCTCCCACTATAGCGCGAGGCAATGCAACAAACACGTTCTAGCTGAACAAATATATTTACCATACGTTGATCAACAATCTTGGTTTAATATATATTAATTTCGGATACAAAAATTGGCCCCAAGTAACAAGTAATCATTATGCATTTTTTTGGGTTTAAAAGAAATTTTTTTTTTTAGTAGATGAAGGTAGTCTTAACTTGATTCATGCATGAAGCTAATTACAATCTGAATTGTAGGTAAAATGATAACTATTTTATACATAGGACTAGTTGTAATTGGCTTGCTCTATTAATTCTTGTATATACCTAATTTAGATAGTAAACACTGAACATTTTAAGAGAATAATATATTAGAGGAATGAAATAATGGTCATTGTTTGCCATGAAATTAAACATAAATATATTTATTTCAAAGGGTCTAATTTCTCATTAAATGCTTAATGGAAATTCAAATTAACCTCATCTCTAAGGCGTGCATTTTCTAGTCGAAGCTCTTCAAAAGAAATCCCACCAAGCAAGGCTGGCCCACCACAATTAGGGCAGATAAGATTGCGTAATTCTGCTTGTAGCCGATAATTATCATTCTTCAAGCTCTCATTCTCAGCCCTAAGTATAATATTATCCGCTCGATCTTGCTGTGCCTAAATTAAAAAAAAAAAAAAAAAAGAAGAAATTAAACTAATAAATCATTTCCCTTCCATAGAGCTAGCTTTATTAATGTAACCCTAATAATACTAACAAAATTGACACATAAACTAATAAAGCATCAACTGTGTGCACCACCCATAAGGAAGCACTGCACATGCACAGCTGAGGATTTAAATTGCACACCAGAAGGGTTATTAATTGACACACACAGACTGTATATAATAAGGACTAGAAAGAAAAAATATGGCGCCAGCCAGCCAGTTAGCCTAAGCTATAAATGCGATTCCTTAGCTTCAATTGCTCATCATGATCTTGGGAATCGTGTACAATGTCGTACAGCTCAAGGGCTTAGTTAATTAAGAGCTGGGTCGATTTTAGGGCTAATTACCATAAAATTAGAGAAAAGAGAGAAAAAAAAAATCAAGTGTATATATGTACCTTCATTTGGGTACGACGATTTTGGAACCAAAATTTAACTTGTCGTGGTTTTAAACCAAGATCATTGCTAAGTTTCATCCTTTGTTTGTCATCTGGGTGTGGGCATTCCTTAAACAAGCTGCAAAACAAGCTTTCCTTATTTTCATCATATAACAAAAATAGTTTACTGTTGCATATATAGAAAATAGAGAATAATTAAGAAAGTAGATTTTAATTATAAGAAAATTAACATACGCTTCCATTTCTTGAATCTGACGAGCAGTATGCCTATGGTAACTCTTCTTCTTAGGAGGTTGTTCAGAGCTTTCTTGTTCATTCCCTGATTTTTCTTCTGCTTGTTGATCACTTAAAGACCCACTTTCCATCTCTTCTTTCCCTCTCATCATTAACCCACTTTCTTCTTCTTTCTAAAATATTTGAAACCAAACAATTCGTATAACATGCAATTAATGATCATCAAAAACTATATATCTGTAGAAAGAAAAAGAAAAAAAAAGACTTACAGGTTTGATATTAGGGAAAGAATGGAAAGACATGTTTGGCATGAAGTTGAAACTAGGGTTTCCCATTGCAGAAGAAAAAAGGGTTTCTGAAGAAACCTCATTCCCTCCCACATTCGACATAACTTGACAATCTCCATACATATTTTCTTTCCTTCTTTGATTTATATATTTAGTTACCCTAATCACCACACAAGTATCACCAGCAAGAAATTAACATTTTATACACAATTGTAATTATAAAAAAGAAATAAAAATCATAACATGCAGCTAAAGAGCACACCTTTGAGAAACTTACCATTGAAAAAGACAAGTGGTAGTGAGAAATTTTTAGCAAAGAAAACATAGGGAATGAAACCATATCAAAAAATAGCTTCCGTTTCTTAGTAAAAGTTGCAGAAATTTTCAAACGAAGGCATAAATATGAGATTTTTCCATATCTCAAAGACTAAAACACACTATCATAAAGCAGTAACTCTCAAGTCAAAGAAGAAGTGAACCAAAATGAACATTAAGCGCTTAAAAAGTTTGAAAGACCACCATATCAAAGATTTGAGAATTAAATAGCCCAAATGAATGAAAAATCTCAACTAAAATGATATGAAATCAAAATAATTAAATTACAAGGAGAAATTAAGTAAATACCAACAATAATATCGGTGGGTTGTTCTTTGAATTTTCAGAATTCAATTCTTGGAAAGGTGAAGAAAAAAGAAGAAAAAAAACCTCAAAATCCTGCTGGTTGGTTCCCCAAAATTTATCTATTTGACCGTACAGGGTTAAATTTGGGAATTCAAATTATTTTAGGGTTTGACAGAAACTGAAAATTGGGCCATTACTGCTGCATTACACGTGGCTACTCCTTAATGGCCATTCATGCGTTTCCCAAAGCTTAATTATACCCAAAGTCAAACCTTTCATCTTTTTAATAAACAAAATTACACTCATCTTTTCTTTTTTAGGATTTTTATTTTTCTACTTTTAATTTGGAAGTAAAATTTTAGCATCCATAAATAAAAATCACTAAAGTCAAAGAGATTATTCAGTGGATCACAGCCGTCCATCTAGTGGGTCCCACTATTGGTCTAAAGTTTTAGCGCCATCCCTCCCTACTCTAACCCACAGGATGAAAAATGGCGCGGAATCTAAACGGTGAGGTTTGACCAAAAAACAATTAGAATCCAATTATACCATTTCTTTTTTTTTTTTTACAAAAATTATAATGAATTATATCAATATTCGGTTGGATACCCAAAATAGGATGACACTAAAATGTTTGAAATAACTATTATTTTATTATTTTATTATAACATTCAATTCTAAATAAAATAGTGTATGGATATATTATTTAACAACTTTTATAATTTCATTATATACTTATAGTATAAATTAACTATAAATTTAACTTTGTAATTACATATATTCTAAAAAATTTTCAAACCCATGAATAATTATATTTATAATATAACTCAATAGAAAATTAATTTGTCAAAATTTGTATTTAATCATATAATTAATATCTAAAATCACAAATAAATTAATAGAATTTTAATAAACTTATCTTTTTCTTTACAAAAATTATATTTATATAATTACAAAATCTCTAACTTTAAACAAATTCAATAGCTAACATTAAAATATAGTCATTGAAATTTTATGGTTACTAATAAACTTTACAAACAACTATATATTCAATTGATTTAAGTTTATCAAAAAAATTTTGCTGCTTATAACTATATAATTGATTTACTTATTTAAACTTTAATGGTATTATATATTAAATTTGCGTATAGTATTCTACAAGTAAATTTTTGCATCTCTAATTATCTAGTATGAAAATGCATTACTATAAACATGAGAATAGTTAATTTTAGTTAAAAAAAAATTAAGTTATGAGTGTCGCACCATGAATTCTAATTATAAGTCTCGCATATATTCAATTCTTGAACAACATATTAAGAAAACTATGAGAAAAACCATTTTCTGTATTTAAGATTTTATTCAGTTGGGGGTTATTTATATTCAATTTCCGAATACGAATTAGGTAGTATACGTATACATATTGTCTCATGTTCAATTTTTGAATAGAATAAATTATAAAAAATTCTCCTAAGTTTTTCAAAAAATCCAAAAAATTAATTTTCTATATTATCCAGCTTTGCCTTAGTCATTCTAATTAATCTTTAACAAGATACTTCTAAGTTGTATTAATATTCAAAGAATAAATTATAGAAAATCCTTCTTGAGATTTTAATAAATTACAGACAAAAATAATTTTTTTTAAAAATAATAATTTACTTTCCTATCGTTTGAGATAATGTCTATTCATTTGATATTGTATAAATTTTAAATATTACAGTACAATATATTATATGATTTTTCTATATTTGAAATATTTTTGTGTGAATTATTTAGGATTTTATTTACAATCTAATGACATTTTATAAGGGTTTAATGTTTATATTCGTTACCAACAACTATAACTACATGACAACTAATACATTCAAATCTCAATCTTCCTAAAACTGTTAGTTTTTTAAAAATTTATTTCTGACTGTAATTTGTTAAATTCTCAAACTCTGAATATAAGACATTTTGAAAATTTATAATTGGCAATAACCACAAAAAATTATAATTGAGAAAATTTTATTATATAAAAATTTTATGTTTTTTTAAAAATAAAAAATAAATCTCTAATATATGTTATACTCTATTCTGAATATAAGGTTTTGGAATTTGAAAATATTTCAATTTTAAAATTGTTCATATATAGAGTTTCAAGTAATATATTTATTTCTATTATACCATTGGCTCAACCCATTTTATTTATCTATATTCAGAAATAAAAATAATTACCTCGATATTTTAGTTTAACTTAGTTATTAAGCTCCTTTGATTTTTCCTAATTAAATTATTTGAAAGAAATTAAGTCTAATAGGCCTAGTATGGGTTAGCACTTTTAAAGGGAAATGGACTGAGTGAGTTGATAAGATGGGTTGGATTAGAAGAAAGGACTGGACCGGCTTGAATTGTATTCGGCCCAAAAAGAGGAAGAGATACTATCCCAAACGACATGGTTTTGATGAGACTAAACTACACCGTTTAGAGAAGTCCAGTACCATCTTGCCCAAAACCTTCCCATTAACTCAGACCCTAGTGTGGTAGGCCCATCTTCTTTCCAAATCAAAGTTCTAAAGTATAATGATAACATTAAGCCCAACCAAATTTGTGAATCTGGACTTATGTGAAAATGTTAACAAAATCCTGAAATAAAAATAAAACTTCTATGTGAACGTGGACTTAAATGCAATGTTGATGCTTCTATTTCTACTTCTTTTTATATGAAACCATAGTTATTCTCAATTTATATGTCAATAGAGTAAAACTAATTATGTTCTTATCAGGTAGAATATCGAATGATGGCAAAACACCCTCTAAAAAGTTTTAAGATAGTTGTATATATAAAAATCAAATTCGAGATTTTTAATTAAGCTGAAAGAATTTTGTATCAATTCATTCACACTCTTTTGGGTGATGCATCTATTTTCTACAATGATAATAGTACAAGTTTTGCAGTTGTCCGTTGTGACCATAGTGGTAAGTTTGTGGAAGGTATTTCGGGTTTTTCAAATAGGATGGTATCCCTTACTTGGCTCTGCCATTCTAATATTGATCATATAGATATAAAGTTGGATTACTTTGAAGTCTTTCAATTCTAATTATCTTTCAAAACTGGGTGGGATTATCCAAGAATGTTTACACTTGAAGAATGAATTTTCTAATTTATCCCTTCATTGAATTAGTCATCTTGCTAATTTAGTTGCTCGCTCATTTTGGCTAGAGTATGTAGTTAAATTATATATGCAAGACTTTATATTTAGCACGAGATTTCTAGTTTTATGTATTATGTTGTTGAATGTGATTCAATTTCTTCTAAATGGATTTGAGTTTGGATCTTAGGTCGGGTGTAAGGGGGAGGTTTATTGACCGGAGTTATTAGTTTGATTCTTCTCTTTCCTATTGTGTTCTCTATTTTGTTTTTCCTTAATATAATCATCTGTTTCAAAAAAAATGAAATTTCTATGCAAATACTAAAAAAAAAAAAAAATTTTGACAAATATAGTTATAACATAAGCAGTATTTACAAATATACTTGTAACATAAGGCAATAGATATAGATTTTATAGTTCCTTATGTTTTATATTCCCGTAAAGGCATGTCTCAAGTTCTTTTTCTTGGTAAGATAAAATATAAAAACTAGAGAGCAAAAAATGGAGAAAATGATTAGTTTAGTGTAATTATAAAAACTTACTACAAATTTAGGGTATAAACTAAAAAAAATCTAAATTTAGGATAGTTTACTTAATATTTTTTATCTGTCAAATTGTGTGTATCACTTGAAATAGCACAAAAGTTTTGTACGCTGATTCAAATGGCGTATAGAATGTCTAACAAACTTCACCTCTATAGTGTCCTACCCTAATTTCTTCTCAAACATAATTGTTTTTTTATAAATTTTTCTTTACCGATCCGATTCTAAATTTTTTTATAATAAAAACGGTATATACATATCTTGTCCTATATATATATATATATATATATATATATATATATATATATATATATATATATGTAATTATTTATATTTTAATATAATTAATATTCTTAAAAAATGATAAAATAAAAATATAACACTTGTTTTAAATAAAAATAATTTTGTTATTTAAAAAATTATATAATTAACTAATTAATTAAAATAAAAAAATTATTTTTAAAATTAAAATAAAATAAATTTTTTTTAATAAAAACCGAAAATCTGGACTTAGTCGTAGATTTTCGTCCCCATATAATGCGGAAATATATATTCAAAATTTTTTTATAGCAGCATCATAAAAAATTTCAAGTTGATTTTGCATGAAATATAATTAAGCTGATAGTGTTTGATTTTTTTTTTAGGAAAGAAAAGAGAATCTAAGCTACATTGATTATGCAATTTTGTTCTTATTGTTATTATTTTGGTTATGGAATTTTGTATGGGAAAAATAATAACAATAAGAAAGTTTGGGAATTTAAATAATAAAAGGTAAATAAGGAAGTTTGGGAATTTAAATATTGCAGACTGATACAGCATCTGTGCTACGTGAAGCGATGGGATAAATCAGGTTCAGGTGCTCTGCTCTCCTTACCTACAACACCTATCTGTTACTGTGAGTACCATACCCCATCCCCTCAGAACTGGGGAGGTGGATTGCAAGACAATCAAGCTGCAGATCGATTTGATTGCTCTTTCTTGAAATTTGGTGTTTATTTAAAGGTTACAGGGACTGTAATTGAGATTGTAAGTTTTTACAAAAGTAGAAGTACTAAGAACTCAGTTGGAATGAATGGGACGTTTGTGTCTCTAAATAGCTGTCTGCTAAAGGGGAATTTGTGAGTGATTGATTTTCTTTTCCTTTTTAAATTGTGTTTTGGCTGTGGTGTGTGATTGCTCCCTGTTCTCTCTTCTGTATTTTTAGTGGCTTATCAATTTACCGTTTTCGTGATGCCTTCGCCTGATGGAGCTTCATTCTCCTCTCTTCTTCTGGAGGTTTCAATGTTTTATCAAATTCCTGTAAAGGTAAATACGTGGAATTTAATTCTTCCGATTTCTTTTTTATACGAAACTATGATTTCTAATTTTATGTTGATGTTCAGAATTTGGAATTAGAGATTGCTTTTCTATGTAGGATGCTCAAATTTCATTCTTTTCCCCTTTTTCGTGTTCTTTAAATATTGAAGCTTTGAAACCTGCAGTGATGTTTAGTTTGTTGTTTAACGACGTCACTTCTATTTTTGCTGTTTCTCCATCATCAGAGAGCGGTTGATCTTCTGCCAGGTTTATATGAGCTTTACCGAATCGATCGCCAGACTGCGATTTCTTCATCATTGGTGAGCGGTTGATCTTCTGCCAGGTCTATTTGAGATTATTTTTTTATACAACTCACTCTTTACCAATTTTCATTCTCTTCTATTAGTCCCGCTGATTCAAAACTAAGCCACTCACTGCACTGTAATTTCTCTGCAGTTAGGGAGCAGTAGATACTCAACCAGATTTATATGATATTATTTGATCCAAGTCGAATTCCAATTAAAAATTATTAGTTTACTCAATCCCATTCGATGAGTCCTTCGAGCCCCTTAACCTTAGGGCTGGGCATGCATGACTTATAGAGGATTGGTGATTATTTAATTTGATATTGAAATTTAAAATTATGGGCTCTTTATGGATGATTTTATTATATTTACATAGTATCTTATGTAAGTGAGCTACATTTTGATAAGAAACAAGTTTGGAGGCTGCTTGCTTCTTCTGTTATATATGCAAGTGTTGGACAACTAATGGTATGTTCTGAATTTTCTAGCACTGGAATATTCCCTTTGATGGTCTTACTTCAAATTTTCAAAATTGATTTAAAACTTCAATTTTAGAGTCAATTCATCCAAATGTTTGATGAACAGCATAGCAGTAGATCAAGTTGGCCATTTTATTCAAAAGAAGAATTGATGTCAATTTAGGATCAGGATACAGTTGGAGATCTGACACAAGGCAATTTTGAGGGGAATTCATGGTCTGAGCTAGAATTCCAAGTTTCAAAGATCATGCAAGAGAATCTCCAGCAACAGGCTTTGGGCTTGGGCGTTTCAGAGCCAACAAATTTAGTACTAAGATTAGGTAAGTGAGCTACAGTTTCATTGTTAACTAAAAAAAAAAATCATCTTGGGAGTTATTTTGATAACCAATTTTCAAATTTGAAATATTTACCTTAATTATCATTATTTTTTAAACATGTTGTTCATATGAGAAAGTGTGTTGGACTGTTAGAGAAACGTCTAAGTTTCTTCCTGCTCATTTGAATTCTGTGATATTCTCAACTGCTTCTATTATATATACTGAATTTGTAATTTGATAATTCATTTAAAGAACAAAGAACCCATGTGTTTAAGGGCAGCGGAATTTTAGAGACATGCTTTGTCACGCTGGACATAGAAGTAAAATAATCTACTTTTG
The DNA here is from genome assembly GCA_023653625.1 of Triadica sebifera. NCBI lineage: Eukaryota > Viridiplantae > Streptophyta > Magnoliopsida > Malpighiales > Euphorbiaceae > Triadica > Triadica sebifera. The sequence goes on from CM042912.1 coordinate 971,584, forward strand.
CAAGCTATTACTTTCTTTTTTTAGCGGATTCTGTGAGATTCATATGTGAATTATTTTTATAGGTGCAACATTGTGATCATAGAAAATGAATAGGAGGGAATGTGTGTAATTTTGGCTGATCAATTTGTGTGGTCATAAGAGTGACGATACTACTTCAAGTGACCTTTGACACATAAATATATATGTATAATATACGTCAATACTTATTCACACCCAATTAGAGGAGGAGGGAATTGGAGGGTGACATTTGGGTCGGAATTCTGTTGTCCGTTTCAAGTAGGCAGGTCATGGTGGCAGTGGGGGAGAGATTGATGCGGCGGTAGAGAGAAGTGTGATTGGAGGGGAGAAGCAGAGATTGAGGCGGTGATAGAAGCCGAGAGAAGAGAGAGAAAACAGCGGATGCACCTGATAGCCTGACATGGATTGCATTCTTTATTTGACCATTGATCATGACATAAAATCTTTACTTCTCTATCCCTTCTACTCTTAATCCAAGGAACCTTATTCTAGCTTGGTGGTTGCTGTGTTTATTTATAATTGCTGAACTGATGAAGCCAATAATTGTGGAGGTAGCAGGTTGGTGTGCATACCTCATGAAAAGAAATGTATTGGTTATGTCCTTTTTCACCAACGGACAATCATGAGGCAGAAATGCAATTTGCAGTGGACGGAGAGTACCTGCTGTTATTGGTGTTCTTGGATCAATTCGTGTTCCATACCCTTCTAAGCTTTCAATATGGCTCAGTACTCTCGATGTTTAATTCCATGGGCAGCCATGATTAGGTAATAGTTCTAATTCTAGACGTTTGAATCATATAATAGCTATGATTGTTTGTTTAATTATTAATTATATGGCTTCAATGTCATATGAGAATTTTGAATTTCATTTCAACTGGTGGGAGCAAATTATAGTTTAAGATATATATACTTTTTTTTCTTTTTTTTTTATAATTTTACTTATATCTAATATGATTAATGATATATAATTGAAATGTATGGCAATTTTTGATGCAAAGTTGTGACAAGTACATATACACATTGGTATGCCAATTTGGTTATATAAAGAAATGTTAAAATAGCAATGGGATTAATTAGTTCTGAAGTTATGTTGTTATAAGTTGGGATAAACATGAAAGCTTTTAGTTTTAGTTATGTCTGCAAAATTCTAGAGGTTTGGAAAAGGTTCAAAAAGGGCAAAAAATTCTTTAAATGCTTATGAAAGAATAATAGCATATGCCACTTTTTAAGGGAGAGAAATCTTCAGTTTTGATTAAGAAAAAAATAAGGAAAAATATAAAATTGCATTATAGACTTGCAACTTGGACGATGATGATCAGGTGGAGTATTATATTCTCTATGAACATTCATTTTTCGTATTTGCCATATTGTGCCTTATAATTTCGATAACCTCAGAAATGAATTGGTCGCTGGCGATGTTGCGGTAGTGTGGACTGTGTAGATAATCAATTGAATCATGCAGTGGAATATTGACTTTTGTCGTAAGCCGACACAGATAATTAATTTAATAAATTACTAATGATAAATACCTGAGAGAGCAATCATATCAGTTTGGGTAAGCCCATTAGCAGCAAACAGAGAATTAAGCTGATCCAAATTGAAAGTTGGCTGAGGGAGTTTGCCAATAACTCTGTCAGGTTAGTGGGTTTTTCTCATATAAACAGACAGAGTGAGATACATGTGCCTCTCTTGAATCAATTCAATACCATATGATAATGTAGTGGTAAAGAAACTATTGTATATATCATTTATTCATTTTTTAAATAAGGACCAACAAGCCTGGTTTGTCTTTCTATTTCCTTATACAGACGACGGGATTTTCTTAAGTGTTGCTAAGCAGTTGTCAGTAGGCCTTGAATGAGGTAAGTACCTAAATGAACATCCAGGATTGAGGCGTTCGAGCCTGTAACATCAGATTCAGAAATAAGGCCAAAAAAAGGGTCAAATTAAAGCAAGGGAAAGTAACATAATCCAAAATAACATCAAATAGAGTAGAACTCACTTATAATTGAGGAGAAAATGATGCAGAAAAATAGCAATTTCAAGCTTGGCTAGATCATTTCCAGGGCACAACCTACTTCCTGCTCCAAAAGGAAGGAAAGATCCTGCTTTGGGTATATAATTCTACATTCAAATTAAAGCATATATGTAGATAAGGACATATTAGATGAAAACAAATGTATGTGATCAATATTATATAAAAATGTAGTAATATATCAAGACTTACATCCCATCTGGAAGGATTAAATTCTTTTGGATTTGGATAGATTTCAGGATCCAAGTGGACACTTCTGAACCAGACCAGAATTTTCCAACCCTTGGGGATGACATAGCCTGAATTCCAAGCCCATTTTCACATCATTACATTAAAAGAATTAATGTCAGTTCAAAGTTATGGATAGGATTTGAACACTTTACGTTCTGTGTAGTATATGAAAATTGAAGTGGCTCACCGTTTAGATTGACATCAGTTTTTGCCTCTCGGAAAACCGTAAGTGAGAATGTTATCAAACGAAGTGTTTCATCAATCACCTGCGTGCGTGCCACATAAACAATTAAAAGATCACTAATATTCGGCCAAATTTATGTCAAATATAAACAATTGCACATATGCTAGCTTAGCTCCAATTAAATGAATATTACACTCGAGACGTACCTTAGACAAATAATCCATTTCTCGAACTTCTTTAAGGGTCAGCCCCTTTTGACCGGGTGGCCTTCTTTTGACGATCTCCTCTTGCTCTTTCTACAAAACAAAATGTTGTTACTCAAAAGTTAAATCCAAACTAGCGTATTGTAGGATGGAATATAGATATTGGTTGAGTTGGGACTTAACCTTAGCTTTTTGGTGAAAATCAGGGTGCTCCTGAAGCAAAACAGCAGCCCACATAGTAATGTGGCCAGAAGATTCATGTCCTGCATTCAAGTACATGACGAGAACATCAATTATTTCTTCGTCGCTCAATTTTCTACCTTTTTCATCTTGAGTATCAATCAGAGCGTCCAACATGTCTTTCTTGTTTGATGAAGGAAAGCCCGCCCTTTGATTTCTCCGCTTATTCACCGCAGATTGTAATACAGCCACAAGGTTTTTGCGGGCCTAAAACGTTTTATTAATTAATTAGAAGGAATTAAGTTGATTTTAATTTGTCAAAAATTAAAAACGTACCTTGAGTGCTTTATGGTAAGCAAATCCAGGGAGATTGATGGCCATGGCTCTGACCCCATGATTAAGAGTGGTATATTCCCTCTCCAAAGCCTCCATCACAGCGTCGCTCTCGGTGCTAAGGAAGATATGCATAATGATCCTGAAAGTAAGTTTCCTTAGGTGGGTGAGAAATTCAAATTGTCCCATAGCGGTCCACCTCTCCAGAGCAGAGATAACATTGTCTTCAATGTAGCCCAAATACACCGAAAGAGCTTCGTGGCCGTTGACGGGAGCTGCCGTAAGCCGCCGAAGACGCTTGTGCTCTTCGTAAGACATACCAACGAACGACTTCTTTCCAATAAGCTCCACCGTGGCTTTAGGCCAACCAGGCTGAAATGCGTCATCATCTGTTAACACTCTTTTGCATGACTCCACTGTTGTCACGAACACACTGGGCTTCCCAAACATCAAGGCCTTGTAGATTCCTTTCCCTCCGTACCTGCATTATTATCATTATTATTGTTTTGATGAAAAGCCTATATATTTGCTTATTCACTCCATCGACCCGACCCAACAACTTCTAATTAAGTCTTGTCTTTGCAAATTTTCTTGCCTTGTCTTGTCCTACAGCTCATGCACTTTTACTAAATCTCATGGGCTATGATTCGTCCTTTGACAGAAGGAAAAAAAAAATACAGAGAGAGAGAGAGAGAGACAAGGCTGTCAGATAGGGAGGGAAGAGGAAACATGGGAATAAATAACAGAAAGGAAAAGAGACGGTGCGTTTTGGACTGTTGCATTAACAATTAGTGCGGGCAAAAGAAAATGACAAAAGTGGCCAGCTTTCCTCTCTTCAGAGGGCGTGACTGACGTCTTTTGATTCCTCATCTCGCTAACGTACATGGCAGATGATGACGCAGCCCACCTATTCTCAGACATTTTTGGTTTTTTCATCACCATTTTTGTGTTGATTTTGCCTAATTTATTGTTTGCACTTTTGCAGAAGAGAGACTTTTTTGGTTAAAATTTAACAATCGGAATAATTAAAAATGAGCAAAAAGAGAAGAATTTGAATAGATTTGATAAGTAATGAACCTGGCAGCATAGTCGCGCATGAAAGAATCAGGGTCAGAGGACTTGAAAGCTCTGAGAAAGGACCACATATTGCCAATGAAAGGCCAGCCGAAATCGCCGGGAGGCAGCACATGCTTCATTTCACCCAGTTGACTTTCGTACAGCCACCCATTAACCCACTTCAGAACCCATTTCAGAGCCTCAAACCCACAAACTATGCTTACGATTATCAAGACCACCGTCCAAATATAACCCATCTCCATATATATTTATTTTGAGATAGAGAAAGAGAGCGAGGGAGCTTGAATTTCAGGAGTTCTCAGTCTCTCTCTCCTATATCTTTTACATGTATATATGAAAGTGAGAAGCGGCCCGCCTGTAAGAGAGATTTTTTTTTTTAAAGGCGAAACAATAATATGCTTCCAAAGTCCAACAACAATGATGCAACTAAAATAATACATCATGTACAAATATTATAAAAGGGTAAGGGTACTTTCAGTAGTTCACTGTGTCACTCGATTAAAAAAATCCAACTAACTTATTTTTAATAGTTTAAAATTCAATTCGAAAAATATTCGAACGGTTCAAATTCGATTCGATAAAACTTGAATCAACTAAAAAATTCAATAAATAGTATGATCCACTCTACTTGAAATCAATTTAAATTAACTCGAATCGAATCGATTAAATTCAAATATATTTAAATATTTAGAATATAAAAATAATTTAATAAATAATAAAAAAAAATAATTATTCAATCAAGCTCACAGGCTTAACGAGTCAAATATTATAATACTCAAACTCGACTCAACAAAATATTTGAATTATTTGAGTTTGAACTTGAGTTCGACTCGATTAATTTCAAATTAAATTCAAATATTTTACGAGTAGTTTGACTCGTTTATACTCCTATCCCAAATGATTGTATTAATTTTCAACGGCTGTGATTATATATATATAAAGCATAATCAAACAATATAGATGTAAGGCTATCTATTTTTTTTATAAAATTTTTAACAATTAAATTAGTAGTTGACCTTTAATTAAAAAAATTATATATTATTTTTAAAAATAAATATTATATATCAATATTTAAAATTTAATATATATATATATATATATATATATATATATATATATATATATATATATATATTTATCCATAAATAATACTATGAGAAAGCGAAAGATTTGGTCAGCGGATGAAAGATTGGGATGGCCGAGCTGCCGACCGTCTCTTAGTAAATACTTCTATGTAATTGTAAATGTCAAACTTAGATGGATGGACTTCTAAAATATAATTGAAAAATTATTCTGATTTAGAAATATCGATTGATTTATCGAGTTGATGAATGGCAATTATTTATTTCGATGAAAAATGAAATTCATGCATGATAAAAGTATGAGTATATGTATAAAAATATTAATTAAATTAAATTTTAACTGAGTGAATGACATTTTACATTTCACAAATTTTTTTTATGGAACAAGTTATTTTCTTCCACAAATATATAATTGGATAATTATTGGCAAATTTTTTTTTTAAAATGGTGTCCCTTGCTATTTTTTATTTTTTTTAAATCTATTCTATTTTGAGAATATGGAAATCAAAGCTCAAAATCCCTCAAAAGTCAAAACCATCTTCAATGTATTTACCATCAACTAGAGCTGTTCTTCCTTCCCCCAAAGTAGGAAATTGGGAGCAAAGTAAGATGTTATAATTAATTCTATGCACAATTTATTTATTTTTGGATTTATGATGAAAGTAGTTGATTTTACTTTTTATTTTTATTTTTTTTTAGTCAACAAGAGTTTTAACATCTATAGTGGATATATAAAAGATGAAAATAAAAGCTAACTACTAATGAAAAAGACGGACTAGAAATATGTTTATCAAGGAGAAATAGAAAACAATATTTATATATATACAAAATTTTAAAATTTTTTTTAAGAATTTTTAACAATTAAAATTAATAGCTGAGTTCTTATTTTTTATTTTAGTTTAATTAGTAATATTATTCTTAAACTTTAGTATTTTGTTTTTCAAAAAATTATTAATAAAAATTATACTTATAAAAATGACATTTGTTTAAAAATAAATATTTTTTTATACATATCATAGACTCAGGTCTGCTATCTTTATTACTATTTCTATGTATAAATCGAGCAAATGAGAAATTATAAGGAAGATAGTAGAATTTAATTTAATCTAATATACTTATATATAGCTAACTTTCCCCATAGGCTTCCAAGTACCTCTTTTGATAAATTAAAATACTGTTCTAATCATACAGAAATGAGTAAGAAAATGTTGTCTAGAATTTCAGTGGCTGAAGAAAACTTCTGTTCATAAATATGTCAGGTAGCTATCCTCTATATGAAGAATCACATAGAAATTCCGACACAGTACTACTTATACATTGTCATATATCGAGAAATAGGAAAAGGGATAGTTTAATTTTGCTAATTTAGCATAACCCACTTCAATTGAATCCAGTCCTTCAAAAGGTCGAGACACCTACACCTAATTATCTACTCGATCGTCTGTTTTCTTTGGATTTGGAATACAATTACTGCTTTCCTTACACAAATTTTAGCTTTTTAGTTTTTGATATGGCAGAAAATTTGCTTGTGCTTTGTTAATATTCGGAATATGCACAAATACAAATGGACCCAAATTAGCAGAAGGAAACTAAAGAAAATATGGAGAAAAAAGTACCAAAGAATTCTTTAAGTGTAAGTGCAGTGGGCTAATCAATCTTGACAGTGCAGAGTCTGGGAAGACAGTCAAAACTTGGATCGGCTAATAATGCTGTGTCGTTTTATTGAGACTGAAAACAGAGATATGCTAGCGTGATTGCTGGCTGGTGAGGATCGTGGAGAGCGTAATGTTGGCTACCGGCGAGAAAAAGCTTGGTGGGTGCGGGATGACATGTGGAGAATCAGAAGAGAGATAAATAGGAATTAGGGTTAGCACTTCTGATTAGGAAATGGACTGAGTGAATTGACAAGATGGGTTGGTTTAGAAGAAAGGAATGGACCGGCTTGAATTGTTTTCGGCCCAAACGACATTGTCCTGATGAGACTAAACTACACCGTTTAGAGAATTCCACTATCTTCTTACTCAAAACCTTCTCAGCACCCATCTTCTTCCCAAATCAAAGTTCCAAAGTATAATTGTTAATTTGGACTTAATGTGAAAATGTTAACAAAACCCTGAAATAAAAATATCATAGAAAATAAATTTTGAAAAGAATAAGAGAATCAAAGCTCTATTGGGTTTTCTGTAAGCCCACATCTATTACAAATAATCTTTCAGTTTGGAAATTTTGAAATTAATAATTTGAATTTTTTTCATTAAAATATGATTCTTTGTCTTTTTCAATTGCAAATGTAAATCTCAAATTATTGAATTTTAGATTACTCAAGTCTATCTATAAGAACTCATGCAAACACTATGCATACTAAAGACACTTATTGACTTAATGTGAATTAGTCCTATGATTTTCCTTTTCTTTTTTTTTCCTCCCACCTATATATCTTACGGGATTGAAATTTTATTGGTTCTAAATGTATTTATTCCATTTCTTACATAATTTTTATAAATTCTCATTTTATTAAAACATAAAGATATATTAAAAAAAACTCATAGTATATATAAATATATAGACACCTGAAAATTGAATTTTTTACCCTGCTATTTTTTTATTTTTTGCAAATTCTAAAGGTTGCATGTATAATCCACTCAGTCATCCAGACCGTCAAATTTTGAGGAAACAAGTCCACCTACACTGACAAAATGTTGAAATAATAATAATAATAATAATAATAATAATAATAATAATAATAATAATAATAATAATAATAATAATAATAATAATAATAATAATAATATGTGAATTAGTATATGTTTGATGAAATTTAATTAAAAATTTCTTCAAAAAATTTGGAATAGGAAAATATCATATTTATTCTTTTTTTTACATCTATATCTTTAAAAAGGAGATTCTAGGAAAATAAAAATAAAAGAAAATACTTTAAAAAGGAGAAAAAAAATGTTAATGTAAAAAAATAAAAGACAGACATGAAATATATATGTTAATTTGTAAACTAAATTTAAAATAGATTTTTATAAGAATTCCATAAATTAAATAAAAATTAATTCAGTGAGAAATTTCATTTTTTGATTGAGGCTCAAACTCACAACCATGCGATTTTTATATTGATTCTAGTAAGTATATGAACTGAATTATTTTCTAAGAATATTATTATTTGTGACTTAAGGAGTCAAATGTCATTCTCATTTTCCAGAAGAAATTATAGTACATTTTGTTTTTTTTTTTCTCTTTTTAATACAAACCCAGAAAAATAAATAATAGAAAAAAGAGGAATCTTAGATTTTTTATTTTTTTTATTTTTTTTACTACAGGAAAGATAGATGAGATTAGCATTGAAATAGTAAGTGTAACGTGTACATGTGTATTGCCAAGATTGATAGGAATTGGTGTTGGTAGGATAAAAATCTCGTGGTTGACCAAACCTAATTAAGTAAAGAGAGATTTGTAATCCAATTAGGGTAAAATATTGCATACAAGGAATTATCAATCACATTTATTTTTAACTGAAATAGTCCTTTTTTTTCTTTCTGATTTTTGGACTTTTTCAAGCCGAAAAGATTGAGGTTGAAAGTCAATGGTCTTTCCCTGCCTAACAACATCGCTTTCCTCATACCATTCAAAAGTAGAACATGGGTCAACATTCTTGCATACTTGCATTAAGTTTTTTTTCTTCTTTAGGAAAAAAAAAACATTTTAATTTAGCAATAATTCTTAGAAAAAAAAATATATATATATATACAAATTTGGCTTATAAATTATGTACTTATTTTGTCTATTAAATACTTAAATTTTGATCCAAATTAAATTCAAATTTTGACCCAAATTAAATTCTTTAATTTTAGTAAACAAACAATTTACTCCTAGCCAATAAGGACTTAATTTCAGAAAAAAAAAATAAAAAATCAAGAATTTGATGTGAATGAATAAAAATTCATGAATTCATTAAATGAAATGCACATAATTTAGAAGATAAAATACAATTTTTTTCAAAAAAAAAGAAACGAATATGATATAGATATTTAATTAAGTTGATCTAATTAATGAATCATGTAGATAGATTGATTGATTGATTTCAACATGAACTTATTGTAACTTTTTTTTATACAAGGGGAAATCACCCAAGCCATAATTATCAGAGATAGGGTAATCAGTATCAATATAAATTCTTTTTTTTTTTTGATAGAAAGTATTAATATAAATTCGTATATTAGTTGAATTCTGTTAGAACAACTTTTTTACATGGGAGATAATTAAAATTTTGAAAAATATTAATTTTTTTTGGGAGTAATAATTGAAGATGCATGGTGTTAGAGAATGAAAGAAAAATATTGGGCTGAAGATCCAATGTTCTACACAGCAAACAATGGGCGCAAATGGATTGACTCAAGAGGCCCTTGCTAATGACTTGTTCAAACATTATTAATCTTTAATCATACCCTAATCACCAAAATAATTTTTTTAACAAAAAAAAAATCAAATTAAAAGCTGTTTCCAAGGTATGCAATAGACCATAGGTCCAACCCCAAATTCACCAATTCCTTAATTTATTTTCCTATATATACATTTAGCCTTAACACAAATTGCCTAAATAAAAAATAAAATAAAATTCATTAAAATTTGATTTACTTTTTTTTGGGTATATTAAAATAATTATGGAGTAATTAATTATGCATCCCAGCGGAAGGAGACCGAAAAATAAAAAGTCCAAACAGAAATGTTCGTTTTTTTTTTTAATATTACAAACACCAAAAATTACAAAATACACAAACATATAGAAGTAAATGAATGAATCAAACTGATAAATTAAATTAAAGTGTTAAAGTATTGACAGTTTTTAATAATTTTATGGAGTAAAATGATTAAAGTATTGATAATTGTTTTATTATAAAGTTTATTTTATTGAAACAGAAGAGGTGGTGGGATTGGGGATTCCTTGACTTTCTTTAGAAGAAAGGCAATAATAGAATCCACGTATGCAAAATATGTACACAGCCAAAAGGAAAGGAAGGGGAGAAACCAAAAACAAGAGGCAGAGAATATGAGTATCAATGAAAGCACAAAAAGAAAGGTCATGCTGACGTGGCATGGGAATCTTACACTCGACAATCCAAATATTAACGTGAAAGAAGGAAATAGAATAAACAAAAGCTCCAACCGACAAATGTGACAAATTGAAGAATCTTTTCCATTTGTTATGGAAATTGCCACATAGGAACCCTTCGGAAATTCTCACATAACATAACCTATACTTATACTTAGTTTATCCTTTCATTTTGTGCCTTATTTATTTCCCAAAAAAAAAACCAAACCCCTTAAGGCAACATTAATATTTTAAAAATTAGATAAAGAATTTAATCAACTTTTAAATTTTGATCTTGATTCCTACTAAATAAAATCGGATTATGATTCAACCAGATCGACTCATCTTTTTTATAAACACAGGTTAACTCGCATTTTAATTCTTAAAAATACATGTAAAATAAGGTATATAAATAGTGATTTTTTGGATTTTAACTTATTTCGAATTAAATTAATAATCGACCTCTAACTTATTTGGTTCGATTCAAATTTATAAATACTGTATTGATATAAAAATTATACAATTGAATATAAATTCATGTCTTTATAAATCTATTTGAGATGTTTAAATCATATAGATCCGACTTATGTATATAAAAGGCCGACCAAGTGGACGAGGGTACGTAACTTTTCTAGAAGTGGCACAAAATTAAGGGCAAAGTTAATGTGAAAACATGATGGCTAAATGGAATTTTATTAATGTATGAAATGAACAAAGACAGAAAAGTGGAAAAGTTGGGCTTCCATCTTTCGGCTTTTTGGAAGGGCTACGTGGTAGCTTCCATAGCCATAAATAAATGAGGGTAAATTATTCCCACCTACTAAGTTTTTATTGTTAAATAAATTAGTAGTTTTATTTTACTAGAATCAAATTTAACTTATAAATATAAAAAAATACACTTGTTTATGTTTTATTAACTTAAAAATATATTATAAATAATGATAAATTTGAAATTTTGATATCGACTTTAAAAACTTTTTTGGTATTTTTTTAAAATAAAAATGATAAATTTAATATTTTTTTCATCTTTAACATAAAGAATAAAAAAATTACTAGATAGTTTATTAAACATTTATAATATATTTTAAAAAATAAATGGATGAATTACCCCATAAATTAAATTTAAAAAGGGCTTTTGATTTCTTCTATTATTATTATTTTGATTTTCTTTTGATAAAATGGTTTTGTTTTGTGTATTAATTTGATGGGAAGAAAGACATTGAATTGAATCCATATTATGAAATTTTAGTAAATTTTTGACCAATGGGAAGGTCACATCTCAATTCTCAAAGTGAACAAGTCCTAAGATTCTGGTCAATGGTTCAAACTTTTCTTACTTATTGACTCTTTCTTCTGCGCTTATATTTTTCATGCCTCCACGTAGATCATATTTTTCTTTTTTTCATTTCTTAATAGGCTCGGGGCTATTTTTTGTGTTCATTGCCTCTCTTTATCATATATCACATAAACCTTTTCTTTTCTTTCAATATTATTCTTTAATTGGACGAGAAACATTCATATATAATTTATAATAAAAAAAATCGACCCAATGTGCAAATTAATTTGTAGTATAAGTCAAAGTGTAGACAAACACATATTTTAATTTTTAATTATTATAATTGTTTAGTTAATTATTTATAAAATCATAACATAGTTGTACGTGTAACGTTGTAAAGGGAGAACAATCTATTTATTTAAATATTCATCTTGCTTGAATATTTTTCAAGGTTTCCGGAATAGCTATTCACTTTAATTAGGATTATGTATGGAACCCCACCTATAAATTTAGGGTTATCATTTAATAATTTCAATTAATGTTGCTTTAGGATCCCAAGATCCATTTCAGAACATAAATTTCAGTGAAAAGCACATGCACTTGCTAAATAATCATAATTATTTGACTAAGATTAATGAATTCCATATGCTTTCATAATTGTCTGTTCATAAGCTGTTGGACTTTGGGATTAATTATATAGAAATTGATGGGTTGATTTTTGAAATTGAGTTGAATCTTAATCATTTTTATTGACAAAAAAAATTTTCAACTTAATTCGTTTTAAAAATTAGTTGAAGAAAGATAATTGTTGAAACCATTCTAAAAAATACACAATATTAATGCAATTTTTTTAAAAAAAATAAGATTAAACATCTTATACTATGTAACCAGACTATATGGACGGGATATTTGTAAGTTGTATGATATTATAAGATTGATGACTCGAATACCTTATTCAAAATGAATTTTAGACTTAATTCTCCTTAAAAATTAACCTAAATGAGAATGATTATCGAAATTACTAAAAAAATACTTGCTATGAAAATAAATTTGCAGAACAGAGTATCAGTAACAGAGATTTGATAGTAAAAATAACTGAGGCGAATTGATATAAAGTTGGAATATAATTTAACTCGATTCAAAAATTTAATGTTCAAATTCAATCGATTTTTTTAATTATTCGAAACTTGATTAGAAAAATATTCGAGTTATTGGAATTTGACTCGATAAAATTTGAATTAATTAAAAAATTTAATAAATAATATACTCAATTAGGAATTGACTATGGATATAAAAGTATTTTAATAAAAAATTAAAAAAATAACTATTTGGTTAAAATTGTGAATCTTATGAATTAAATATTGTGATACTTGAACTCGACTTAGCATATTATTCTAATTCAAATTTGACTCGATTAATTTTAAAATGAATATATATATTTTATGAGTCAATATCGAATAGTTTGATTTGTTAATACTTTACTATAAGTTGCCCATGGATTCAGCAGCAGTTTGAAAGGTGAAAAAGGATCTTAGAGTGTCTAAGGTGGGACGACGAAGGGATCGTACCATTCGAGCTTTTTTTTTCATGTTTTTCCCGGAGGTTTGGAGAAAGGTTGAGTTCAAAGAGAGTATTCCTCTAAAATTTTATAAAGTCAAGCAGAAATTTAGGACAACAAAATCAAGAGAAAAAAAAAACAGGTTTAAGATTTGTTTGAGAAGAACAAGAAAAACGCAGTTAGGAAAAGGGCTTAATTAAGAATTTTGGGCACAATTGTATTTATATCACCTTAAAAAAATCATGTACTTTAATTTCAGACATGTTTCCCATCAGCTACTATATATATATATATATATATATATATATATATATATATATTCAGAAATAACTCAGTATTTAAAACAAAAATTAAAAACTCAATTTAAATAAAAGAAAAAGAATTCAACAGCAGGATGCATTTTGCCTTTAAAAAATTAATTTTTTTAAATAAAATTTGACAACAAAAAAAAGTTGATGATTGATTTATTCCCCAGAGTTGATGGCTTAATATTATCAATTAGAAAAATGAATATTCATGATATATGCACACACACGTGTGTACTTCAATAAATGCACAACGTACGATTTTATATATATATATATATATATTAAATACTTTAATAAAAAAATTCGCTATCTCTCATTAATTAGAAATGTAAAAAGTTGAAAGACTTAATTTCCCATAAAAATGGAATTATTATAAGTAGTAAAAGATGAGAAAATATTTGTTAAAGCAGCCTTGTAGATGAATGTGTCTTTGTCCCATCACTCCAGACACGATGGGGCAATGCTGATTAAGACTTCACTAACCCTAATTTCTTAATTAATTATTCCATTTTGTAACACTAATCTTATTGGTTAATAGTTGAAATAACTAATAATTAAAGGTCACTTTTTAATATAAAAAAATTAAAAAGAAGGAAAACAGCTGAAAATTTTAATGTTTATAAAACCAAAGAGTAGTGATGTTGTAGGTGTAGTTGTGATAATTGGATAGATATAAAATGCAGTTGATATTAATTTTCTGATTAATTGGAAATAAGAGATAAATTTTTAGAAATAATTCTTTTTTTATTTATTTTTATATCAAACAATCAGAAAATAAGTATTGAAAAAATATTAAAAAATAGAAAATATTATTAATATTCATCTTATTATAAATATATGTTGATGAGGGCGTACCATGATGATAAAGGTGTGAATATATTTATTTATATATGATCTATGATTGTCAATATGTTATTGCTTCTGTTGTGGCTTAATGGGACTGAATTGCTTCTTAATCTGAATATTATTGCCTTCACGAATTAGCCAAACAGATTGTGACACCACCATATATCTATATCTAATTCATTTATTAATCAAATATACTTTTGGAACTTAGAAACAAATATTATGACTTATGTTTGTTTTTTTTAGAAAAATTAATCAATTTCGCTTTAAATATCTATTTTGAAATCTTCGCACAATTAAAAACATATATTAAAAAAATAATTAATAATTTTATAAGATTCTTATTGCAATTTATCTTAATATCTTTTTATTTTTAATTCTAAAAATTTCAATGAATAATTGTAAAGTAAAAAAAATATGTAATTACAAACTATCTTGATTTTTAAATTATACATTTAAAATAAAATAAATATTGAAAATGAAATGGTGATCAAGTAGTACGTATACAATGTCCTCTCCCAAATATATATATATATAATCATATAATCATATTTTAAGTTTATTAGTGCTGTTTTCTTATAATTATATATCTAACACTATTCTATAATTATAGTTTTATTCAAACAATAATTTTATTTATTTATTTCCTGTTTCTATTCAAATTCTATTTATATTATATATGTTAAATTCTCATCATATAAAAACTTAAATATAGTACATCATAACATCAACTAATATTATAAAAATAACTATTTAATCTATAATTTCGATCCACTATTTATATATATGTATATTTATTTATTTTCATAAATTTAGGCTTTGCTATATTCCAAATCAAACAATACAAAATATCATTAGAGTTTGACTTTTATAGTTTTATTACTATGTTATGTATGACCAAAAAATAAAACAAATAATAATATATTATGTAAAACATTCTAAAATTTAGTATTTATTTTAATTATAATAAATTTCATATATATATTTTCCACCTGAAAATGAACAATTCCATTCCTTATATTGTTATATATATGTAATCATTATTTTGTTATATAAATTTATTTATTTTTTCTTAATTAACCATTCAATTTCTTATTTTAAGATTTAATTAGTGTCATCAATAATTAACTAGACTAATTAATTATATATTTATTGAAGTGATAAAAGTAAATGAAGCGGGCGTAAAGCAAAGGGAAAGAAGGAAGACATGGTCATAGGAGGAGACTAATAAACGTAGGAGAAGGTTTGATTCGGTTTAAATACAAAAACTGAGCCGCCAAAACCATCATTTTCGCTGACTGTTGAAAACTAATCATTGGTTAACTATATGCTTAAATACAACTACCCCACCTATCCCACTTGATCGAGTACTTAAATTGGGTATAATTAAGGCAAATCAAAACAAAATCGAGTCAAACCGATCTTAATTCGGTTGAGTTTATATTATTATTAAGTGACTATTATTGTGTGTATATGATTAGTTTTAATGTGTACGCCTAGTTAAATGACTGAGAATATATATAGTATGATAAAAAATAATATTGATTTATTATTCTCATATAAAATTAGACTTTTCTATATAATTTATTATTTTTTTATATAGTATTAAATTTTTCTATAAATATTCTATTTGTTGTGTAATTTTTTGTTGGTATTGTTATATTAATAAAAATATAAAATGAATAAATATTGGAAATGTCCCCCTGCGGAGAGAGGGAAGAAAATAAACCCAATATAATGAGTCCGTGAAACTTGCTGTAACCGCCAGCTAATTCCGTTCTGGCATATTAACGTCTTTAACGCTTCTTTCTTCTTCGCGCGTAAGAATGACAATTGACCGGCGGAAACGGAAATGAATATTAATTATATTTTTCCACGGGTATATGGAGTGAAAATGGAGATGTAAATTCATAATCGGAGACAGAACGGAGAGCGTGAAATCTGGTCCGAATCTGTCCCGTCGCCGCTCTTATTCACACGTTCGTTCCGTCTTTTGGAATCGCGTCTGCTTTCTTTTGATTATTTAATTAAAGTGACCTTGTTGTCCTCCGTTATTCTGTCAAATGCAAGGTCAGAATTGTCATCTCGATAAAGTAAGTATAACTAACTTGGAACATAGGAAGGTAGGTGCAAATGATGCTATGCAAAGTCGGTTGTTTCGCGGAACAAGTACACGCAGTTGTAACTTCAACTCCTGGATTTCCAGATTGGCTCAACGGTTGGATCCGTTCCTTCTACACGCATGATACTGTTCCTTTATACACGTGACGATTATGTCTTTGAACCCAATTTCTCATCTATTTCCTTCCCCACAAAAATCTCGCCTTTGCTCCTCCTAAATACGCTATTACCACTATTATTCTGAGAAATTACAAAAGAACCTCGTAATAATTAGAGTGTTTTTTTTCAATTAAAATCTTATTTTTCTAATAGCAATTCCAATTATGATATATACAATTATTGTTAATTCGATTCCCTTTATAGCATTTTATTCATTTCTAGATGGAAATTTAACATAGACATGTTATTGGGATTTATTTTCATAGCATTTCTATTTCTAACTCATCTTATTATTATTATTATTATTATTTTACTTCAACGTGTTATTAAAATTGTATTTTTACGATTTATTATGGTAAAGTGAGAATGAAACATAAAATAGAGTATAAGAAAATAGAGATGAAAAGAACAAAAATAAAGCTTTAAAATATATATCATATTCTATTAGAGTTACTGTAAAAATAATTATAATAAAAGTGGAAAACTATGAGTTCAATAATCGATCTCTACAAAAATATATAAAAAGAAATGCAGATCCTAAGTGTATGTTAACGTCAAAATTTTATCCAAAAATGAAAATATAAAAATTTTAAAGGGCACAGTAAAAATAAAAATTTGAATTTCTACAAGAAACGGTAATTAAATTGACCAAAATATACAAATGATGATTTTTTTTAAAATATGCATTTCCCTTTATTTTTTTAAAAAAAATAAATCTAATGTTGTGAAAAACTAATAAAATATTATCAAAATTTTTTTAGGCATTGGGCTCACTTTTAAACGCTAATTTATGAGAAAAGAATTGTTTAAAATTTTATAAGAAGTACTTTGTGAAATATCTGAAAATAAATATTTTTATTTTATTTAAAATAGATTTTGCTATTATAGTTTGTTTACTGAATTTGCAAAATTGCTTATATAAAAAATCAAAACAACTCGAAAGGGTCCAAATTAGTGTCTATGTATAGACCAATAGCTGACAAATGCAGAGATTTAATTACAAGATGCTAATCAATCAAACGCTAAAAAAAAAGCATACAATTCTTTATGATTAAGTTAAAGTTGATTGTTTTACTTGACAAATTCGTGGGGATTAATGTGTTAATCAATGGTGAGATAGTTGAGCAATTGTTTGGGGTATAAAAAGAATGAAGATGATTTTGATAAAATATGAAATTGAGAAGGATGAAAATGAAGTTTTTTTTTTCTTTTTTTAATCTTCTGTGCGGTGTGTGTATTACACAAAAAAAAAAAAATTAGTTTAGTGAAATTTGATATTTTATGCATAATAAATATATTTTTTAATAAATCAAAATCCATTTCCGATTATGAATTTATATTTTTATTCTTACTCTGTATTTCGGTGGAAAAATATAATTAATATTTATTTTTGTTCCGTCTTATTTTCTTACATGTTCAATTGACATTCCTATATATAAGTTATGGCATAAATTTATGCATTTTATTTATGCATTATATCTTATAAAATAATGTACTGAATTTTATTAATTATGCAATTATAAGAGAGAAATTAATGCTTAAAAAAAAAGAAGAAGCAAAGAACTAATATTCGAGAACGGGGTTAGAATGGTAAAAGGCTGAAAACGGAAAGTTTCTAAAATCAGCGAAACGCGAGCTTAATGAACACTAAAAACGCGTTTTGGCCGGCAGGCGTTTGGTTGAACCGAACCACCTAACAACTACCACTTTCCTTCCAAATTCTTCTCTCTCTATATTTATTTCATTAGATAAATTAAAATAATAATAATAATTATTTATTTTTACATTAAAGCAAAACTATTTTGCAATATAAAACTATAAATTATCCTCTTTTAGTTCTTTTTCGGTTTTCTAAGCCATTCCTTTCCCCTCTCTCTCATCTACTGTTTCTTTTTACCCCTCCCTCTCTCTCTCTCTGCTATCCTTCCCTCCTTTTTCTCTCTCTTCCTTCCACCGGGAAACTTCCTTTCCTCGCCGTGAAACCGCTCTTCTTTCCGGCGACAGCCTCTGTTTTATCAGAAAATCCTTCGTTTCTGTTCGAGTGTTGAGGTTCTGCGATTTGTTTTCCCTCCATTTGCTTTACACGGTTGGAGAACGGTTCGGATCTCTGAGTTTGACTCGGTTTCTTCATGTTTGGCGAGTTTTGAGAGAATGTGGGGTCTGTGGTTCTGCTTCGTGAATTTTTAATGTAGAAGATCGTGATCTAGGGTTTAGATTTTGGACTTCTGGACTCAGTTTTCAGGCTAAAACTTCACGGAAAACGGAGGCTTATAGAGCGCGACTACGGAATGAAATGGTAGGCGATTTTATGCATACTCATATGCTTATGTTTGTGTAATTTACGAATTAGTTGTCAATTTGTGTGTATATGATTTTTACTTTTTAAAGTTGTTATTAATTATTTTTTTTCTGAAGGGTTTTATTGCTCAGATCTTGAAGCATTGTTCTATTATGAGATAGCCTATGGAATTTTTGGATAATTTCCGTCTTGGGATTTTGAATTTCTTTTTTTAGAAAGTCCTTTTAATTTACTGAACTACTCATTTCTGGTTATTTGATTCGTTGAAATCCTGTTTTTGTTGCATTTTCTGTTATTTAAATGCTTCTGAGGGAAGCTGATTTTATTTTTCCTGTACTTTTGCCTAAATGGGTATTTTTGTCTTACAAATTTTGGAAGTCAAAATCTGTTATCGGCTATGCATAGATAAATATTGTAATTTTTGGATTTCATTGCGATCGTCGAATAAAGTTGCATGCAGAGATGATCAAAACATGCTTCAATATAGTTTTATTGCCCTTTCTGCCTTAACATTATAATTGAGTTACACGTGTATATGCTGTATATTTGCTTTGAACATGCATTGATTTCTCCGGAGTAGATTAAGAGTTTGAGTTGAATAATAATTGTACTGAGGTGATATGGTCAGATATCCAGTTGGGTCAATTTGTGCCGACTTTTTTTTTTTTTTGGAACTATGTGTATGAGGATTAGATGTTCAATGATTTATGGAGTCATTTGACTCAAAATTCAAGATGGCTCCAATAAGCAATCATCTTATGGCTCTGATTATGGCGATAAAGGATTAATTAATGTAGTCATGTGTGGTTGACTCTGTGACACTTTATGCATGGTAGAAATATTGAAGGGGATATTATTTATTTATTTTTAGTTTAACTGCTTTCAAAAGCTCACGTATTGCAAAATGCTATACTTTCTAAAATATGATTTTTGTTGTGTTGTGTGCACAATTTTTTCGCCCAGTTTCCTTACAATTTTCAATCTTAGCTGTGAAATCCTCGGTAATTCCGTTTTATTTATTTATTTATACTTTTTAATAGGGCTGTAAATGAACCAAGCCGTTTGTGAGCTATTCGGATCTCTGCTCAGAAAAAAACTCGTTTGAAATCGTTTATTACGGTTAATGAGATGAGTTCGAGCTCAAATCTGATCACAAAAACCTTATTGAACTCGATTTTAATACTGTTTGGTTCATTAGCTCATGAACGTGTTCGTTTAAAAGCTCGCGAACATGTTCATTTAGAGCTCGTTTATGTTCTATTTTGTTATCAAGCTCGAGTTTTTGTCATTATCAGTTAACGAGTTGAACTGAGCTTTTGTCATTATCAGTTAACGAGCCGAACTCAAGCTAAACTTGTTAAGCATAATAAACGAGTTTTTTACGAGTCGAACTCGAGCCGCTTGTGAACTTGATCATTTTCAAACAAGCCGAACTCGAGCTCAAGTATAAAAGCTCGAGCCGAGTTCGAGTCTGTAATAAACTTAAACAAGCCGAGCTCGAGTTCACCAATATTCGGCTCGATTCGGTTCATTTACATACCTACTTTTTAGTTGTTATGTACTTTGTTTTGGCAAATTGATACTAGTTTTAAATCTATATAGAAATTAAAACATCACGTTGATGCACCCAATTTTGGTATATGATTATCAAAATTCTTGTTTCAGACTAAAAGTTTTTGTCAAGAACTACAACTTGAAGTTCTATGTTTGTTAAACACATTAAGTAACACGTGTGCATCAGAATGATAGAGTGTTTGCAGGATCATCCGAAATATATGCAGCGTTTTTTGTCAATGTTCTAAGTGTGAAATTCTGTAATTTTTTTTGCTTGAAAAGGGTTGATGTCACCTGTGCTTTTGCATTGATGGTGAAATAATAATTTGGATGCGGGTTATTGCTTTCAATTATAAGATCCTAACAGGTATTAATGAGTCAATTTGAGATATTAACCAGGATAATTTCTAGCAGTCAGCATAATGTGCTATTTGTGCACCACTGCCTCTTCCTCTTTCCACTTTTCCTTTCTAATTTCATAGTAGGTTGATGGTGTCTGAGGGCAAGGTAGAATGTGTGTACACTTCTTGGTTAGAGTGATAATTTAATAAATATTGGTTAATGAGTTAAACAAAATCTTGTTTCTGGATGATTGTAATGTGATCAATATGTTTAGAATATTATTCCACCCTTCTCATTTCTTTTACTTCATGCATGCCATATCTACTTTTTATCTTTAATAAATGTATGGTTAATGGTTTTTATTGCACTGCTTTTTTTTCTTTTGGACAGGTGGAAGGAAGGGTCTGCTTGTCTAAAGAGGCTAGGAATGGGTTAGAATTTCTGAAGCGTAAAAGGCTTCAGCGAATGAAATCTGAGACTGTCAATGTGACTGTAAATGTCAGCAGTACGATGAGTAGAAGTGGAGGAGATGCATTAAGGGCTTCAGCATCTTGTGGCGTTAGATTACATGGTAATGCTGAATCCTTTGTTCAGTCAAATGGTTCCTTAATTGGTAAGGATGCATTTTTTAAGCGAAAGGTGGAAAAATTTGACACAAGTGATCTAGAATGGACAGAGAAAATCCCAGAATGCCCTGTATACTATCCTACAAAGGAGGAGTTTGAGGATCCTTTGGTGTACTTACAGAAAATAGCTCCAGAAGCTTCAACATATGGTAGTGAATCTTATCTGAGTAACAAATCTCTTCCATTGATGCTGATTTAGAAAAATTTAACATTGGGTGTTCAGTTTGATGATGCAAATATTATTTAGGCCAGAGCTTGAAAGTATGTTGACCAATAAAAATAGAGTTTCTTCAAGAGTTTCAAAATGCTCTTCGTGGTCTCTCATTAACAAGTCTGCTGTCTATACCTTATTTCTATGCTCTAACCTGGATCCTGTTAGAGAATCATAGTCGGTTTCCTCATTTTTAAATGATATCAAAATGGGGTACATTTTGCTTTCTGTTTTCCCTTTTTACCTGCCTGTGAATCAGTTTTCTTACTGTAATGGCATTGAACATGTATTTTCGTTTCCTCTGACTCAAAAAACAATGAATATTTAAGATTAAGCATCAAAAGTGGGAAAGAAGTAATGGGTCTTATAAAGCACACATATTATTGTGTTCCACCTTTTTCCCACTTATCAATGTGAATTAGGTCCTTGTCTCTACCTTAATTGGAGTGTCTTAGTGCTATTTTTTAATATTACTCCATGTCATCACATACTTTGGTTCATTCTTTATCTTGGACTAAAGGCCATTTGCCCCATGAACTTGCCAATGAAATCCATTTCAGGCCAATCAATATTATGACTAAATCACTAGCTTGCTGCAAGATTTATGGCCGTTTTGTTTAATTCTGTGGCAATGCAACAGAGTATGGTAGAGAAAAGGGACTAATTTGCAGTGATTTGTAACTAAACATTCAGATAATTCCAATGCGTTCATTTTATGCTTAGTTAGCCCTTTAAAATAAGGCAATCATGTTGGTATATACGACATGACACTCAATTGGCCATGCATTCCAAGAAGCATGCTAATATGACATTCTTTTTTTTTTTCCTTCAAATTCACCCTAGCAGTGTGTTATATAATCACTGTCATGTATTTTCAGGCCTACCATTATGATATGTTGCCGTTTCCCAACTAAAATCAAGAATCACCTATAAAACAGTGCATAGCTTTTATTTAGCTACACCACTTATATTGCAAAGCTTGTTCGTTTTAAAAATTCATGAAAGTGCCTTTCATTAACTTTAATGCTATGGCCATAACATCTTGAAACAGTCATATATATGGACTGTAATTTAAATTCCTGCACATTGATCAAATTGTGATCTGCTTATTCTCTTCCTGAATATGCAGGTATATGCAAGATTGTGTCCCCACTGAGTGCTTCTGTTCCTGCTGGGGTTGTACTGATGAGGGAGAAAGCAGGATTCAAGTTCACAACTAGAGTACAACCTCTTCGTCTGGCAGAGTGGGATACTGATGACAGAGTGACCTTTTTCATGAGTGGAAAGTGAGTGTTCTTACTGTAAAGAAAATATTATTTTTGACAATGTTCTACCTTGTTTTAAATATGAATGTAATGTTTCAGAAATTATACTTTTCGTGATTTCGAGAAAATGGCGAACAAGGTTTTTGCTCGTAGATACTATAGTGCCAGTTGTCTTCCCGCTACATACATGGAAAAAGAATTTTGGCATGAAATTGCTTGTGGAAAGATGGAAACAGTAGAGTATGCATGCGATGTTGATGGCAGTGCCTTTTCATCATCTCCCAGTGATCCACTTGGAAATAGCAAATGGAATTTGAAGGTGTTTATTTTGCTTTGGTTTTTTTCATTTCTTATATCTTATTCCTAATGAAGGGTTTCCCGACTATTTTTTTATTTTATCATGATCACAAAATATTGTAGAAATAATGAAATTCATGCAAGGATTGTAGTAACTAGATAGTTTCTTGCTGATGACTTGTGTATTGACTTGTGGGGTGATCACATCGGTGAACTGAAACATTAAGAGTGGTGGGCAACACAAGAAGTGTAAGGAGAATGTGTGCCTTCTGGAAAAAAAAAGGGGGGGGGTAGCTCATGATTTTAGCCTCTGCAATTTCAGTTCAACTCCCAACTTAGCAGAGTTCAGGGATCTGGTGTTGTGGAAATGGAATCTTATAATATGCTAGAGTTATTGTTTTAGGTGGGACCTAATTGGGTAATTGGCTTTTATTATAGATTCTTTGTACTGAAGAGAGAGATGGATAATTTTATTAAAACAAGTTTGATGGTTAATTGAGGGCTATTATCTGCTTTACTCTTTTTTCATTTTCAGTTTTCTTATGACGTAATTGTGACTTCAATCTTTTTCTTTCTCAGCTGCTATTTTTCTAAATAATTCTGTGAATAAAAAGTTTATATTTTGGGTGAAAAGTTAAATGATAATAAGTTGAAAGCAAATTTCTGTCATGTTGTTACTTCTCATAGATCCTTTTTTTTCCTTTTAAAAAAAGAACTGCATGCATATGTATTCAAGTGTTACATCTTACATTGTTTTATTTTTCAGAATGTTTCCCGGCTCCCCAAGTCTGTTTTACGTCTTTTGGGAACAGCTATTCCGGTGAGGAGATAGTATAGTCTTTCTTGAAGTGTATGTTTCATACTTTATGCTGCTTCTTGATTTGCATTCTTTATATTTCAGGGGGTAACAGATCCCATGCTATACATTGGAATGTTATTTAGCATGTTTGCATGGCATGTGGAAGATCATTATTTATATAGGTAGGTAATACATGTTACTTTTCTTTCTCTAGTGTCTTTTGTTTCAATTTCTTGGCAAATTTTGTTTACAAACTTTTAACTATCTATTTTGTTAATGTTATGACAGTATTAATTACCATCATTGTGGAGCTTCAAAAACTTGGTATGGAATTCCTGGTCAAGCAGCTTTAGAATTTGAAAAGGTGGTCAGGGAACATGTGTATACGCGTGATATTTTATCAACGGATGGGGAGGATGGAGCTTTTGATGTTCTTTTGGGGAAAACAACTTTGTTTCCTCCAAATATATTGCTAGAACATGGTGTCCCTGTATACAAGGCTGTGCAAAAGCCTGGGGAGTTTGTTATAACCTTCCCTAGAGCTTATCATGCTGGATTTAGCCATGGTAAGATATCTGTAGTTAAGTTATTGATAGTAGAGTTAACTAAAAATTTAATAAATACCCTTAATCCCTAAGCTGCAGTTGGACGATATTAATCACAGCATCAGATATCATATATTACCTTTTATAAATATACAGGTTTTAATTGTGGTGAGGCTGTGAACTTTGCAATTGGTGATTGGTTTCCGATGGGAGCTGTGGCTAGCTGGCGTTATGCCCTTCTTAACAGGATGCCGCTGCTTCCCCATGAAGAACTTCTTTGTAAAGAAGCTATGAATTTCTATACTAGCCTGGAACTGGAAGATTCAGATCTTTCTTCTGCAGATTTGGTTTCTCATTATTGCATTAAAGTTTCTTTTGTGAAACTGATGCGGTTTCAGCATCATGCTCGCTGGTCTTTGATGAAATCAGGGGCATGTGCTGGCCTTCTGCCAAATACCTATGGAACTATTCTCTGCAGTTTATGCAAAAGGGATTGCTATGTAGCTTTTGTTAACTGCAATTGTTCCATGCATCCTGTGTGCCTTCGTCATGGTATGATTTTGTGTTTATTCTCTCTTTATTTTCCATCTGTCATTTGTTGATCTCGTGTTTTTATTTTATTTTATTTTTATTTATATTGGTCGTTGCTCATCCAGATCTTAAATCACTTGACACTTGTGGAAGAAATTACACCCTATTTTTGAGGGAAGATATTTCAATAATGGAAGCTGCGGCCAAGAGGTTTGAGAAAGAAGATGGAGTAATTGAAGAGATTCAACGGCAAGCAAAAAGTGGGGATGATTTGTTTTCCTATCCATCATCAAATATGTTTCTTAGTGTTTCAGGAGATGGATATGCCCCTTATTGTGAGATAAACTTTGACTTCAACACTGAGATGGCTGCAAAGATTCAGGACCAGTCACACAACCTTGGTCAAACTGCAGTCATATGTAGCGGTCAAAATTCTAGACCTGAGGCCTCAGAGACATCCAATTCTTATTGTGCATCTACTCTTTGTGCTTTGGAAGAGCTAATGGAAAACTCTTCAGAAACCAACAATGTAAGATCCAGCCTTCTTATTTCCAAAAGTGTCTTCTCTCTTGATCCTTAATTTTTTTTTTCATAAATGATTGATAATTGCAAATGGTAAACGAAGTTGTATTATAAAATTGTTATGATAAAATTGATTTTTCTTTTTTCTTTGCTTTTTTGTTCATTTATGTCCTTAGATGTTAAAAGGCAAGCCTGACTCTAAAATAGAGAATCTTGAGTCAAGAAAGTTCTCTGGAGAAGTATCACACAGCATGCATGAGTGCTCTTTATCTTCTTTATCTACTGATAAACGTTTGAGTATCCAGCAAGGTGATCTTCATGGATCAGAAGTTAGACCTAATACTGATCAACAGAGCGATGATTCTGATTCAGAGATATTTAGAGTTAAACGCAGATCTTCTCTCAAAGTGGAAAAAAGAATTGTGAATGATGACGTGCCTTCAAAGATTTCTGAAAACCAGGTATAACATTGTGCTTTTGTCATTTTATGGGTGCAGTGTATCAGTGTCCCAGTTAGTTTAATGGGAAGAGGGAAATTGTGCACTACTTCCACAGCCTAGCATTATGTCTAGTTAGACACAAACGAACTAATTTCATTTTTATATTGTAAGAATTTTTTATCCACTTCACGACCTACTATATCTTTTTATATGGACTGCGATGACGGTGCAACACATTGTGTTTGAATCTTTCAATTCAGCCAATATTCAACTGTATCTTTATGCCAGTCATTTAGTACTAAATGGCCAAAGTGAAGGTGAAGGTTGAGTTGTATATATGTGAGAATGAAACCACAGTGTTCATTAAGAGAACAAATTAGCAAGAGAAGCAAAGAAAAACATGAAGGTGAGAAAGAATTATTCAACTAGCAACGGTGAGGCATGGGGCATAAGGCTGGTGATAATGGGGTTGCTTCAGTAATTTTGTAAATCAAGTGTTAAAAGTAAAAAGGGAACTGTAAAATTTATAACGTTGCTGTTTGTGATTCAACAGGAGAGTTTTTTTTTTTTTAAATGAGAATTTTTTCGTCAAGTGAAATTTAATTAGTAAAAAATCTCACAAGTAATGGGCAAATTAGTTTATCACACTATAACTATGCTATTACTTGTAACTGTTGACAGCATAAAAATAGGTTGAGAAAGTTCTATAACTTTGTAAATTCCTTTGTACATTTTGGAAATGAAGTGTAACACAACTTACTGAATTACAGATATTGAGAATTTTTACTTGTGGTTGCTTTATTGGGTTGTTCTGTTAATAATTTCTGAGGTGTTCTCTTTTGATTTTGAGAATTATTTCTCAATGTCCTTTTTTTTTTCCTATGGTTAAATCTTACAAGAAAAATTTCTTGCATGCTAACCAGAATGGGGGAAGCCTTGTTCATTGGGACCATAAAAATGGGGTTGTAAGGTGAAACATAATGTCTTAGCATCTGAAGGTTTGATTGTGATGTTCTTAGTTACATCTGTTGTAGCAATCAGTAGTTACATATTATAGATTTTATTTGCTGAATTTCCTTTTCCTCGTTGAATTTTTTTTTCCCTAAAATTTGTCTGTTTATTATGTTTATTGAACAGGGATTGAAACGATTGAAGAAGATCCAATCTGAAGGAAGATATGGTCAAGCAATGCAATCAGAATGTAGCCGAACTGAAGATGAATGGAATCGCAACCGAATGTCCACTTCACATCATAGGGAATCTCCGGAAAGAGCATCTAGGGAGAGGTCTGGTGGCGCGAGTACCATTCCCATCTCTATTAAGTACAAGAAGTTAGGGAATGATGAAGTTATGAGCAGACAGAGAGAACAGCAGAGAGTGGATAAGTTGCAACATGAGTTGGGAAAGAGTACGAGAGAGGCGCCCCCGATTGAGATTGGGCCAAAGCGTCTTAAGGTGCGAGGTCCATCATTTTTAGGGCCAGAGAGCAGGTTAGATTGATTTAATTGGGATCTAACATGGATTGATTTAACCAGAAAACTGGTTTGCCTACCTGTGGAGCATATATATCATCATCGACGACTAGAGCATGACTTTGCTAACTTCATATTTTCTCCAATGGGGTTCTAACAACACGGAAAATCCAAAAGATTAATTGTGGGAGCAGTGGTAAAAAATTAACCAGATTTAGGATATTTTTATTCTTTGTGCAGGGCCTCCAATTGTGGCACTCTGCACCATGGATGGTGATTCTTCTGGTTCTCAGGCCAGGGTGTTTTTCCGTCCTTTGGCAGGAGAACCTTCCTGCAAGCTCAAAGTAGAATTTAGCAGCAACTCTGTAAATTTGTTTGTTTGCTTTTTTTTATTAGTCAGAATTTAATTTTTGTACGGAAAGGTGAGTGTTCTCAATTTCCTGTCTGTTAAGGTCATTCAACTGTTTACTCTTAGGTTCTTCAATTCTTTTTTTGTAGCCATTGACTACATGAATAAAGGCAGAGAAATGATTTTTTTTTCTCTCTCTTTAATCTCTCTCCATTTTCAGTTGTATCCTTTGGGAATTCTGGATTTGTTTCTCTACATGCTATTGCCGGTATGAGTTTCTTATTACATTAGGGATTCCATGGTGAAGTTGGTATGGACCTTTTTCTTTCTTCCTTTGGTTAATTGCCGGTATGAGTTTATTATTACATTAGGGATTCCATGGTGAAGTTGGTATGGACCTTTTTCTTTCTTCCTTTGGTTAATTGCCGGTATGAGTTTATTATTACATTAGGGATTCCATGGTGAAGTTGGTATGGACCTTTTTCTTTCTTCCTTTGGTTAATTGCAGGTATGAGTTTATTATTACATTAGGGATTCCATGGTGAAGTTGGTATGGACCTTCTTCTTTCTTCCTTTGGTTAATGAGTAGGACTGGAGAGTTCCTTAGCGTTTCAGGTGGATACAGGTGAGAAAAACCCAATGAATGTGATTTTCATTATTTCCCTAAATTTAGAAGGATAAAAAAAGAGGTGACTTAGAGCCCAATTAAATAACAAAGCAATAGTAAAGGATCAAAAGATCTTCCACGCTCTAGAGGCCCATCCATCTGTGACTCATCGGGCGGTCTTGTTCTGTCATATTCAAATCTCAATCAATGCTTTTATAGCTACACCTGTAAAATTTTAATACGATTCACCAAACTCTAACGGAAGTTGATCTGATTCTGATTTTAACTTGAAACACCTGCAAATTTTTGTGTCGTTCCATTTGTTTGACCCGTAATTTTTTTTAATTCAATTACTAATGATATTAATTAAATTATTATTAGCGTTTCACAGTTTTTGTTTTGAGACTACCAGTTGTCTTATTTTACCTTTAAACATGAACTTAATTTCTATATTAGGGTAATTTTTTTTAATGTAATGTGTATTCTGCATTTATTTATCAATTCAAACTTTGCAATTATTTACAGCCATACATATTGCTTTCATTTAATTGGCCATTGATTGATTGATTTGATTTTGATTCTTGATTTGAGTATGAGAGAAAAATACTAAGAATATATCTGTTATAATTTTACTACAATATAGTTTGAACAAAAGTAAAATAACTATACTAAAGGGATTTTTTTTTCACTAATCATAGGTTTTACTGCATTAACAATTTTAGAAAGAATTTAATTAATATAAATTGATATGGTTTGGAAAAAATATATCAACTAAGGAACCACTTTGGGCCATTTTATAAGTGGATGCATGAAAATGTGTAGGCCAATCTCTTGGGCGACCTTTGCAGCTTCAAATGATTTTGGACCCATCTTGTTGCGCTCAAGGCTTCTTCTTTTTTTTATCCCTCAAGCCTTCCATTGAATCCGGTCCACAGTCTACTCCTAATTTAAATCCCTTTTAATTCTTTTTTTTTCCCCGGAATTTCTACATAAATACTACAGAAAAAAATTTATAAATATATTTTCTTATTTACTCACGTTCAATAATACATTCTTTTAAATTTATTATTTCAAAAATATTCTTTTTAATCATAGTTTATATTGAGTATATCAGTGTATATGTAGCATACAATCTGCATACACAAAATATATTTATGGTATATGAATTAACTAAATATAAAATTTGCACATTTACAGCCAAACATTAAATAAAGTTATAAAAAGAATTTACAAATTACATTGAGATAAATATGCCAAATATCAAAAATAGTAATATGTACATCTAAAATTATGACTAAAATATATATTTTTCTAAAAAAAAAGAGGCATTTTCAAAATAGAAAATTAAAAAGAAGCATTTTTGAAAAATAAAAATTTTAAAAGAGACATTCTGAAACTTTCAAAAACAGCAGTCAGTAGCACATTTTTATGAAAAAAGTTTAAAAGGTGACAAATCATGAAATTTCCTCTTTGCTTTAGAATACAACTAATCATAAATTTACTAGTTTTGTGCACAGATGAAAAAATAGGTTTATTTTTTATTTGGATAAATATTATTAATTAAACCTAAATATTATGATTAAATACATATCATATTATTAGTTTATTTATGACAAAACATAAATATTTTTAATACGATTTATTATTTAATTTTATTAGATAGATCATTTAAATATTTCTTTAATTTATTGAATTTAATATTCTCTCATCTTTTTTTTTTTAAAGTGATTTATATCATAATATCCTCAAAAAATTTTTAACTGCATTAATTAGATATGACCTTGAACTTGAACCACTTAATTCTCACAATTAAGTCAGGGAATTAAGGTATTGAAATCTGAATTTTTTTTTATTTTTTTATTATTTATATTTTTGTAATGCAATAGAATACCTCCAAAACCATTTAGTTTTAAACCTAACACGATTGTTAATATGGTTTTGCAGGTCATTCACCATTATTTTGTTAATTTTCATCTAATAAAATTTATCCATTTTAGCTTTTTTGGCAGGCTCTATTTTTGTTTTTGTTTTTTTTTTGTCTAATAACATCTATTTTCTACTTGTATTATTAAATTTATTTCACGATAAAACTAAAATTTATAAAAGCTTTAGAAATAAACAACATTAATAAATAAACATGAAAATATATTCCTAAAATTAATAATATTTTTAATATGAAAACAATTTTTAGTCATGATTGCTAATATCAGTAGTCAGCATTTCAATCGAGAGGCAAATTTAGCCCATATTAATGATACTTAATTTTCAATCTAAATTACTTCTTGATATGAAGATGCAAACTTATGATTAATTTAAAAGGGTATAATTATAAGTTATAAATTACAAAAATAATTTGATGTTAAAGAAATCTGTAAATTATTTATTAATTTCATATTTTCTTTTTTTATAATTTAATATTGTCGGTTATATATGCATTTTTTTTGTTGAGAAAATTGTTCGTAAATATTATTGAATTATATATATTTTTTAATTTCTAGAAAATTCCAATTGGAAAATTGTTCGTAAATATTATTAATTTTAGGACTATATTTTAGGACCATAGAATTTAATATTTTCGGTTACATATGCATAAGTGGATTTGAAATTATTAATTTGGGCTTTCTTTTTTCATGTAAATCTGTAAATTATTTATTAATTTTATGTTTTCCTTTTTGCCACTCTCTCATTCTCAAACCATTTATTAATTGGACCAATTGGCATTTTCTAGAAATTAAGAAAGCCCAAAATAATAAATGGTATGAAAATGAGAGAGTGGCAAAGTTTACATGAAAAAAGGCAACGCTTTATCCCAATGAGAGAGGGGCAAAGTTTACATGAAAAAAGGCAACGCTTACCAATGGGATAAAGTTGCTAAAACTAAAAGCTTTTCATCATCTTTCTATATGCTATGCCCCATATAAGTGATTCTACTTTTTTCATGAAAAGATTAAAAATTTCTCACTACTAGTAGTAGAGAACATAAATCTTAAATTTGCATTTTAATAAAATTTTGTTGCTAATACAATAAATAATTTGGTAAAAAAATTCTCTTTCTTTTTTCTTTCTAAAAAAATATTGATTATAATGCATATCGTGTATACATGCATATACAAGGCCAACTAAATAATTTGTGTGACCCTAGGCAAGAGTTAATTAAGGGTCCCTTTAATATTATGAACAAAATTTTTAAAGTTATTCAAATTTTATTTTTCTTACTTTTTTAGATGCAAAGTTACTAATTGAAAAAAATAACCTTAAGTAGATGAGTTACACAAGATTAAAAAGGAAAAATGTGAAATGTAAAAATAAAAAAACATTTATTTTTTTTGTGCAAGTTGAAAGAAATAATAATTGTTTAAAGAGAAAAAAAGAGATAGAAACTGGCAAAAAATGCATTTAGAGTTTAGTTTATTACATA
Organism: Triadica sebifera; assembly: GCA_023653625.1. Lineage (NCBI taxonomy): Eukaryota > Viridiplantae > Streptophyta > Magnoliopsida > Malpighiales > Euphorbiaceae > Triadica > Triadica sebifera. The sequence goes on from CM042912.1 coordinate 1,003,567, forward strand.
AAGTCAAAAACTAGTTGTATTTAAATCAATTTATTAATTAATCATTTAACCAATAAAAGCTAAAATTTTCTTACAAAATTAAATAAATTTTCAATATAACCGTTTAAACTAACAAATAAAAAATAATTAGCCATTTAAATTTAATGTAACACATTCAAAATCTAATAAAATAGTAGACTTAATTTTTTTTATATACTTAGATAACAAATTTGAGGGTCCAAAATACTTTTATAATTAATAAAAAATAAAATTAGGAGTCCCTTAGAAATTGGGAATTCTAGGCATAGGCTTTAATAGCCTATGCCTTAAACTGCATATATATATATATATATATATATATATATATATATATATATATATATTGGTGATAATTTTTTTTATATAAACCACATGTATTTTTATCCGTTTTACGGTTTGAAACTAATTTTATTCGGAATTTAGCCATGATTAAGACTATTCGCTCCTCTCTAATGATATGTTTGTTTTGCTGATTTTTAACTTGTGTGGCTTTGCAGAGTTTTTTTGGGGTAAGCATATATATACTTGCTTTGTTCACTTATATATCTGGTTGGTAAAGATCACTCTAACATGATATATTATATTTGCTCAAACACGAAAAGATCTTGATCCTAATTAATATATATGTAATAGCATTTTGAAATTTCAATATATTACAGTTTTCATAAGACGTATTAAATTCATTAAGTGCAAAACTCCTTGCTATTTGGGCAGTTCAATTATCTCACAGTATCTTAACATATATATAAGAAATTCCCTATTTTTTTTAGATGTAAGTATGTGCTTATAAATGCTTCATTACCAACCTACATTATGCAGGCAGTGATAAATGAGCAAATAATAAATGGTTGGACCCATTAGTAATATCATATATATATATATATATATATATATATATATATATATATATAGTTAATGAGAAAATGAGAATTATTTGGAGTAATATATGCCAGAAACATAAATAAAATTCTGTAGTGATAGAATGAAACATCAGACTAGCAAACAAAATTTTAGTAGGAATCTCACTGTGTAGAAAACTGGATGTATCTTGTCTTCTCTCTTCTTTATGTATGGACTATTCTTTGGCTCTTTTTAACAATTCACTGCTGCCCTTTCATCAAAGATTTGGGATTGGATTCTATTGGTATTTGCTAAAATTTTAAATTTTCATTTTTCAGTCCCAAACATATGCCCTACTAATCAATAATCAACTTACATTTCATAGATAAGAAGCACAACTCATGCCTTTTGTATAATGTTGCTTTCCCAGTCCTTTTCTTTAATTGCTTTTATCAGAACCACCCCCCTTCAACAATATCTTATTTGGATTAAGGTATTTCAATTCCACAGTTTTTCCCTTTTCGAAAAATGAATTTATTAACAAATTCAACTTGTATAAAACTTTGATTCAATTTTTTTTTCTATTAAAAAGTTAAGATATTAGCCATAAATTTTTTTAAAAAACTTGATTAGTAAAAGAGATGTAAAAATTAATTCAGCAACTCCTTGTAGGTTCTTTTTTTTTTTCAACATTTAAATGCAATCTATAGTTTTTTGTTTTCTTTATTTATTTCACTATTTTAATTTATATATAAGATGTGCCAGAAATTTCTAGGGGATATATTCAAGTTAAATTCCTTTTTTATTTGCCGTGCCTTTTGTAATGTGTGTGTATTACTGTTATTTTTATATATTTTTAATTATATCGATCGGAGTTTACAAGATTTGAACCTTTAACATAATTTAATTATCTTCTTATAAGCAAACTAGAGCCACTTTTCCTAATTGATAAATGAACTAATTTCCCTTTCAAATTCAATCCTCTCAAACCCACAAGCATTTCTTTTTGATGGATTAATATTAATGTATTCAATTTCTTCGTGAAATGGGGCAGAAATTTTAGTTAACGCACCCAAACTAATTTCAGGTAAAATATTAATGGAGTTATGCTGAGTAAAATGATTTGAAGGGAAGTGTAGTGTAAATCCCAACCTCCTAACTTAAGAAATAAAAAGGTAAAAATTATTTCAATTATGACAACTTTTTCCGCATTGTGCAATTGAGTTGAAAATTTTTTCCAATTTAAAAGTTAAAAACTTGTGATCTATGTGCTCCATTTCTTAACAATTTTCAATCATAAATTGACTCTTTGGTTTCCAATGAATCCATTTTTAACATCTAATAATAATAATAATAATAATAATAATAATAATAATAATGATGATATCTTTGTTTCAGATTTTTAAACACTCACCCTTTTTAGAACTCTGGGTCAGATTTTAGCATAATAGAAACTTGAGAGCAATGCTAGACACAATCACCTATTTATTTAACTTTTAAATTTATCATCTTATTAATTAGCGAAGAGAGAAAAAAAATTCAAATATAAAAAAAAGAAAAAAGGAAAATTTATTTTTGAAAATTTTTTCTCTAATTACTAACATATAAGTTGGTAAGTGTTGAAGTGATTGTTGATAGCATTCATCCATAAAATAAAGAATATATTAGACCAATTGATTATGTGTAAAAATCTTAGATTAATTAGAAAATTGATTAACTTGATTAACTTTTTCCCTGCGGAAAATTAGGGCTTACTGTTGGTAGTGGGACTTTCAAAGAAGCTTCCCTTGATATAGGGTTACAAATTGCAGGAAACAATCTTCTTTTTGTAAAGCTAAAATTATGACAGTCCAGCACTTTATCCAAAATACTAAATTTAAAGTGCAATGATAAAGTTAATCATTACAAACAATTATATTCTTAGAATGACATCAAAGGTTTATAGTTTCGGCATTTTGTGATACATATTTTGTATCACTATCCTCATGTAATAAGCTTAAAGCAAGATGATAATGATGATGATGATATTGAAACTATAAAACCCAATAATAATTATAATAATGATAACAACTTTACTAGAAAGAAAATGTCCTAGTAGTTCTTTTTGTAGATAAATATTCTCAAAGACTTTAATTTGTTCTCTCTATCTTTTTCATTGTGCTCAAAAGTAAAAGGAATGTGAGAATTAATGGTTAAATTTGGGATTGAACAAACAATTAATTTCCTTGCTTCGCTTTGGTAAAAATTACAAAAATATTTTATAAAATGTAAAAGTGCTCCATTACAATTACCAAGGATCACTTCATACTTTAAAATATAATTAAAAAGGCTCTCATTTCTTGCTCTCTCTCTCTCTCTCTCTCTCTCTCTCTCTATATATATATATATATAAATATAAAATTTTTCAGGGGTCTGAGTGGAGTACAAAAACATACAAAATCAGTTAGATTACATATTTACGTAGGAATATAATAAGTTGATTTGGATGTCACAGCTTGACAGGAAAGACGATGCTTTTTCTAAGCTTTCTTTCTCCTTTTGTTGCTTTCTGTCTTTCTTTTGCTCTCTTTTTCTTTTTCTTTTTCTTTTTCTTCTTTCTTTCTTTTCATTTTATTTTCTTTTTCTCTGATTTTCTCAGCTGAGGCACCTGATTCTCCTCACCCCTTCCTTGAGGATTCAGAGATATAATGATTTCAAAATGATAGTAAATTGATTTATCATGATATCCTATCATCAATGTGACCTGCCCAATGTGAACTCCAAATTAGGCTTCTTCTTGGGGCTTGATGAGCTTACATCTGATATTCTTTCATATCTTAAGCACTTTGGATCCATTTCTTTCTGTTTTTATATATTTGAAAAAAAAAACATATTAGTACTTCATATTTTAATATAAAATTAAATGATATATATACAGAAGAAAACAGACAAATAGCAGAAGCAATAAATGGCCATTATCAAAGCTAGCAAAGCACGAGGGAAGCGCGTGAAGGTGGGAATCATTTTGACTAGAGGAATAATAGAATATTTTTCCAAATATGAAAGAAAGAAAAGAAAGAAAGAAAAAAAAAGGACACTTTAAAAAAAAAATGGTACATGAAAGCCTGCTAAAGTGTGTCCATTCTGCAGCTCCAATAATTAATACTCCACAAAACTAAATAATTTACAATCAATTTTTCATTGATTAGCATTATTCTGTATTTGACAGAGACTAATGTTGCATTATTATACACTTTTTACCCTATCATGTAGCTACTAAATTATATTGACCTTTACTATTTAAAAGCTCAAAAAATTGTGTTAATTAAATGATTCATCAAGGGCACAAGTTATAGGTAATAGGGTTTTTTTTTTCCCTAAGATAAAAAAAAAAAATTTCCTCGGGGCTAAAAAGCTTGAGCTTTCCACATCAAAAGAACACTTTTCTCCACAAAGACTATACATGTGTGTGTGTATGTAAATGACAGAATTGACCCTTTGAATTGAATTTATGAATGAGCTAAACTAGCTTTTGAAAGGCCTCTTGCCTTTCTTCTTTCTTTCTAAGTTGTAAGACTTAAAAGAAGAAAGAAAATTAAGGCATCTGCTTTTGTTCAATCTTTCAAAAAAAATAAAATAAAAGAAAAGAAAAGAAAAGAAACGAAATCTGCATGCATGTACAATAATAATTTTTTTTAATAAAAATAGGAAGCTAGAGAGGACAATTTTGAAAAATCGATACCTCAAGAGATGGTAATTTTACTGCATCAGAATCCTTAGGTTTCACATGCAACCAAGCTTCCCTGCTATAAACCAACAGATTTAGAGAATATTTCCTATCAGTGGAAGCCATACAGAAAAAAAAACCAAAAAAATATTGAGAAAAAGAAAGCTATCTTTTTCTGTCTTATTTATATTTCCTCTCCTTCACTTTACATTTATATATATATATATATACATGATTGACTGATATAAAAGTTGAACTCTACCCATGTGATAGCCCATTACCAAGAAGAAGAAGAAGATGAAGAAGAAGAAGAAGAACACGTTACAAGGAAGTTTCAAAGGACATATATCTTTGGCATCAAGATTTCCACTAATGGGTCCATCATAGGGTTTATCTTTGACACTAAGTTTTCCAATTGTAGGTCCCATTTCAATAGCCCCACAAAATCCAAAGGAAAGAGATATCTGCATTTTTTAGGTAGATTTTTTTTAATTTTTTTTCTTTTTACTTCCTTTTTCACCCACAACTAGAACAGGAATATAATTACCCCATCATGGAGTTTCAGTCTTCATGGGTTGTGGACAGAGCAGCGAAATCATTTCTTTAATATATTATTGTTGTGATTTTTTGCATGTAACTATATGTATGGTATGTGGGGAGAAGAGAGAGAAAGAGAGATATGGTCCGATTCATTAACAATATTACCCAATAAATTAAAAAAAAACAAAGAAAAAAATCTATTAAGTTTGTTTTACTCTGAATTATTTAATCCCAAAAAATAATCACTTCATGTATATAAAAGTAATGCACAATGTCCAAAGACATCAGGTTAGGTATTAGATTTGAAAATGGTAAACATGAAAGAGAAAAGAAAAAGCTATGAACATTTGAGTTTACTAAGATTTGCAAATTATCATTTTGTGCAGTCTTCTGTTTTGTCCTTACAACTGGGAAGAATACAAGAATTCTCAAATACAAATTTGCTTTGGAAGTCTGAAAAAATTTATTATATATGTATTTTTTTAATAGTAATTTTCAAGACAAGTTTAATAACAATAGGCAGGTTTAATAAGTTTTAAGGCTTGTTCTTAGTTTAAAAATAAATAAAATTAAGGTTGGTTCATAGTATTTTTATTAAAAAGGTCAAAATTTTGATATATATAAATTTGGAAAGAGAACAACAAAGTTATACATATAACTTTCCCTTTGTTGGGGATTTAATCTATCTCTATGATTTACTATTTGTTCCTAATTTCTACATTTTAAATATGAATTATTAAGAGTCATTATTAGTAGTGTCTCTATATTATATATATATATATATATATATATATATATGTTTTACTTTATTCCTTATTTGTTTTATGTGTATCTCATCACAATAAAAACATGAGTAAAAATCAGTTTAAATTAAAGAAAATGTAAAAATAATAATAATATAGAGAAGATAGGTACATAGTATTTCTCATTATTATTTTTATCTAACTGGTCCATAGCAGACGAAATCAATAACACAATGGAATGCAAATTATTTCATTCATACGGTATTTTTCTTAATAACTCTTTTTTGAAATCGTATTTTCTTATTAACTTAGTTTATATAGACTTGACTAGAGAAATAATTACGAGCAAACATAGGAAAAGTTGTACAAAATTCACCTGGATGAATTGCTCCAGATGCCGTGATAGTCCTTGTCCTGCTGACCATTCGATCTTGCCTGTTGCATTGATATTTCAGATCTTCTTGAGTTCTGTATATCAAACATCAAATCTTCTGAAGTATCTCCAGATGATCCATTATCAAATATGTCAGATTGTCCTGCCAATAAAACGGAAAAGACAATAATTACATTAAAAAAAAGAAAATCCCATGTTTCCTTAGCATCCTAAAATTATAATCTTAATTACACACACAGAATCACTAACTAAAGAAAATTAAACCTCATTAATTATACTACGTACCTGAAGAAGCTGCTGCTCTGTCGGTTGTCTTCACGGTCCGATACATCTGCAGTTACATTTTTCGGATATAATACATTCTCATATAAGATTTATATCATTAATTAATTAATTAGTATCACATAATTAATTAAGCTTATCATATTTATATAGTTTAACTATATAGCAAAAAAATAAAGAAAAAAATCCTCACAAAGATACAAACCAGGAAAAAGAGACCATTATACTGTTGAGGATAATGCAGTGCAAGTACGAACTGTAAAAGGGAAGCCATATATGTGACCAAGAAAACAAGCATTTATGTATATATTATTATAAACTATAAGCGAGTAACCATGGTTGAATGGGTGTGGTAGGTAAACCCATCTGAGAAATCTATGATTGAGAAATGATGGTGTTTTTGTACTTATATATTTTATATATTTTTTTCTTTTTTTGTTTGGTGAAAGAGAAACTGTTATTTAAAAGAAAGAAAAAAACAATTGGACTGAGTGCACAATTGTCTTGGCATGAGTATGTATGACTCAATTTGAATTCCTTGGGCTTTGTCTTACTTGATATCTGAAATCGATAATACACATTATCTCTCTCTCTCTCTCTCTGTCTGTGACTGTGGGTTATTGATAATATGGTTCCTCGTTCCAAGCAAAAAGCTGTTAATTAGCTAGCAGCACCATCAGATCTATTAGAAAAAGAAGCGCTGAGGATTTGAGAGACCCTCTGCAGGCAAACTTTGGAATTTGTAATTTCTGTATTATATTAGTATATATATATTATCTTCCTGTAATGTAGGCTATTAATACCCAATTCCACCTTATCAATTAACCACTGGAGCAAATTCAAGATCAAATCTTTCACATTTTCTTTAATTGAATTTAACCACAGAATGTACTAAATCAAAGAAAAAGATGGTTTATTTTACCTGTAAATGGGATTTTACATGTGCCAAGGTGAGATCTTTTACATCCATTAGCTCCAGAACTGACTTGGGTGTAGCTCCTAAACCCCATAAAGGATTCAAAACAAAAATGAGCAAAAACTAAAAAAGAAAATCTGTAAAAAGATAAAAGAAAAGATAAAAAGGAAGAGCAAAAGAAAAACTAATGAAAGGGGGGAAAAAGAAAATGAAGCATACTTTCATGGCCACCCAATAGCTCAACAGCATGAACAAAGCGAGCATGGAGGGTAGTAGTCCATCTCATTCTTGGTGCTCTCATGCTGCGTTTTGCTGGAAATCTTGATATCAATCTTGATCTAATCATCCCTGGTGACTGATAAGGACTCAAGCTTGTGGAGCTTGATGAGTTATTCGTAGGCAAAGAAGAAGATTGAGAGCAGGTAGTAGTGTCCAAAGGTTGTTGAGAAAATGGAAAGGGAGGAGGATGAGGGTGGTTTTGGTATATAGGAATCCCTCTTATGGGTCTCAAGAAACCAAGTTGTTGGCTTAGCCCTTGTTCTTGCTGCTGCTGAAAGAAGGGAAGATGTTGATGATGATGATGATGATGAAGTTGGTTTTGTTGGTTTGGGTACTGGTTTTGCTGAAAAGAATTGATGAAAAGATTGTTAGCATTAGTATAATTGGGAGTGTTTTGAAGGAGGTGAAAATGGTTAGAGTTAGACTCTGATGAAACCCTTGGATTTGATAAAGAAACCTCAAAACAGGTATCTGAAGGTTTAGCCATTGAAGAAGACAGAGAGTTTCTTGAGTCCAAAGCTCTCTTCCAAATTCCCAAATCCATTTCATCTTCTGTTGTTCTTCTCCATGTTGAAGTGCGTTTGCTGTTTGGTGGGCTGATTTGAAGAGATAAATCTGGTTGTGCTGGGAATAGCTCCATGCCTACTGATATTCACAACCAAAAACTACACCTTTTTAATTAGCTAGGTCTCCTTATGATTCCCCTTCTTCCTTTTCTTTTGTACTATATACAGCTGCAATTAGGTTGAAAGATTATTTGGGTGATTTGGGCAAAAGGGTATTGAAAATTTTCAGGCTAGATTTCAGGGTTTTTCTTTTGGGATCAATTTTGAGAGTAGTTGCAGAGATTTGAGATTGAGATTGAGAGAGAGAGAGAGAGAGAGAGAGAGATGACAGGGTATGAAGTGAATGGTTGTTTCTTTCTTTTGTGTGAAGTATATGCGAGAAAATGACACTTGAGGGACAACAAGAGGAGAGAGTGTTTTTTCTTTTGTGGACGTGGGGATAGTAGGGTACTGCTACAGTCCTCCTAGTGTGAGAAAGTGAGAAAATTAATTAACCTATCAAAATAATTTAGTTTTTTTAAAGGAATTTGATTCCTTTTGCTACTATTTTTTTTATAGAAAAATGCTAAAAATACTGTAGTATAAAAATAAAAAGTATTTTAGCATTTTTTGATATTCACATTTTTATTGATTGGTGATAAAAAAAATTTAAATTTTTTTAATTATCTTTTCTCACCAATTAATTAAAAAATAGATGTTGAAAATGGTATGAGGAGCATTTTTTTAGTGTTTTTTACAATTTGCTTTCTTTTCTTTTCTTTTCTCCTCTTTTTTTAGAGAAGAAAAAGGAAGATTTTAGTGTAAACTTTAACGTGTTCATATGTCCCTCAACAACTCATTCTTACCTTTCTAACCCACTCATACACTCTTCTTTTTTTTTTTTTTTTTACCCAAGTCTTTACTTTTTCTTCTAAAGAAATTATTTTCTTTATTTTTAATTCCATTTTACAGAACCCTAAATTTGAAACAATTCCTAGGTTATACAACCCCACATGATTGATTACACGGCCATTTTTCACATTCTAGGGTTTCTTAATTTCCAATTACAGCCACATCATTATAATCATCATGAAACCCTAATTCGCATATATCAAATTATTCTTTCTGTTTAACTTTTGACTACACATCATTATTTCGTCATATTCTCGTGAGAATTTAAGACTGTCTTATTTTTTAGTCTGTTTTTCCTAGAATATCCCGGGGTAAATCTCAAATTCACATTTTGCTATAAGAAGTAGAGATGGGTTCACTGTGGTAAATATGTCTTGTCAGTCTTATGGTACTCGATCTCTCTCTCTATGCTTAAACAAAGGACACTGCCCACTGTCCATGTTTCAGACGGCAAAAACAATATATATGCTTAGTAATAACTCTGCCTTAGAAAACAAATTCAACAAGAGTAATAGTAATTTTTTTTTTCATTTTTGTTATTAAGGTTACATAAAGAAATTTGACCATATCTAACTTTTATAATAAACAATTAAACAGACAATAACCTGAACATTTGTGAGCTTGACTCCGTGAATTCGGTTGACAAGCTCTTTTGGTTTTAGGTTTGTTTATCTTTCTTTTAACTATTTAATACTTATTTTAATATTTATAAATGAAAGAATACATTTGGGTGTAATTGACAAAATTGTATGCATAGCCAATGGTTTGGTAGCCGTTTTATCAATAGTTTGGCATACGAATTTATCTGTATTATGATATAAATCATTAAAATAAAAATAAAATTGACTAAAATTATTAGAAATAATTTCAGAGTTTAAGAGAGATAGCTAGAATAAGAAGTTTATGATTTAAGTACACACATTTTTAATATTATACTTATAAACATCATATTTGTATGTATAACCTCTTAATTAACATATGAATGGAGAGCTCAATCTACCTTAAAGTCAATTTGAAGTTATGGTATGAGGGGATCATTAGGTAGTTTCTTCCCCAGGATTATCCTATCTTGCACGCGGCATTAATTTATAGATATATGCATTACATGAATATGCTTATAAAAACTAAATACCTATCATAAATAAACTCTGAATGACTGTTAGACGTACGATTATGGTTTACTTCTATATTTTCAATAGGGATTAAATGTAATTGAATAGAAAAATTGAACATATAAGTGCTGGAAGCAGCCTTTAATAAAGAAAGGACAATATCAAACGAATTAACTTTTCATTTTTACACAAAAGTAATGTTAATTTTAGCTATATAAATAGCTAGAAGAAATTGACAGCAAAGAGCCAGCATTCACTCAGGTATATATTGCTCAAAGATGGAGGTAAAAAAAAAAAAAAGAAAGTAAATATTTGAATATAGTAATTTATGATGGTTCAACCTTTTTGCCTAATTACATTCACTCTTCACTCTTCAATGTTTCTCCCTTAATATTTTTACTGAAATATTATTAATTATTTTCAACAGGTAAGAGTCAAGTCAATTATAGTACTATATGTTGTTCCACCCATTTACACTATCTTAATTACCTAATCCCACAAGTTTTTCTAAGCACACCTACAGACTTTTCTTAATTCTAGATTTAATGCAGGTGCGATTCGACCTTTAAAAAATTGCTTTTGAAACTTAACTTGCAAAATTTAACTCTCAAAAGTCGAGAGGAAAAGGTTATCGTCACGTAAAAGAATTAATTAACATCATAAAATTTATGATATTTGAGAAACCTAAAAAAAAAGTTAATTTCATATAAAAATCTTATTGAAAAAATAATTGTATCACAAGTCTGATCGAATTCATGGATCAGATCATCTTTTTGGGCCATTATGCGGAGAGTTAGCTTTTGGGTTTTCTTTTGGATTGAGTTAAATTTTTTAGGACGAATTATAATCGGATTTTAGGTCGGATAAAAAAAATTATATTCTGAAGGAATATAACAATTTTATTATGTTTATTATACTGTTTTTTTATTTTATTTTATTGGCATGCGGATATGAGTGTTCGAATTTTGTTTTTATAATTTTAGTATTTGTCTTATAGGGCCTTCTTTATGTAAACACACTTGTTGATATTTATTTCTTTTTTTTTTTTCATAAATTTTATGCCTGATTTTTACCTGTTACTTATAATCAAGAACCAACATTGAAAAAGGATGAAAATACTATCATGCAATCACCATTCGTTAAACTC